>CM040239.1:60516886-60798041 GCA_022545495.1 Chrysanthemum lavandulifolium | reverse complement strand
AATAAGTGATTATATCTCTAAATCAACGATTAAGCCCTCAAGTGAAACAAGTGAGCATCCCAATGTACACAATCTCTCCCACGATGATTGTGATAACATCAAAATCATCACACACTTGTGTACCTCTTTATCTACGTAAACTTTCTCTAACATCTCTTCCCCACATAGTTGGAATAAACACTAAAAGCCATGATTCAAACCTCGAGTTTCTCGTGGTAATGACATTTGTCTTCCGGATATCTTCAATCACTTAGAAGTATTAAGTTCATCAAGTTTACTCGCCATGAGTCAAACCTTGATTTTCTCTGCGGTAATAACATTTGTCTTCGCGGGATATCTTCAATCACTTAGAAGTATTAAGTTTATCAAGTTTACTCGCGTTTAGATACATGTCTCCTTCCCCCTTGCTGGTTTTGATACTTCAGAATCAGCAACTCATTGTAAGCTTAAATACTTAAAATCAGTTGAGAAGATCGCTTGAAGTCTTTGTGAGAATCAACTTGCTGAAGAATGTGAGCAAGTCTAATTTGGGATTAAATCTGACTTTTCACCCTCCCCCAATTAGTGCTCTCCCCTAAACCGACAATCTTTATAATGAATGCTTGAATTAAGAAGAAGTCTTTAGATCTTTAAATGCAACTCGTCTTTAGTCTTCTAACATGTAGCAGAAAATGTAGAACAGACGTCTTTAGATCTTTGAATTCAAGATTGTCGAGTTGGGGAATAGAAAGTCAACATCTTCAACTCACCAAATGCATTCCCGTTAACTTACAAATAGCAAATCCCTTAACTCAAATCCCTCCCAATCAAACAAGAACGTAAAGATGTTCATCAAGAAATCTACCGCAAATGGAAGCACTTTGTCATTAATCAAATCACCGTGTGAAGATGTCAACCAACGGCTTAGAAGAAACCCATGTAGAAATGACCCAATAAGAAGCTCTGTTCTTACATGAGTTAGAGCCATATGACCATTTATACTCCGAAATCAATCAACCATGCAATAAATTCACACTTCTTCTCCCCTCTAGAATTGCATACGGAGATGCCATTCTTGATTAAGCAAGTGAATATCTTCATAATGTAGTCTCTTCACACTTCTCCCTTCAAAGGTAGCATATGATGTCGCCATCGTCATTATGATTGAGCAAGTGGAATAAGAAGACAATCAATGTGAGTTCGGTTCACTTGATAATTGAAAGCGCATGGAAAAGCATGAAGCATGTTGATGAGAATGGTCATAATAAGATGATTTCTTTTCTTCCAAGATAAAGCGATTGAAATGTACACTTTTTTTTTTCTTTGGTACGAGGCATGAACTGTTGTGTTCATACGTCATAGTCTCTCTCTTTTCACTCTCTTGGCAAAACTTGTAATCAACCCCATTATCATCCAAGAGGCTCTTTGAGTGACAAATGATGGAGAAAACCCAATATGATGAATTTGACCACAAGTAAACTAACCCGAACTCGTGACTTAAACTTGCACATATGTAACAAAGAGCGGTGCGAGACTTCATCCTCCATTGAATCTCTAAGTACTATATACTCTTCATCCAACCAACCATCAAGTATAAGACGACATCACCTCTTGAAAATCCACAATTGAATGTGACACTTAGCACTACAACGTAACTCCTTAAAGTGATAGTTATTTTGAGGTGATAAGAGCCCAATTCCCCCAAGTGGTAAAAGAAAAGGTAAAAGTCACCCAACAATAACTAGATTTCCAAGTCTTCGTTTTTGATAATAAGCTCAAACAAGGATCTTGAGGAATCTTCATCCAACCATCCCCGATACCTTCAGATACAAAGAACACTCGCTCGTGATATTTCACTTCAACCTCAAATAAATAATAGTGAATTAACCCCGTTATCACATCTTATGGTAAAAAGCTCAAATCTAGCCTCCTTTGACGCTTTAAGTGAACTATGATAATGGTTTTCATCCCACCATGGTTAAAAGCACATAATCCCGTGAAACCTTGTAATAACCAAACTGTCATGAAGAATATCAAACAATCACCCAATTCATGAAGTACACCCTTTATCCCTTCTTGAAATGTAAACCGTAGCACCAAAGATCGATAAGACCTAAAATACACTTTCCTTTCTCCAGATGGTTCCATCATTACGGATTTTACAATTCTATGGTTTAAAGAAAAATAGTTTCTTTCACGGATTTTACAAAACCAAGAATAAACCGTAAGATAGATCCGAAATGCACATTACTTTAACGGGATGTTTTCATTGTCACGGATTTTACAAGTTCACGATTTAAACCGAGAAATAGATTCTTTCGTGATTTTACAAAATCAAGACTAAACCGTAAACAATGTTAGTTTGAACAGTTATGACAACTTTGGTTTCGGTGAATATCTGCTTTAGGGGAACATGCAGCGGTTCATTATTCAACATCAGAATTATCATCAACCATCCCAAAAAAAAACATTTTGGTAAACACATCATTCACGCATTATGTCGGCTATTGCAGTGACAACATGGAGAAGTAAACCCGATATGCCAAACTTGATCATGAAGTAACATTCCCCGGATTTGTTACTTAAGCTTGCACTAATCCTTGTGAAGAAGAAATGGTGTACCCAATGTACAAAACCTCTTGACATATCCTCAACTGCATGAGACACCGAAGTGATAGCTACGTTGTGGGTTAATCGAGAAAGAATCACAAACATAACTAAATAGCCAAGTCTTTATCACACACTATAATCGCCCAAACAAGTCATCTTCATGAAGGGTAGAAAGAAAGAAGACGAAATAAGTAAACGTGCGGAAAACCTCACTTCAAATCCAAATAAGAAATACCTTCCAAACAACCCCGTAGTCAACGCTTTCTAATAAACTTTGAAGTCGAGACATAATATCTCTTCGTGAAAATGTTCAAACCAGTACTAATCCACACAACCACTCTCATCATCATACCAAATCTCATCATCAAGTCTCATTATCACAATAAGTTACAATAAACCAAATCACACATTATCGATCGAATTTAAAGAAGCTCAATCGCAACTTTGAACCTGCTCCAAATAATGACTCAATCCTGCATCTATTTAGGCTTCAAGGCCTCATGTCCATATATGTTCATAACTAGATCCAATAATTAGCTCAAGCTAAAATAGATCATGGCCCAAAATTACATTAAAACAATCTTCAACAAATCAACAAATCCGATTGATCCAAATTCTCATAAACCCACACTTCACTTTGTCCTTACTAATCTTCTCGATAACACATGACCTCATTTCAAACTTCGCCAAGTCCATTCCAAATTAAATGCCCACCGAGAAGAAAATTACTCCAACAAAGTGATCCAAGTATACATAATCACAAAATACCACTCAAATCCGATCAAAAAGCAAATGTCCCAAGCATATTCATGGTCTACCATTAAAGTAACGAAAAGTAAACTTTTATAAAATTTACGGAACTCAATATTATTCAGTCCAAGTCAAACTTGATACACATCCGCCCAAGCTGATGCTAGGGCACTGAGACACATACCAACAAATTATAAGGCAAACTTACTTAGATCATTGAATAGCTATGGACCAATAAACAAATTACCATCACCCCCGCTCCAGCTCACTTAAGACACACTAGTACCCTAAGTATCTGTGGTTATAAAACGCAACTATCACACTCACTTAACCCTAAACATCATAATACCAACCCTAACCTTCTCTAATTTATGTCCGCCTATTCACCAAACATCACATATTATCAAGTCCCCACATATCAAAAAAAAAAAATCCTACACTATTGCCTCAATCCTCCTAATATCACTCTTGATATGACGACACAATTTGCCACGTGGATGGCATGGATTGATTCGCCATGTGGATGGCATGAGGAAAGGACATGGCTTCAAGATCTTCAAAAATTACGGTAGGTATTAATTTGCTTCATCTTGTTTGAATCTCAAATGAACCGAGAAAAATGATTTAACATAATTGTTTTAACTATTTCGAATTCAGATAGTATCATATGCTGGTCAATGATGATTTCTAACATCGTGTAATAGACCTTCGGTCTTGATAAATCTTTTCGAGTTCCAATGAGTTTAGAAGAAACCAGATCTAATAACTTTAGGTTTTTATTTGATTGATCGAACAAAGAAGTGATGGTGACAAGGTTGTTATCAATTGCTTCTATGAGTCGATATTGTACACGTGAGGTATAGCTTAAATAACACGAGATCGATGATGGTTTAAATTGTTTTTCGTGATTAAAGACCTTCAAGTCTTGTTCATACTTTGAGTATGCATGAAAAATAGACCGAGATCTTGATATCATAATATTCCTTTAAACTTGGTATTGATACTGAGTTTGAGGTCTGTGATATGATGTTGAATGTCGGATGATGTCAAGATGGATTTTGATTATGGGTCAATGAAACCGCTGGATCCGGTTTTCATTGTATATCTCGAATTAATTTTACGAGTATGTTGGTTATCAACTAAGGTCTAGATGTTTTTATGGTATTTGGTATATATGGTCCTTTTAAAGTCAACAAGTCGCTACATCCATTTAGACACAAGTCGCTAACATTTTTCATTACAAATTGCTGTCATCTGCTTTCGGCTTGTTGACTCAATCGTCAACAACTCTCTACCCTTATAAGTCGCTTAACCTAATAAGTCGCTACCATTATAACTTCGCCACCATTATTCAATGAATCTAGACAACTTGTAAATACAAGTCGCCACCAAGTTTGAAACAAGTCGCTAGGAAGAAAACAATGACAAACAAGTCACTAGGATTTTCCCATGAAGCCCGACTAAGACTTTCCGCTCAAATTAAGCTTACCTAAAACCAGACAAAATGTATCATTTGGCCCATGTTTGACCGCAAATAGGATCGCTTAACCACCATAACTATCATGCAGATTTGGTACAAGTGGACAATAAGATAAAATACAAAGTTGTTTGGACAAAAAATTGATACAAGCCGTATGTAAAAACTAATAACCACAAAGAGGATACTAAACATGTAAAAATGTTAACTACAAGTATACTCAAAAACATTTTCCGACCATCATAAAGTACCAAAACAAGATAAAAACATGTATCGAAACCACAATAAATCATCAAACACAACAACCTTGATAATGAAACCACATTAATCAAAGAAAACACAATAACCATGGCTCGATACTAATTGTTAGGATCTAAATATTATTGTGTTTGATGATTCGTGGCCTTGGATGATGGAAATACAAGAACCATTTGAGAGAGAAAGATGAGAGGTGTTTCTGTAGAGACTTTCTTTGTAAATTATGAAAGATTAGATTAGCACCACCCTTCCATGGATGGAAGGGTATTTATAGTTATAAAGTAAACGACCTCCCACGCCTGGATCATGTATACAGCCGAGTAAAGACCCGCTCTTCCTCCATGGTGTTACAAAGAACTATTCTACGCCATCGACTAACTAATTAACTACTAAATGACGAATAACTACAAGTCTACGAGCTAACTTATGCTAGACTATAATTAACTGGTGACCACACTTTAACATGGAATTTCCAATTGCTAACAAATATAATATTTCATAAGCTTCAAAATCAAACGTTATCCGATATGCTTACACATCGCGTCGGGTCAAAGGAACTTCCTTTTCGTCGAGCAAGTTTTTCAACACCCTAGCAAAGGAACCTAATCGTTGTAGTGTAGTATTGTAGTAAGCCACGGAATTGATATCGCTTTCTAGGGAATAGGAATGCTAGTGAGAAGGTTACTACGCTAAGGTCAGGCTGAGGAAGATTATTTTTTTATCTTTTTATGTTTTTTTGAAAAGGAAAATAATCTCGGGTTTCGATTGGGGTTGGTATTTCACCGATTACTCTACTATTATCTAATTATCTAAACTAAGGTGGTGGTAGTCTATGTCTAATTATCGTGTGCTCGATGATAGTTTAAAGATGTGTTTAATTAAGTTTTACTACTCCTTAATTATCTTCTATTGGTGGTTGAATTGTCACGCCCTTATTCCTAGTCACATGCAGTGTCTAAAGTTGTAGTAATATGCTTTCTCCCTACTCTTGAAGTTACCAAAGGGTCTCGCCTACAAAACCCACTAGGATGATAAACTCTAACTCTAAGGCCTCTTCGATAGTTTAGCTACAACAACTCAAAGTGCTATAACCTAAGGTTCACAAAGATTAATCAAGCATTATACACAACGAATGACCTATCGCATTACTAGATCATTAATCAACTAAGATAAGAAACAACCAATCAATATTCAATAATTAAGTTTCATATTCCCTAAGCAAACACACAAGTAAATTAGCCGACACGGAGAACATGCAAGCATACACACAAATAATTGAAGACATAATTAAATTAATGAAGTAAACAACTTATCTTGTGTAAGATAGGTTTAGAACCCCAAAATACGACCTTGGTCTGGCTTAGGTTTTACTCCAAAAGTTTACCCAAAAGACTACCTCTAAAACCGAAAAATTCGGATTCTATATATAAGATTATACGCAATGACGGCCACCTTATGAACCATGACGCCGGCTGTCGCCATTGTGGTTTCGCTCGCTGTTAATCTTATGATGGCCACCTTATGCTTGTGACGCCGCCCTTTAGCTTCGACGCAGTCTGATTGAATCTAGGTCGCCCGAGTCATGACGGCTCACTCTTTTTAAAGCCCGACTGGCCCTCCCAAAAACTAGCAATTTCTCTTCCGTCGTCATTAAATTCCTCCGACGGTCATAGACACAGTTGACGCTGGTCCCCTTGTAATTTAGCGCCTGAGTGTCTCGATTTTGACTTTGGCCATTTTCTTCATATATCCCGCCTTTCGTCCAAATAAGCGCCATTACAGCAGTTGCCTTCAAGAGACCTAAAAGTGAAAAGGAACGATATTAAGCAATAACGGATACAAAAGTGATCAAATAAGGGCTTAAACGACCTCAAAAGGTACATTTTAAAACCTTATCAAATATCCCTACACTTGGTATTTGCTTGTCTCAAGCAAATGTGCTTAGCCAATTAATTTATAAGTTGTGGTCATGAAGCATTGGTTTAAAATAGTCCACAACACATATAAGCCCAAGAAAGTCATAACAAGCACGGAATTATATACTAGCACCTCACATGGGGTGTTTGGATACTCACATCTCGTGTGTATATGAAATATAGCAAATTGGAAATGGAAGATAAACACTCATTAACCTGGTCCTAGTACATAGATTACCATAGGCTCGAATAGATCAAACTCCATCGCTTACGTAAGCACCTAGGAAAGACTATCAAAGAGGTCTTTAAAGGGTTGTAACGTTAGGCTTACGGTAGGGAAACAAAGGGTTTGGTGGGATAGGCTATTTAGTGGTGGTAAGTCAAAATCTCTATGTTAAACGTGATACAAGAATTCGGCGCCAAGCCAAGACTCGACACTCTAAACTCTAGATAACTCAAATAAACAAACATAAATTTAAAGATAGATGTAGGATGGTAGTCGATGTTTTTTTTTTTTTTTTTTTTTTTTTTTTTTTTACACTATATTTTTTTCTTTCTTTCTATTTTTTTCAAATTTTTTTCATACACTTTTACTCTACCATCCTCTACGATAACATCAAAATGATAGGGATTTATAGGCACATCCCTACACTTGAGTTTTTATTATTCTAACACTAATTTGACCCGAATTGAAAAGATCAAAACACTTGGAGTACGTTACGCCAGGCATAAGGGAATCATGCCCTTTTAGTCATTTAAAACTTTAATTTTCCCATGAGTCCCAATCGTCCCAAAACTGTAGATACAAAAGATATGACTAACTTAGCAACTCATGCAAGCAACTAGATAATTGAACCAAGGGTTTAGGGTGATAACAATAATGCACTAAAAGTGGAGTGCATACGAGGTAGGCTAAGCGCGATTGGGTGTACATTCGCGCGGGTAAATAATGTTTTCATTGATATTCCTAAAACCGAAACATCACGAGAACCGCGAAAAGGATAGGCTCGAGGGTTAATTAGGGTATCGTGGTACTAAAGATGAGTACAACGAAGGTGTGGGGAATTACTCCAACCGATGCGTGAAGAAGTAATTATATTATGGTATCAAACAAGGGTTATCCTAATGCCTCTTATCATTTAGTTATTCCTAACTACACAAGTGTAGTCTCACTAGCGATCTCTAATGCATCACAAAACAAGTTCTAGAATCTAATATACTACCTGTTCACACTCTAAGCATTGAAGATGAATGCTTCAATTCCTACTAATCTAAGTGGCAATCCTCACATTTTTGTGGAATTTATGGTAAAGGGTTTCATGCTAGTCATATAACTTCCTATCCATGAGACGCTTTTGTTAAGACTAATGGCCCACCCTATATGTCATGAAAATTTTAAATTTGTGCCAAAATTACCCTAACCACATTTTCTCATGGTTTATTACGAAATGCAATTAGACAAAGCAAATAATCAAGATAAACATAGTTTCAAAGTTCCTGCTTTATTTTCCTCCCTCATTTAAACCCAACATTGTCCCCAATGTTCCCGAAAGTATCAAAGTTATGATAAAAGAAGGTAATCAAAACGAAAGAAACTAGTACTCGATTAGCTCGGTAGATCCGTAAGGTATGAAGTAGTGGTTAAACCTTTCCAAGAAGAATCTATGCGTGAAAAGCTCCTTCCAACTTTATGTATCTTCTTCGAGAAACAAAACCCGCGACACTAAGAAAACAAACGAAACATTCGCAGAAAATCGGCGGAATAATATATAAGACTCGATTTAAACTAGGATATAATGTTGTGGAATGGATGTTTACAAAATTTCTAAGAAAATTAAGACTGGAAAATTCCAAAATTTTAAGTAGCTCAGAAACGAGAAAGTAATCCGATGTTTTTACTCCTTCTCGACGCCAGCCAGTTATCCCGATAAAAACCGGTCTCATGATTTTCGGGAAAAATTACATCTTTAGAATCGAAAATTTCGCAAAACATCCATTATGACTCGATACAAGCATTTGACTCGAACAAACACATTAATATATCTTTTAATTAATTGTTATTCTCATGTTCACGCTCTTATGAAACGCGTGGTAATCCTCCCTACACTTATCCTTTATGTAAAATACCTTTATATGCAATTAAGACGAGGTTAAAACAAAATAAAGCATTTTACAAATTTAAACATGAGAATAAACAATCAATTAAAATAAGAAAGATAAACCACAAACAAAGATAAAACATACAAGCAAGATAAATTATACCACATGTAAATAAACATCACATAGTTCAAAGGTCACTACTAATTTAGATGTCCAAGATTATTACATGCCAAAATAAAAATTGTTTCAATAACCAATCATATTCAACCATAAACTAATACATCAATCATCGGGGAGGGGTCCATAACGATAGTCATAACTGTGGGAAGATGGCCCAAATACCCATAGGGTGGATAGTCCTCCTCCCCGCCCGGAAAGGATCAATCAAGATCGCTGGGCAAGTCGATCACGCATGGATGTTAGGATCAAATATTATGTGTTTGATGATTCGGTGGTCTTGGGAGATCAAAATACATGTTTGCCATTTTAGAGAGAGAAAGTTAGAGAGAGGGTGTTCTTGCTAGAGGTTTACACAAAAGTAGAATATTAGATTGATGAGCACCACCCTTCCATGGATGGAAGGGTATTTATAGTTACAAGATATACGACCTCCTATCGGCCCGTGGATCGTGGATACAGTGGGTAAAGACCCGTCCTTCCTCCACGGTGTTGCACTAAACTAAACTACGCTAATAACTAACTAATAAAACAATAAATAACGTAAATAACGACAAGTCTACGAGCTAACTTATGCTAGATAACATTTGGGGTGACCGACTCTTCACTATGGAATTTTCTAATTCCTAACAATCTCCCCTAAGGAGGTCACCCCATGTTTTACATTTTGAATCCTAGCATTCTATTCTTGACTTTGTTCTTGAGCTCAGACTTCAATTCTTCATTTCGCAATCTTTGTGCTTTTGTAGTGCAACTTCAAAGTCCGATTGATTTGTACTTTTAGTGGAGGTCTTTGAACCGATCCACATCTTTGATGATCTTCGAGCTTTTGAGATCATCACCACAAGAAATCTCTCGGATCACCCTTTATTGTGTTGCCATCATGTGAAGTTGTGACTTTTGGACCGACATGCTCACACTTTTGAATCATGACATCTTTCCATCGAGTAGCGGAAGCCTTATCGGTTCATGATATTTGCAGCAATAAGCATAAGCATAGTATGAAATATCGAGCCGTGTTATGTAGATATGCACCACCATGATTTCTTCAAATTAAGTGTGGATGTCGTGAGCATGCGGCTTTGATTGACTCCTCAATTCGATCACCGCAATCGTCCAAATGTACCGCAAACAACAAGCTAGCAATAAAACACACGAAAGTGTCTTTGATCACTTTCGTTGAATTGAGGTACACGCCCACGGTTCCTCGCTGATCAAGACAAATACCGCCTCGTGATCGTAGGATTCCTAAGAATCTCCTTGATGTGGTTTCGCAATGTTCTAGTCGTTCTCAAACCGAACGCCTCAAAGAAGACAACACGGAGTGAGTGAACCAAATAATTGAGATTCACCGATTGATGAAAATTGATTTGAAAACAATCGCGTATTGCTTAGAATAAAGAGTTTTGCAATACGACGAAGGTTTTATGAGAAAGATCAATTTTCAATCAAAACACTTTTGTATTTGAAAATAGTACACAATCGACGTGCTAGTGAAAAGAAGAGATTCGCACATCGAACGGTTTTTCTAAAAGTATTTTTCAATCGAGATACTTTTGAATTTGAAAACATAAGTACACATTCGACGTGCTAGAGAAAAGAAGATTTGCACATCGAACGGTTTTTCCAAAAGTATTCGTCAATTCCATTCTCGACCAAGGTTGATTCAAGAATGAATCGCCCCATTGTTTCTATCCGCTTGTCACAAGTTTGATCTTTTGAGAAGATCTCACATGTCACCCACCAAGAGCTTGTTTGATGTTGGCTCTGAAGGATTTCCATCTTCATCGTGAATATTTTACATATCACTCGGATGTTCCGCAATACCACAAGGATAATGCGAGGACTCTTAATATATACTTACTTTCCACATTGTGTGAAAAAGCAAGTCTTCAAGAATTTAGTGTCCTAACGAGATATTGTGGATGATCTCTTGGCTCTAGACTCAATAGTGCACATTTGGTTCCTGTGTCGGAGACTAGGAGAGGGTCTCCTTCTTCAATATCAACAATCTCTAAGAGAAAGTCGATAGATAATGTCGGTTCCCGTGAGAATGAAACAAGCCCTTTAAGAGGAACTTGAGTGGTTTGGGAAGTTTAGTGCAAGGCCACCGGGTCCATGACGCCTTGTCTTCAATACCGTGTTACCTTAGTAACCACCAAGAGCATATGTATTGAACCCGTTATCGCCCTAAGGTTGAATTGATGGAGGGCTATTTCTTTTCACCCTTTTTCACATTCATTTCTTTTTCATTCTTCAACCCTTCAAGCTTACCGAGACTTCATAACTAGAACCTTGTTGGGTTTATTCCAAGACTAGCTCGCCTCACCGCACTCTTCCCATATCTCACTTTTCTCCTTTTTTCAATATACCTAAGGACTCTACACTATCTAGTGGATTGTCCTCGGTAGATCCCTCCGTTGCTCGCGGATCGTGGGAACAAATACCTAACCTAACCATCCTTATAACACCATGCATAAAGTAAATTGGTCGGTCTTTTGGTATTGTTCATTCCTTCATGAAACCAATTGAAAATCATTTGGAAAACAATCAAGGTACTTGTGATACGAGATCAAAGCATTTTGTACCTTAATAGTTTTGATCATTTAGAAAACCTCCCTCAACATGTGCGTATGATTTAGAAATTGTTTAGCACAAGGAGGCAAGAGGACTTTGAAATATTTTCTTTGATCACAATTTTCATACGAAAAAGCCATTTGATTTTCATGGTAAAATTCTCCCTCAATATGTGCATAGGATATTTGAAATCATTTTTATCACATAGAGGCAAGAGTTCTTTGAAGCACATCCACAATCACAAAATCCATTAAGAAACCATTTGAAAACACAATCAAGGTACTTTATAATCTCTTTTAAAAAACTTTGTACTGATGGTTTTGCTCCCTCAATATGTGCTTCGAGATTCGAAAGCGCTTAGCACATACGAGAGAGCAACTGCACAATTGAATCCAAACGATCACCTTTATCAAATTTCATTATTAAATCACAAATTCTCCCCGATCAAAAATATCAAACCCTTTGAGATTTTGGATCCCAAGTGATTTAATTAGGTTTAGAAAACATGGGAGAATATGTGGCCTTGTTTAAATACTCATCATGTTTTTGATAAATCCTCCTCCTCAACATGTGCATATGTGTATTTGAAATCGTTTGGCACATGGAGGCAGGAGTGCCTTTAAAGGACTAAAACCAATTCCATTTAAAACAGATTTGAGATTTAAATCACGATCTCTACCCCGATCGAAATATCAAACCATTTGAGATTTGTGATCCCAACCGATTTAAATCATTTAGAAAAATTTGGGAAAGACGTGGCAAGATTCAATTTTGAAAGATGATGATAAGGACCATTTTAAGACATTAAAGATTGTTAGTGTCGTATGATAGTTTTTAAGAGATCTTTAAGTAAAACAAAACAATTTCACAATCAAACAAGAATGTAAAAATTTCATTTTGAAAGACCTTGATTCTAAAGAAAAATCATACCATGACATAACATTAAATCTTTAGATCACCACTTTTTTGTACAAAACGGACTTTTGTGAAGAAATATTGTTTGAAAATATTTTATTTTAAATCACTCTCCCTCAATCCATGACAAGTCAATAATTGAGTGACTTAGGTTTTGATAACATGAAGTCCGTGATTTTCAAAATTTAGTCCAATATATTTTCAAAACAATATTTTCCATTTTCAAAACAATTTAATCAAATTTATTCAAAATTGTTTAAAATGGTATCCCGCACAAAGATACGTTAGTGGTTGAGAAGCTTCGTTGTTGTTGTTGTAGGGCTTGAAGAAAACCGTCGCAGATGCAAGTGAGACTTCTTCACGTTGCATTTTGAATGCCAACCGAGGTCCAATTAAGCTCCGCTTCTTCAATCACTTAGAAGAAAACCATCTCACGATGCAAGGAGACCTCTTACGTTGCATTTATGCCAACTCTCCATTGAAGTCCAATTAAGCTCCGCTTCTTCATTTGTCAACCCAAGATATAGTTACCCTTTCCTTTCGCATCCAATCATCTTCAATTGTGGGATCCGGATCGGGAACATTCTTATAACCAATATACCGCATACGTTAGTGAACACACATACAAATATATGGTGGTCGACATCACCCAAACAAAGAATCGACTAATAAAAGTCAATTCAACATATCAATCGATCATATAAATGTATGGGAATAATGTGTTCATCAAACTCTAATCATCTAAACCTAACAATCATATCCTAGGCACCTAGTCCTTCAACATAGGCAAATATCATTTTTAATTAAGCATATTAGGATAATTAAGAAAGCCCGTTAGATGATATAGATTTGAAAACATTATCCCTCAATCAATGACTCATTTTGTGAAAAGTTTAAAAGTGTCAAGTCATTGATTGAGTTTGCAAATTTAATAAAACTCGAACCGATTGTTTTAAAGCAACTCATTTTACCACCATTTTTGAAAACAACAAATATTTTTCTCAAGAATTTTAGACGGAAAACATTTGTGTAGGAAAAGCAATCCTTCGACATACTTTCCTTGTTTTGTTTTAGGATAAGTGCACGAAATATTTGAAAATTGTTTAGCGTAGCACTTTCCTTTCTTTGAAGAGCGGGTTGCTATCGTAAATAATAGCAAGCCATAGTTTAAGCACGGGTTACAATCAAGTAATCAAGCAAGCCATTTTGAAGCCCGGTTACAATTACATCAAATAATCAGAAGCCATAGTTTGTGACATGTTTAGAAAAGAAATATTTACACCTCCTCGTCGAACTTCATCTATGGTCCCGTGCCATTATTGAATGACATTTCTAAGACCGTAGATGTTATCGATACCGTAAGACATGTCTTGAGAAAACATATTTTGGTATTTTTGAAATTTTTCGATTTTTATTTTTTGAAGGTTTTATATTTTTCTATTTTCTTTTGTTGGTTTTATATTTTCTATTTTGTTTTGTTGGTTTTATATTTTTGTATTTTGTTTTTCGATAAATATATACAAGGATAGAGTAGATGATATAGTTAAAGAAGATGATGATACGAGTACCGAGATAAGGATATCGAGCAAAGACGTCGTAGAAGATAGAAGTCATCATCTCTTAAACATTCACCACCAAAGCTTCCAAGGCTCTTGAATAGAAGAAAGAAATTGAACCATCCGAAAGTGAGACTGGCGCTTCCCCAAACCGAAAATCCTTTAGATGAGCAGATTCAAGCTCTATTTCAAGCTTGCTTTAGCCAGTGCATGTAGAAGCACACCATTATCATAAATCCCACCGCTCCATTTAAGAACGATAATCGAGGATCTCCATTCGGGTTATATCATCAATAGAAGAACAAAGAACGTATCATCCCACACATAAATAATCTTCTCAAATTTCTTTTCCACCAAGTCCAAGCAATCCATTCCAAAAGGTGTCAAGAGAACAATTCCCCAAGTAGTTGAATTGATGCATCTGCCTCTTAGTATAATGCTCAAGAACTCTCCCGAATACACTTCATGAGGGAATGAAGAACACCTTCCCATGTTCACATTTTTCTTCCCGATGAACGTGTATGAAGCTCAAGAACCCAAGTACACCAATATCCAAGAACTCTCCGAATACACATCAAGAGGGTAATGTAGAACACCTCCCTATGTTCACATCTTTCGTCCCTCGATGAATGTGTATGAAGCTCAAGTATCCAAGTATACCAATACACAAGGAATGAATAATCGATAACATTGAAGAAGGTGCCAAGTCATCGATTATCTCTCGGGTGACAATCTCATGGATGTCAACACCGAATAAGTGATTATATCTCTCGAATCACCGACAGCACTCAAGTGAAACAAATTGAGCATCCCCAATGTACACAATCTCTCTCCCCGATCATTGCGATACCATCGAAATCACCACATACTAGTGTACCTCTTTATCTTCGTAAACTTTCTAACATCACTTCCCCACGTAGATGAAATACTAACACAAAAGCCTTGATGAGTAAAACCTTGAGTTTCTCTCGGTCATGACAATTGTTTTCCCGGATATCTTCAATCACTTAGAAGTATTAAGCTCATCAAGTTTACTCGCCATGAGTCAAACCTTGAGTTTCTCTCATGTACTAACATTTGTCTTCCCGGATGTCTTCGCCACTTAGAAGAATTAAGTTCATCAAGTTTACTCGCTTTGTGTTTATATGTGAGTCTCCTTTCTCCTTTCGGGTTTTGACACTTCGTAATCAAGAACTCTTTGAATGCCCAAATACTTGAAATTTGTTGAGAAGATCGCTTGAAGTCTTTGTGAGAATCAACATGTCAATAATGTGAGCAAGTCTAATTGGGATTAAATTTGACATATCACATTCCCCAATTAGTGCTCTCCCTAAACCGACAATCTTTATGATAAATGCTTGAATTAAGAAGAAGTCTTTGATAATCAAATGCAACTCGCCTTTAGTCTTCTAACATGTAGCGTAAAATGTAGAACCGATCAGACTCGACCTTCTTCAAGATTGTCCATTGGGGAATAGAAAGTTAACATCTTCAACTCACCAAAACAAGAACATCACCAAAAGCATCCCAATCAACTTACATCTTGCAAATCCCCTTAACTAAAATCCTCCCAATCAAACAAGAACAAAGATGTTCATCAAGGAAATCAAAGAATCGTGCCGCAACGAACACACAAAATGGTAACACCAAGCAAACAATCACATCAAACAAGAATGTAAGGTTGTTCGAATCATCATGTTGATGTGCACGTGAAGCATTAACCGAAGCACTTTGTCAATAAACTCATATCCGAGTGAAGATGTCAACCAACGGCTCTTAGAAGAAACTCCATGTGAAGATTACCCGATAAGAAGAAGCTCGGTTCTTACATGAGTTTAGAGCCGTATGACCATTTAAATTCTCAAATATCAATCAACCATGCAAAAATTCACACTTTTTTTCCCTCAAGAATTGCATACGGAGATGCCATTCTTGATTAAATAAGTGAAAATCATCCGAATGTTCTATTCACACTTCTCCCGCAAAATAAGCACATGATGTCGCCATCTTCATTATAATCGAGCAAGTGGAATGAGAAAACAATCATGGTAGCCCGGTTCACTTGATGACCAAGCGCATGGAAAAGTATGAAGCATGTTGATGAGAATGGTCATAATAAGAAGATTTCTTCTTCGTAAGATAAAGCGCATCGACACGCACACTTTTCTTTTCTTTAGAGAACGAGGCATGAATCAAGTGTTCAATCATAAGAAGATTTCTTCTTTATAAGATAAATTCAAACGCATACATTTCTTTTCTTTAGAGTACGAGGCCCGAATCGATGTGTTCATACGCCATAATCTCTCTTTTCAATCTCTTAGCAAAACATGTAATCAACCCCATTATCATTCAAGAGGCTCTTTGTCGTGACAATGATGGAGAAAACCCAATATGATGAATTTGACCTCAAGTAAACTAACCCGAACTCGTGACTTAAACTTGCACATATGTAACAAAGAGCGGTGCCGAGACTTCATGCCCATTTGAATCTCTAAGTACTCTATACTCTTCAACCAACCAACCATCGAGTATAAGACGACATCACCTCTTGAAAATCCACAATTGAATGTGACACTGAGCACTACAACGTAACTCCTTAAAGTGATAGTTATTTTGAGGTGATAAGAGCCCAATTCCCCCAAGTGGTAAAAGAAAAGGTAAAAGTCACCCAACAATAACTAGATTTCCAAGTCTTCATTTTTGATAATAAGCTTGAACAAGGATCATGAAGAATCTTCATCCAACCATCCCCGATACCTTCAGATACTAAGTACACTCGCCCGTGATATTTCACTTCAACCTCAAATAAATAATACTGAATTAACGCCGTTGTCACATCTTCTGGTTAACAGCTCAAATCTAGCCTTCTTTGACATTTAAATGAACTTTGATAATGGTTTCATCCCGACCATGGTTAAAAGCACATAACCCCAGAAACCATGTAATAACCAAACCGCCATGACGAATATCCAAACACACATCCAATTCATGAAGTACACCCTTTATCCTTCTTCAAACGTAAACCGTAGCACCAAGATCAAAAAGATCCAAATACACTTTCCTTTCTCCAAGATGGTTCCATCATTACGGATTTTACAACTCTATGGTTTAAACCGAGAAATAGTTTCTTTCATGGATTTTACAAAACCAAGAATAAACCGTAAGATAGATCCGAAATGCACTTTACTAATACCGTGATGTTTCCATTGTCACGGATTTTACAAGTCTATGATTTAAACCGAGAAATAGGTTCTTTCATGGATTTTACAAAATCAAGACAAAACCGTAAACAATGTCACTTGAATGTGTTATGACAACTTTGGTTTCGTGAATATCTGCTTTAGGGGAACATGCAATGGTTCATCAACGGTTCATTATCCAACATCAACAACATCATCAACCATCCAATCAACACTTTGGTAAACACATCATTCACGCAATTCGCTTCGGCTATTGTAGTGACCACATGGAGAAGTAAACCCGATATACCAAACTTGATCATGAAGTAGAATTTCCAGATTTGTTACTTAAACTTGTACTAATCCTTGTGAAGAAGAAACGGTGTACCCAATGTACAAAACCTCTTGACATATCCTCAATCGAGTGAGACACCAAGTGATAGCTACGTTGTGGGTTAAGCGAGAAAGAATCACAACCGTAACTAAATAGCCAAGTCTTTATCACACTCTATAAAAGCCCAAACAAGTCATCTTCGGAAGGGTAGAAAGAAAGAAGACGAAATAAGTAAACGCGCCCGAAAACCTCACTTCAAATCCAAATAAGAAATACCGTCCAAACAACCCCGTAGTCAACTTTGTTCAATAAACAATTCAAGCCGTGACATAATATTCTTCGTGAAAATGTATAAACCAAAGTATCAAACCTCATAACACAACAAATCTCATCATCAACCATCTCATATCCATCCGCTAAACTCTCTTCACATATTCATTCTCACATCAAGTCACCAAACCCTAATCAAAACATCCGCCCCTATAACTTTCTCACCATCAAACGATCTAATTTCACCAAATCACAAAACACACTAAAAATCTCCCTTATATCATTAATCATAACACCAATTTTTCATACACACATATGTGCCTCCAATGATGAAGAAACGCAGATCAACTCATCTTTAAATCACTAAGACCTCGCCATGTGGTTGGCAAGAGGCACCGATGTAGCAGCCATGTGGATGGCTTGATGACATGAGACCAACTCCGTATGTTGAAAAGGTTGTTAAGAAGATGTTTTGTGTTTATGTAATCGAATCGAGCAAAAGAGAAGTTTGAAACACCTTTGTTCCTTTCAAGCTTTTAATATCGAATATCAATAAAGCTTTTCAAAGCAAAGTCGATCTATGATGATCTCTTTTGGGTATGTATAGATCTAAAAAGAAGGATCTTTGAGAGAACTTTAACCCACACCAAAAAGAGAATATGAGATCTTGTAATAACTTTTAATCTTTTTCGCTTTGAATGAGTCATGAGTCTTAGATCGTTTTGATGATGTGTATATTCGTGTTAGAGACCTTCAAGGTTTTGATGTAACTTATAAAACACAATAGATCCGAGATCATTATTGTATTTTAGTTTTCAAGTGAGTCTTGTGTGAATAGAGTCTTGGCGCTTGAGATGGAGATGGATAAGGATATGTTGATGGTCTCGTGAGTGTAGTGTTAATTGTTTTCATTTTAGATTTGAATACGGATCGATGATGTAATGGACTGAGGTCGGTGGTATTGTTTTTGGTATTAGGTTTGAAGTCGTGGTCAAATAGTCTAGGTCTTCTTCTTCTTCCTTTCTGTGTGTCAAGTTGCTAGCAATGTTTGTGGTCATGAGTCAATTAGCCAAACCAAGTCGCTAGCTTATTCGCTATGCCAATTCGCTAGTCAACTCGCTAGCCAACTCGCTAGCCAACTCGCTAGCCAAGTTGCTAGCCAAGTTGCTAGCCAATTCGCTACGACTTGTTAAATAACAAGTCGCTAGGTCACTTTGGAGTCAAGTCGCTATGTATAGCCAAGTTGCTACTCTTAAAGAAGAGCGCAAGTCGTTATAATTTCTCAAAGCAAGTCGCTATGCCGCTTGTACAACACAACTCGCTACATAGATACAATGCATCCGACACTTATTAAAAGGCACAAGTCGCTATTTAGAACATGGTAACTCGCTAGAAGAAGCATAATAACCTTTTCGCCACCTTCATTTAAACCCGTAAAAAATGACCAAGACATCATTTTAGACCCATGAATATAACAAGTTGTTTGACCTCAAAAGAATTACAAAGATTTGGTACGAAAAGGATGTCAAGACAAAGTGATATAACAATGAAGGAACCAAGACATATTATGACCATAAAAATATTGACACAAACCAAGAGTTAACAATGATAGTTTAACATGTAACAAATCTGTTTTGACATGTTTGACACAAAACAAGAGTTAACACTGATAAGACCATATGACATTATTGTTGAACACCAGACAAGACAAACAGTTTACCCAAAACATTATAACCGACCAACAAAAGTGATATAAAATCAGTTGAAACAAGGTTCGAACCACATACAAATCATCAAAACACAACAACCTTGGCTCTGGTACCAATTGTTAGGATCTAAATATTATTGTGTTGATGATTCGGGTGGTCTTGGGAGATCAAAATACATGTTTGCCATTAGAGAGAGAAAGTTAGAGAGTTGGGTGTTTCTTGGTAGAGAGTTGGTTTACAAAATGTTGAATATTAGATTAGAGCACCACCCTTCCATGGATGGAAGGGTATTTATACTTACACAATACACGACCTCCCATCGGCCCGGATCGTGGATACATGGGTAAAGACCCGTCCTTCCTCCACGGTGTTGCACTAAACTATTTTACGCCACAAACTTACTAATAAACTACTAAATAACTTAAATAACGACAAGTCTACGAGCTAACTTAAGCTAGATAACATTTGGGGTGACCGACTCTTCACTATGGAATTTTCTAATTCCTAACACATCCTTCTTCAATAAATACCCCCACCCAATGATCGTGTCCGCAATGTTTTCTTGGGTATTGTAAGATTGTCCCCAGTCCTTTTACTCTTCCGCTCATCCAAACAAGAAATCAAATAAGTGGAGAGCAAATGAGTATCATTTGTGATGCAAAGGACTACACAAGCTTGGCATCGATCATGTCATAGAATACACCGACGTCACCGACCAACTTTTGAATCCGACATTTGCGAGGAAAAGTCCAAGTTTCTAACCATAACCCTTGACCCAAACACCCTTGTTAAAGAATAATGGCATAATGGCTAGTGGTTTTGATTCCTAAGCCTTCAAGGCTTCTCGCAGTTAACCCCATATGATAACACTACTACCGCCTAATCTTAAGCCTTAACAAGATTTCAAGGCTAAATAGATCAAATTAGTTGGGGTTTTGATTGAGAAAGAGGGAAAACGAAATTGAACATGAATTAGAACAATTGAATAGACAAAGATCAATGTAGATTACTTACCTCGTGGAGATTGTCGTGGAAAATGGTGGATTGATGTGGGAATTCGCTTTGGTGTGGTGTGGGCGGATAAAAATGTGTAGGGTAAAGAATGAAAGAGATGGGTGATGTATTTATATATCTCGACTGGCTTAATGACGTGTCACTGTTAAGTGCGACGGCCACGCCCAAATTTTCGTAAAAGAAAATAGTTTTGTCAATCCGCCCGGATAAAAAATCGTTACTATTTTGACAAAAAACTTGGTTTTATTTTAAAATCAATTTGGTTAATTCACCAAGAATTTCCACGGTGGCAAGTAACGACACGCCAAATTGTCTTTCAATTGAGATTCCGTAAATTTCAAACATCGAGGTCGAGGGTTCTCTCGCACTGTGTTTAAAGTCGAAAGAACTCTTCCCATTGTTAGGATAGTCGGAAGCGCCACGCGACCGCTCCAATAAATATATTCTCGTGGGATATTTGGTGACCACGAGAGTGGAGTTTAAATAAGAATATGAATCGAGAGGAGTGTCTTGTTTAATGAAATTGGAGAAAGTTGGGGTTTATCTCAACGTGTTCTCGTATTGCATACACCTTCTATCTTTTAGGTATATTGTTCTTCGCGATTTCATTACGGATATTTAGCTGAAGCTATCGCCTAGCTCCAAGAAAGTGTCGTAGTCTTCGTGATTTGAGCTTCGAGGCGCTGTATTTCTTTTTCTTGTTTGTGGACAAATGTCAACATTATGTCCTCGAATTCATCTTGCCTAGACTTTCTTGGGAGCGTAAACCTCGATCAAGGCTATATGCTTATCACCGGTAGTTATTTCCATTAATGCATCCACTGGGCTGCCATACTCATAATTGCTTGTGCTTAGGCCGTTAATCCGCTTTTCTGGACAACCGAATTTCCCAACCTTCCTCTTCATATTGAGCTAGGTCATCAATAACCTCCCAAAGACGCTTTTAGCATCGAGACTACTTAATCTTCCACCGCGGCATAATCAATGGTCTCGTTGAGGGAAAGACCGATATGATCATAAAAGATTTGGACTTGGAGCCAAAGATCAATGCCATGATGAGGACTTATGAAGTAAGTCCTTGAATCGAGTCCATGCTTCAGAGAGATTCACCTTGACGCTGTTGGAACATCAAGATGTCATTCCTAAGTTTTGTGGTTCTCTCTGGGAAAAATTAAGCAAGGAAACGAGTGGTGAGATCATCCCAACTCGAGATGGAGTCATGGAAGTCGCCAAGCCAATTACTAGCTTGGTCCCAGAGAGAATTGGAAGAGACGCAGACGCTGGTCTCCCGAGTAGTAGCATCAAGGTCAATAGAATCGACAATTTTAAGGAAGTCCTTAAGATGTCGACAGGGATCTTCGAACGAAGTCCATGGAATACACATCCATTTTGCACCAACCGGATGGTGTCGGATCGCATGGCCGTAATTTGGGCTTGATGGAAGCTCAATGGTGTTCCCATAGCATAGGTGGCTAGGTCTCGAGTATTCACCAAGAGTACGGTCTCATGGCGGGACAATGATTTGAGGGGGTTTTCACCTTCCATGATGAAAAGTGATGGGTTACGAACAAAGGTCACGAAGGGATAGACTAAAAGGAAGCTAAAAATGAGAGAAAAAGTTTACTTGATAGGAATCAAGCAAAGAAACCTAAACGAGGTGGACTACTAACTAGCTATTCTATTCCAAGCAAGCGCGCCAAAAACTTGATACGCTTACACAACGCTGCTCGGGTCAAAGGAACTTCCTTTCGTCGAGCAAGTTTTTCAACACCCTAGGCAAAGGAACCTAATCGTTGTAGTGTAGTATTAGGGTAAGCCACGGAATTGATATCGCTCTCTAGGGAATAGGAATGCTAGTGAGAAGTTACTACGCTAAGGTCAGTTGAGGAGATTATTTTTATCTTTTATGTTTTTTGAAAAGGAAAATACGAATCTCGGGTTTGATTGGGGTTGGTATTTCACCGATTACTCTACTATTATCTAATTATCTAAACTAAGGTGGTGGTAGTCTATGTCTAATTATTGTGTGCTCGTATGATAAGTTTAAAGATGTGTTTACTTTGTTTTACTACCCTTAATTATCTTCTATTGGTGGTTGAATTGTCACGCCCTTATTCCTAGTCATGGTTGTGTGTCTAAAGTTGTAGGCATGCTTTCTCCTACTCTTTGAAGTTACCAAAGGGTCTCGCCTACAAAACCCACTAGGGATGATAAACTCTAACTCTAAGGCCTCTTTGGATAGTTTAGCTTACAACAACTCAAAGTGCTATAACCTAAGGTTCACAAAGATTAATCAAGCATTACACACAACGAATGACCTATCGCATTACTAGATCATTAATCAACTATGATAAGAAACAACCAATCAATATTCAATAATTAAGTTTCATATTCCTAAGCAAACACACAAGTAAATTAGCTTGACATGGAGAACATGCAAGCATACACACAAATAATTGAAGACATAATTAAATTAATGAAGTAAACAACTTATCTTGTGTAAGATAGGTTTAGAACCCTAAAATACGACCTTGGTTTGGTTTAGGTTTTACTCCAAAAGACTACTCTAAAACCGAAAAATTCAGATTCTATATATAAGATTACACGCGCGACGGCGCCACCTTATGAATTGTGATGCCGCCGTGTCGCCGCCATTGTGGTTTCGCCTTGGCTGTTAATCTTGCGACGGCGCCACCTTATGCTTGTGACGCCGTCCTCTTTAGCTTTCGACGCCGTCGGATTGAATCTAGGTCAGTCTGAAGTCATGACGGCCTACTCTTTAAAGCCCAACGCCGCCTTCCAAAAACTAGCAATTTCTCTTCCGTGTCGTCATTAAATTCCTCCGACGGCGTCGCAGACAAGCAGCGACGCCGCCCCTTGTAATTTAGCGACTTGAGTGTCTCGATTCTCGACTTTGGCCATTTTCTTCATATATCCGCCTTTTCGTCCAAATAAGTGCCATTACAACACTTGCCTTCAAGAGACCTAAAAGTGAAAAGGAACGATATTTAGCAATAACGGATACAAAAGTGATCAAATAAGGGCTTAAACGACCCTCAAAAAGGTACATTTTAAAACCTTATCATTATCCTTAATGCATTTCTTATACGGATCCTTCAATCAATCTTTGTAGTCAATATAACACGTATAAGTGCCAGGGTGATAAACACATATACAATGAGTATGTTTGGCGCGGAAGCTAACAAGTAACTTAAGATTTTGCTATAAAATTGTAAACTACTTGCAAAATAGATTCGTATGGATGACAAAGATTATTGGAGAATTTAGAAATATAATATTTCATAAGCTTCAAAAATCAAACGTTATCCTTAATGCATTTCTTATGCGGATCCTTCAATCAATCTTTGTAGTCAATATAACACGTATAAGTGCCAGGGTGATAAACACATATACAATGAGTATGTTTGGCGCGCAAGCTAACAAGTAACTTACGATTTTGCTATAAAATTGTAAACTACTTGCTAAATAGATTCGTATGGATGACAAAGATTATTGGAGAATTTAGAAATATAATATTTCATAAGCTTCAAAAATCAAAGAGTAAAGTCCAAAATACATCCCTATGGTTTGCCCTTTGTCTCGCTTTACATCCCTAAACCTTTTTTTTGGCACAAACCATCCTCCGTTAGTAAAGTTGGCACAAATACATACCTCATTAGTAAAATCGTTAATGAGGACTAACGGTGCAAATATTTCTCCGCTATCTCCTAACGGAAGAAAAATATTTGCATCGCTAGCCCTTAGGACTAACGATGCAATAAAATAATTGCATCGTTAGTCCTAAGGACCAACGATGCACTCCACCGCCACCTACCACCCAACTCCACCTTCACCGCCACCGACCACCTCCACCCACCGCCACCTCCAACATGGTCGTAAAAAAAGTAGGACTAATGATGTAACATCTATCACAAACTCCCAACATGATTGTAAAAAAAAGTAGAACTAAACAAATAGTGCAATATATAAAACAAAATAGATCTTTCATTGTTGTTTTCACAAACTCCCAAGATACACAACTGATACAACATGATGTAACATCTATCACTTATAGAATCGTGGCACTATCTTTTTCTGGTATGATCGATGTAACATCTTTCAGCCTCGATACAACATAAGATGGTATAATCAATTATAATTAATGGAACAAAAACTGATACAACAAGATGTATCATGTTTCACTTGAAAAAGATGAGCCCAGATCTGAGGTAAAACCAGGCATTTGGGCAGTTTGACGACCATGAAAAATAGTCATCTGGGTTGTTTCACGACCATGAAAAATGGTGTTAGGAATTAGAAAATTCCAGTATTGAAGAGTCGGTCACCCCAACTATTATCTAGCATTAGTTAGCTCGTAGACTTGTCGTTATTTACGCTTTTATGTAGTTAATTAGTTAGTCAAGAGCAGTAAAATAGTTTAGTGCTACACCGTGAGGAAGGACGGTCTTACCCATTGTATCCCCGATCCACAGCCGATAGGAGGTCGTTTAGTTTGTAACTCTATAAATACCTCTACCTTGCAAGGTAGAGGGTTGGATGTTCTTGGTAATCTAATATTCTACAAGTTTCTTTTACTAGAATATCCCACTCTCTCTCTTAAATCATCTATATGCTCATCAGTGTTAATGTTATGATATGTAAGGAAACCAATATCCAACAATTGGTATCAAGAGCCATGGTTAGATCATATCTTGCACATCTTTGATTTCTAGTGGTTTTAGGTGGTTTTGAGTTTGAAAAGTTTAGTGGTTTTTGCATCATTTGGGTGATTTCTAGTGTTAAAGTTTGGATTTTGATAGTACTTTATGTTTAGAATCATCACAAGTGTTTAGGTTTTGATTTGGTGTTTGAATCATCGTGGTTGGGTAGTTTTTGGATTGAAAAGTGATGTTTTTGTGGTTTTCTTGCTAGCGACTTGACATTCGGACTTCTTTCTTCATAGCGACTTGCTTTACATATTTGTAGCGAGTTACGCTTTAGACCCAGCGACTTAGAACTAGCGACTTAAAGCACAAGTAGTGGACTTTCCACCACAAGTAGCGACTTGGAGGTAGCGACTTGGTCATGAAAGTAGTTGCTATTTAGCGACTTGTATCTTTAGCGACTTGTAGCTTAATTGTCGCCAAAATTTTGCTAGCGACTTAATGCTTAGCGAGTTACTACTTAGCGACTTGCAATTGTTTAGCGACTTGGTGGTATAGCTAATTAGGTGTTAGCGACTAGAGGATTAGTGACTTGTACTTAGCGATTTGGATGTTGATTTAACGACTTGGAATTATTGCTATTTAGTTGCTAGCGAGTTGGTTCAAAATCTCTAGAGACTTGGGAGTTATTCATAATAACACAATGTCACCATCACGGATCCTTTAATCACCAAAGTACTTGCCTCTATGACACAAAGATAGAATAGTGAAATGTAATGCTTACCGAATGCCATACATTTAATGATTCAAAGATCGATTAATCGTAACAACTCAAATAAGTCACTCTTAATGTCTCAAATGATGCTAAGAATATGGAATGCACCAAGTGAGTCGTTTCAACATCTCATCGACTTCTCAAATTACTCTTATCTACAACCATGGATCGAACAAGTTGTGCCATTCTTCGCCGGATTTTCCCACTTTGACAAGAACTGTTTTACTTAACTTAGAACGACCGAGGTTTCAAATTACCAAAGAAAAGGTCTCAACTGATGAGTCTCATGCCGCCTTCAAACTATCTTCAATCAATTTAAGCCACTTATCCGAAGAATATTCCTCGATTTTGATGATATCATGACCGGAATATCATTCAAAAAACATACGGAATGGAAATTCATGAGTTCGAAACTCATTTACTCAACTTATGGGTAATATGGAAAATACATCAAGGAAGCGCAAAAGAGAATAATGTCGAATGCGTTGAATGAGTACCGAGAAACACCATGGAGCAACCGTGACAAGTCATGCAACATTCCGGTTGGAACCAGTTGAACGGTGAATGACGATTGCGTAATCTCATTTGTGATGAAAAGGATGAAGACAACAAGACCGATCTCAAACACTCGTAGTCGAAAAGGTTTCTTTCGATAAGGTACACTTAATCGATCACACAAATTTTCATAAAAAGGTACATGACTCTTACTCGAACATAACATTGTGGAATCAATCTTTGTTTTACCGAATCTAATGCAAGTAACATGATTGAAAAAGGTATATGATGAGCTTTCAAACAAATTTTCAATTTTGAAAAACATCAGATCTCATTGCAAATTGAAATACAACAAAAGGATGAAATTTTTATGCAAAGAGACCACAGACTAATCAGAACTTCTTAATTTAGAGAATTTTTGAAATTAATCATTTAAAATCCGTATTCGGGACAAAGATTCACCATTGGCAATCAAATTACTTCTTCGAAGCCCGTAAATATGACTGCCATGAGATGAGTGATGCACTAGAATCTAGAAATTCGAACTAGCTCTATGTGTGTCAAACCTTCTAAGAGAAAATGAGCATTTAAGAATGAACCTGAGGAAACAAACTCTAAGTTAGTCAATCAATCTAACCTCTTGATGAAAGACATTGATGACCTCAAAGCACAAATTCAGGATAAGAGCTTCAACATCATGTCTCTAAAAATGAGCTCGGGAAGTCTGTTGGAAATAGGATGAACACTAAGTTTGCAAAACCTTCAACTGGGAAAGTCAAATGTTCGTAACCACTTGAAACAAATAGTTATTAAACAACCTAATGCCTTTAGGTCCGAAAGAGCTAAACCATTGAAATCTAAGCTTACATCCCAAGTTGAAAATATGTCTGCTTTGTCAAACCAATACTTCACTGCCGAGTTCTGATATGATGAATCTCAAACCTCGGACTTATAGTCAATTCTCACAGATCAGAAATGCAATAAGTATTACTAGCTCTCATGCAAAACATCATTTGACTGATCAATCCCCTAAGAAATACTCTGATCACATAAGGACAAATAGTCAAAGCAAGGTTGTGCACTCATTTAGTTCAACTAACAATGGTTTCAAATGGATTCCCACTGGCAGATTTTTTAAGTTTACAGGACTTAAACGAACTTACATTCCTAGATCATGCCTCAAGTGGATTCCCACAGGTAAACTCTTCAAGAATGTAGAACCTAATAGGATCCCCATTAATGATACGTCTGGGTCATACTGTGATGCATCCAAATGTGAGATTAAACATGTCACTAACCCTTCTATGTACAAGTCTACATGTGCTTCCAAGACAATGTGCTCTCGCCTTCTTCAGTACAATGCTCAACTCAATCAGAACTTCATGACTTGGTTTCTCGAAATGAACATAGCTCATTCAGAGCTATAGCTTGCCGTTGTTAATGTACTTCTTACTTTGACTCCTATTCATCTTGAATCGTGATTCGCTTCTTTTATATATCTCGTATAAATCAAGTTTAAAAAAAAGTTTATATATATATTTTTTTCATTTCTTTAAATTCAAATCTTTATCATTTTCCTCAATCTAATAAAGAATACATTCCTTGTTATCGATAACATCTACGGTCCTAGAAATGTCATTCAATAATGGCACGGGATCATAGATGAAGTTCGAACAAATGATATATTCTTGGTTTATAATGGGATTGGTTAATATCAATGAATGGTCTTTGATGAAATTGATTGAGGGGGAGATTTGGTATTAGTTTTATATGCCATTGGCTTATGTGCTGGTTATGATGTTTGCTCATTTGTATGTTGTGGTTGTGTCTTGCTTGTGTGACTAACTGGTTATGCTTTTGTAATATCCGGTTATGGTGTTTCTCTCAGCTTATAGGTTGTGGTCGATCTTGCTCATGTGATTATCCTGTGTACCCATGTATTGAGTGCCTTGCATTAAATGCTTTATCTCGATTAAATGTTTAGATGATTCATGGTTATCACTGTCATCATCTATGATAGAGTCTTAGTCTATAATCCTCGTGTTGCAATTTACCACTCTTGCCTCTATACCACAGGGATTGAATGTGTCAAATAGCCAAAATAGTTTTTACACTAGCGACTTACCACACTTCATGTTAAAACCACAAGGACCGAATGTGTCAAATTGCCAAAGATCTTTTCTATACCCCTAGCGACTTACCTCATTTTCTCAAATAAGTTTTTTCTCTCTCGTTTTTTTTTCTCACAAATTGTTCCTTCTAGCGATTTAAAGTGGTACGCTTTGAATCACACCCCATTTGTTCTCTTATGCGTGTGGTTCTAGCTTTAACTTGTCTTTTTACCGCATCCCGTCGAGCTCGTGATTTGTGACTGCTTGATTCCCACCTAGGTTCAATTTGTCATGATATCATGTTCTTGTTGTTATAATGATGTTGAAAGTGTACAAATTGTTTGGTATATCTTACATTGATTGCTTGATAATTTGTCTTCATGATCCGTGATGAATATTTAGTGGATTGAGTTGTTGGGTTTTTGTTGTTATGAGTGTTCTTGATGGCGACTTAACATGTTCTTGGTAGCGACTTAGCTTGAATGCTCTTCATGGCGAGTTAGCATTCAACTTAGCGATTATGTTTCATAGCTTAATTAGTTTATTATATTCTAAGCGACTTGGGTAGCGACTTAGTTGTGTACGACTTGTCTTTACAAGTTAGCTTAATTAGTAACATTTGCGACTTAGTTAACAAATTTGTAGCGACTTGGTTTTGTCATCGCTCATGGCGACTTGTCTTTACAAGTTAGCGAATTAGTAACATTAGCGACTTAGTTAACAGATATGTAGCGACTTGGTTTTGTTACTGTTCATGGCGACTTGTCCTTACCAGTTAGCGAATTAGCACATATAGTGACTTAAAGAGCTAAACTATTGGCGACTTGTCTGTGGTACTAGTGATGGCGACTTGTCTTTACAAGTTAGCAACATTGTTCACCTTCATGTTGCAAATTAGTCTTAGGATAGAGAGTTATTAAAATGTTCAAAGGTGTATTGCTAAAGTTGATCTCATTCTCACAATACTTAGGATCTCCTGAGTCAACTTGTTTAGTCAACATACTCTATGTAATCTGCTATGACATTTCGCTTTGGCAAACGGTACTTGGTTTCTCTCACGACAACTAAACGTTACTTTTGCCTCATGCATATTTGTTATATCACTTATATTTGTATCTTGGCTCATGACATGATCCCTTTGCTATGCACTCTTTTGCCTTTTAACCCTTATCACCGTCAGGTGAAAATTTATCTATAGGATTCTACTTCATTGATATGTGTTTCGGGACCTTCCGAAAGCATCGCTTCTATGTGTATATGTCATAAGGGTGCTCTCAATGTTGTCTCGCTTATCGCTATTATCTAACTCGCTCCCAACCATTCTGTTGATTGTATGTTTGCTCGGATCATCAATGGCAAGTTCAAACCCTGAAAGAGCGTTACCCCTTCGGCATCATCCAAAGTTCTCTCAGACGAAGAAATCCTTCCCAGGAGTCAATGGGCCGATATTGGAAAAAGTAACTCTTATGTGGACCTACAAAAGCTTCAACAAAATCCGATACTCAAAGTGTCTATTGACATCCTCAAAAACACAAACTTCTTCGGTGCTATTACCAAGCAATGCTCAATTCCCACCATTTACATTCAACAATTCTGGAACACCCTTCAATGGGACAAAATCACAGCTCGATACTCTTGCAAACTTGATGATAGGGAGTTCACTATTGATTCTAATATTCTGAGCAAGGCTCTTGGAATCACCCCATGTGACCCTAACTTCGCTCGAATCTCCACCGTGCCGACGATCCGATTGTCTTTCTAATTGGGTTGGGTTATCGTAACAAGATTTCAAGAGCATCCGACATCATCATCGGACACATGTATCAACCCCGAGAGCTATTACAACTATTCTTAACTTGTGCTTATCCGCAAAACATCGTGGTTCGATAAGTGAGAATTCTATCCCGCAAATCCTATGGGAATTGTTAATAGAGTTGATGTGAATGTCTCGGATCGTATTTGGGAAGAATTTTCTTTATCAATACACACATTCATATCTCGATAGAACTAATTTCGAACAAAGCTCAAGGCCGAAAGAGATGTAACAAGCTTGTGATTCCCAAAGATCCGATTTTCTAAGCTTGTTATCCAGCTTCTTGCAACAAAATCACAACTTCACCCTAGGTCTCGAATCAATTTTACACAAAGCGTAAGATGAATTTGTTTTAGGAAACCCAAATATGTTCCTAGAGGTACGGATAAAGAAATATTTGATTGCCAATTCTCGATTGTCTTCTCACGTAAGATATCAAGAAGGACTACTACAAACAATACAAGAAAAGAGCTTCCAGCCTCCTCTGTGATGTCACACCTACTCCCTCACAACCCAATGCTCCCAAGACCATCTCGGCTCTAAAGCATCTTATGCCGCCTTCCTAAAAAGAGACGCGAAAGATCTCAACAATGACTCCTCATCCAAAAAGCATAAAGAAAGAAAAGAAGGTGGAAAAGAAATTGGTGACAATGCTGAGGGAGCAAGGGATAGCTCCAAGGTAGTTGATGATGATGATGCTCTGCAAATGGGGATCCAGCAAAGCCTAGAAAGTCTAAATATGAAAGCACCAGTAGGTGGAATTGTGTTAAGAGAACCTGATCAACTACCACGACAAACAACCCCAATAACACAAGACAAAGGAAAAGGGATTGTGAGTGTTGAAACTGAACAAGCAGCTCACATGCTTTTAACGATCTCATCATCTCCATCAAGCACCACCAATCAATATGAGCTGAAGAGAAGATCAGAATCATCTCATGCTTATGAACAATCCGGAGTGGACAAAGTGCCTCAAACGTTTAAAGAATCTCTTACTCTTAGTGAGACTCAATCGGCTTGAATGTTGACACTGCTGCATAAAGGCTCGCAGGAGAACCTTGAGACAAGATCCGATGAGACCTTGAAGATGGATGAACCAAATTTGTCTACTAACTCTATCCTCACTTAAGGATCTTGATATGATTTCTCTTTGGTGATCAATACATTAGTGACAAACCCTTAGATACCGCACAATCCATGTATACCGTCAAGATTCAACAAGATACGCCAACCATTCCTCCGATGTCAAGATCTTCATTATCAACCGCACTTCCACCTCCCATACCAACTCAATCAATTGTACAAACACCACCGACATCATCACCAACCCCCGAACTCGCTATTACAGCTTGTCGATGTGGATGCTCCACCGCCTTCACCACCAAAGATCCTTACCTCTCGATCAACCATCGGACAAAGTCGAAAAAGGATAGAAGCTCGAAAGGCAACTTCCTAAATCATGATTCTCTGTGGATCGTGTCTATAGATTGGAGCACCTCAACTTCAATGAAGGGTTACCGCCGCTATCAAGGAGAAGTCAAGGATGCCGGAACGGGCTATGGAGGCTCCACTTCTTAGACGATTCAAGGACCTTCCTATCACCGATATGAGAGCGCTCGCTTGAAAAGATGTATGATATCAAGAGGACAAGCATGAGGTTCACGAGAAACTCTATGAGGCACTTGAAGAATCCATTAAGTTCGACAATTATGAGCAGCTTTATGATTGACGCTGGGGAAAAGAAGCTAAAAAGAAAAGGAGAACAATTGTGATGGAATCATTGATGAAGAACCGTGAAGATCCTCCTCCACCTCCACCACCAACGGGCGCTGGAACTTCTAGAGTCGGTGATCCTTCTACGACAACCAACACACCTCCACCACAACCACCATCATCACCGCCAAAACCGTCTAATCAATCAGTCCTACAAAAGAATGCAGTACTAAGAAGAAATCTGCTGCTCGGACGACGGTTGATTCAAGGTTCACATCCACATCCACCTCAATTCTCGATGATCAAATGGTTCACGAAGAGTCGCATGTCATGGCCGACTCGTAACCTGATGAAGATGATGCATCTATGAAGCATATTCCTAAGCCATGTAAGATTGGTTTGATACTTACATGGTCGGGAATCGCACTAGCACACCCAGAGTAGCTCCTTCAAGAGACACAATTCAAAGTCGCATTGTGGAAGATAGACCTCCTTCTCCGTAACCTACATGGACCATCCCGAGTCGACTTTATGATTCCCGACAACAATTGGGCATCGCCTATCACCAATAATTATGAAGTTCCAAACAAGACTCTTCTCGCACTACACTAGAGATACGGGAAGTTTTATTAGATGGTTTTGTGAACGGAAGAGTATCTCATCCATAACTCCAAGAGATCTTGAAGGACAAGCTTATGAAATTGTCAAAGTCTTCCACTCGACGCAAATCATCTTCAATATCGATGGAAGAATGCCATAAGATGTCGAATGACCAAGTCGGTGAGCAACCGCCGCTCAATGTCAACAAATCTCTTCCTCTCGTGGTGAACCCGTTAGATGACCATTCAGCCGAATTCTTCTTCAATCACGACTTGACTATCTCGTGCTCGCTCACCGAAAGAAGACCCGCTTATCAATATCAAAGATGAAAGTCGCAACCTACTCGATCGTGGGCTTGAACAGATGGTTCCCGATCAATTCGGCCGATGAAGAACAAAAGTATGATATTGCCGCTTCTTATGGTATTTCTCACGGTGGTTCAAAAGAAGAAGTTCTACATCGAAGACATGGTGTCGATAAAAGACGAATGATGTCGATCAAAGTCGCAAATCTTAAGTGTTGTTCGAGTAGTAGATCTTCCTATCTATGGATATGAGTATTTGAAGAAGATAGTCCTTAAAAGAGGTAATCTCAAAGAGTATACTATCAAGAGAACGACTTCAAACATCTTCTCGCCAAATGATTTCAAGATCTCTATCTCTTAAATCTTCAAGGACACCTTGAGCATTTACCGTCTGTGAGAAAAGGCCCTCTCTGCAATTGCCACTCTTTGGATCGTGGGCTTAGTCATTCGAAAATGAGTTAAGGACTTTCACTTGGCATTGAAAGCTACCAAACCAGGATCAACCTTACAAGTCCACAATGGAATGCAACGGGCATGAATTTCATCAGCGAATACAAAGTCCTTGACACCCCTAGAGCCGCCATCTTCACCGACAGATATGGATCTCGATGCTTATGCATCTATGTGAGCTCTACAAGTTTAGTGATGGTACTCTCAAATTGGTCAAGAAGAACTTGACACCGTAATGAAAGAAGTCAAAATTGATATGAAATCTTGGGTTAAGACTACTTTTGGACCGATGATGACTGAAGAGGTGTAAACACTTCATTGCCGCAATCGTATCGAAGACTCAAGACACGAAGGATCTTCCGCACCTTGAAAGTTTTGTTGGTGGAAGGCTTCGGATGGTCACTACAAACTTCTTCGTAGGATCGAATGAAGACACCTTCGGGAAGTTTGTTTATGTTGTGTTTTAAATATGTAATATGTGGTGTACTAAATATGAACAATCAGAAGACATGTAATAGTGCTAGGATTCAGACTGGTTTCCCTTGTAAAAGGGAAACATCCTGTTGTCCATTTCGATCATATAAATCCGGACACATTTTTCTCCTACAAATATTTTACCTCATACATATTTAATTACTTGAGATCCAAAATCTCAAAGGATTTAAGATTTTGATCTGGGAGAAATGTGATATAAATATGAAAGATGTTAAAAGATAAGATGACCAATTTTTGTGCATACTTCTCTAATATGCTAAACAAGTTTCAATCTCAAGCATATATTATGGGGAGAATTCTCTTCAAGAATTCATGTCATCGGTACACAACTTTCAATCTTTCTAAGGTACCCGATTGTATGGCTTCAAATCCTTTGGTGATCATGTATGCACTTAAAGGGTTCCTCTAGTATGTGCAAAACTCTTTTCAAATCTCGAGGCACATACCGAGGGGAGCAAAATTTATGGAAACCTCATCCTTCCCGAAATGCTATACCTACTTGATTTGATGCGGAAGTGATGTTGATATCTTTAGAAAATGGTAATCAAAGAAGTTAATTCTTTCTCTTGCCTCCGTGTGCAAAACATTTTCAAATACTTGATGCACATGTTGAGGGGAGTTCTCGTTTAAAATATCAAAAACAATTCAGTACAAAATGCTTTGATAATATATCACAAGTATCCGAATTGATTTTCAAATGGTTTTCAATTGGTTCCAATGGCGTATGAACAATACCAAATAGACCGACCAACTTTACTTTATGTACGGTGATATAAGGATGATAAGGGTAGGTATGTGTTCCCATGATCCGCCGAATCGGAGGATCTACCAGGGACAATCCACTAGTTAGTGTAGAAGTCCTTAGGTATGATGAAAAAGGAGAAAGATGAGATATGGGAAGAGTGCGGACTAAGACCGAGCTAGTCTTGGAATAAACCCAACAAGGTTCTAGCTATGAAGTCTCGGTAAGCACCAAGGGGTGAAGAATTAAAAGAATTGAATGAGGAAAGGGTGAAAACAAATAGCCCTCCATTTATTCAACCTTAGGGCGTAAACCGGTTCACTTATATGCTACCGATGGTAACATCGGTATTGAAGACAAGACGTCATGGACCCAAAGGACGACCGCACTTCAACTTTCCGAACCACTCAAGTTCCTCTTAAAAGGACTTGTTTCATTCTCACGGGAACCGACATTATCTATCGACTTCTCTTAGAGATTGTTGATATTGAAGAAGGAGACCTCTCCCAGTCTCCCAAGACAGATCCAAATATGCACAAATTGAGTCTAGAGCCACGAGATCATCAATAAATCTCATTAGGACACTTTCAATGAAGACTCTATGTTTCACACAATGTGGAAAGAGATATTATATCTTGAGTCCTATGCATTATCCTTGTGGTATTGCTGTAACATCCGAGTGATGTGTATTCATATTCACAATGAAGATGGAAAGCTCGAGCCAACATCAAACAAGCTCCTCGGTAGGTGGCATGTGAGATCTATTATATGGATCAACCATGTGACAACCGAATGAAACAATGGGGCTTATTCAATCTCTTGAATCAATCCGGTTCAAAGTTATGGATTGACGGATACCTTTGAAAACCGGTCTTTGTGCTTAACAACTCTTTTCTTTAACACATCGACCGTGTACTCATTTTTCAAACCAAAAGGTGTTTTTATGATTGATAATTGATTTTCAATAAAACCTTCGTTGTATTGCAAAAACAATTTCTATTGAGCAATACACGATTGTTTTTCAAATCTCTTTTCATCAATCGCTGGACTTAAAATTATTTGGTTCACTCACTCCGTGTTGTCTTCTTTGAGATGTTCCGTTTGTAGCGGCTAGAACACCGCGAAACCCCATCAAGGAAATTCTTGAATTATACCGATCACAGCAAGACATGTATCGATCAATCTGGGAACCGTGGGCGTGTACTCAATTCAACGAAGTGATCAAAGACACTTTCGTGCGATTTATTGCTAATTGTTGTATGCGTGTACACCGACATTTGCAAATGATCGTAATGAAGCGGTCAATCCATAGCCGCATGCTCACTTAACACATTCATCTTAATAGAAATCATGATTAGTGCATCAATGACTATGATATTTTCACTCCATGCTTCGCTATCGCTCACGCCAATATCATGAATCAACAAAAGCTTCGCTACTCCGATAAGAAAACATCATGATCCGTAATGTGAGCATGTCGGTCCTAAAGTCACAACATCACATAATACCAACACCACAAAGGATGTCTCGTAGATTTTTGATAGTGATAATCTCAAAGATGGCTCATAATTATTATCTCATGGATCATTAATGACCTCCACTTTAAAGTACAAATCTATGTAGACTTTGAAGTTGCACTACTTATGCACTAAGATTGCGGTTGAAGTATTAATGTCACGAGCTCAAGAACAAAGTCAAGAATAGAAGGCTAGGATTTGAAATGTAAAACATGGGGTGACCTCCTTTGGGAGATTGTTAGGAATTAGAAAATTCCAAGATTGAAGAGTCGGTCACCCCAACTATTATCTAGCATTAGTTAGCTCGTAGACTTGTCGTTATTTACGCTTTTATGTAGTTAATTAGTTAGTCAAGAGCGTAAAATAGTTTAGTGCTACACCGTGGAGGAAGGACGGTCTTTACCCATTGTATCCCCCGATCCACAGCCGATAGGAGGTCGTTTAGTTTGTAACCTATAAATACCCTCACCTTGCAAGGTAGAGGGTTGGATGTTCTTCGTAATCTAATATTCTACAAGTTTCTTTTACTAGAATATCCCACTTTCTCTCTCTTAAATCATCTATATGCTCATTGTGTTAATATTATGATATGTAAGTGAAATCCAATATCCAACAAATGGTCATCGGGATATTAACTATCGTCGGCGGCAGTGGTGGTTGTTTCGGGCAAAACGGTATATGCTGATTACACCTTTTTGGCGTATATATAGGAGTATGTAATCGGCCTTGCTTTGATTTATGGTTGTCGTGGTTTATGAAAGTGGTGGGTTAGAGAGGCGGCAGTGGGAGAGGCGGGACAAGGGAGAGGAGTGGATGAAGTTTTTTGTTTTTGAAGAAGGAGGCTGAGAGAATAAGATAGGGTTGTTTTTTAAGATAAAAGGGAGTGTAGAATATACCTATATTACCAAACGCCACTTGTTAGATTTTTATTTGGTGGGTGGAGGTGGCGGTGGAAGTGGGGTGTGGTGGCGTTGGGTGGTGGTGGATGGAGGTGGCGGTGGGTGGAGGTGGTAGGTGGCGTTGGGTGGTAGGTGGCGGCGGAGTGCACCGTTAGTCCTTAGGACTAACGATGCAATTTATTTTATTGCATCGTTAGTCCTAAGGACTAACAATGCAAATATTTTCTCTTCCGTTAGGAGAAAATGGAGAAATATTTGCATCGCTAGTCCTCATTAACTGATTTTACTAACAGAGGGATGTATTTGTGCCAACTTTACTAACGGAGGGATGGTTTTATGCCAAAAAAGGTTTAGGGATGTAAAGCTAGACAAAGGGCAAACCACAGGGATGTATTTTGGACTTTACTCAAAATCAAATGACGATTAGTTTCATCATCAATATATGGACGCTTCAATATATTTTTAAAATTGAGAGACACAAAGAAATAATCACAAATGAGCACTGGATAGTATGAACCATTTAGAACATGGGCTTGAGCCCAATACAAATAATAACCCAATATAAGTAATAACATCGACTAACACAAATTTGAATAATCTGTGCGGTTACCCATCTCGTCCAATTTGAGGGCTTTGGGCGGTCGCCTCGCCCACACATAAAAGACGGCACTGCCTGAACATATTAAGTACGACTAAGAGTGCTATCATGAGTATATATGAGGTGAGTTATCTACTTATCCTTAGTAAAAAATTAAGAAATAGACACATTATTCAAATTAGGGGTGATCATTCGGTTTAACCCGACCCGACAAACCCGAAACCTGAAAGTCGGAAAAATCTTGAACCAAAACCGAACCGAGAAAACTCGGTTTTGGTTTTAGTCGTTGTTTTGCTCGAACCGAACCAACCCGACCCGACCGAAACCTGAAACTCGGTAAAATCTGGAATCGAAATAGAACCGAGAAAACTCGGTTTCGGTTCGGTCGGCCCGGTTTTGTCGGTTTGTCGGTTGTGGTTCGAGTTAAACTCGGTTTTACTCAGCCCTAATTCAAATTGTATTGTATCTATAACATTTTATAAAGAATAGTAAATAACCGACCATAACACAAATAAAACCAAAAGTGTAGTCTAGCTTATAGTAGGGGTTGGCAATCGAGTCATGTTCGGGTTAACATATTCAGGTTCGGAGGTTGGCCGGTTATTATAACCTATACCTAGAGCTGGCATAACAGATCCGACACGACACGAAACGACACAAACCTGTTAAGACACGAACCTGTTAAGGTCAAACACGAACACAACACGATAACAAATCGTGTCATTTTTTTCGAACACGAACACGATATTTAACATTAACGGGTTACACTACACGAACTTTGTTAAGGACCTCATAACAAAATATTAAATTTATACATGATCTGTTTCAATAACTTCATCGGTTTCAATAAATATATATATATATACATTATATATAAGAGGAGGCATGCCACATAAATGCCACTTGGATCCCATAATGCCATGTCATATTTCCATGTCATCATTCTAATTCCACCTAAGCAATTATTTGGGTTGTAAAATCCGAATTTCGTTTTTAAAAATGCTCTCTAATAGATTCGAACTTTGGTTGCTAATGTTTTGTCATGCATATTAACCACTACCCCAACACAACTTTTGATATTTATTTTACAACTTATAATCTATAAGATGGAAGTGGTGGTTAATATGTTTTAAAGAGATAAGATCTGATACTTTAGGAAACTTATTAAGATTGTTACCAATTTTCAAATAACCTACAATAATAATCATAACCTACAATAATAATCGGATACATATCATATTTTCCAGTTTTTTTTTTGTTACTTTTTTACAAAACCCTAATATTATCTTTTGCCATCTCCTATAATGATCATGATCTTCAAAGTTATGAAATTAATATGCAGGAAGGATAACAACTAGACACTGTCACGAGGTGCTTATAAACCTTTGTTACATGTTTGATATATGTATTATTTAGTATATATTTTTAGTGAAACAATATTTATTGAATTACTTTTGCATCCGTGTGACTACAGGACGAGCATCTTTTTCTCCAGCCATACTATGATTCACAATTGCAGCAGTTTATTATTTATGTATACGTTCTTTGGTCATCTAAATCGTTTTCATATAACAGGTAAGGAGGTAAGGATTTTGATCAGCACTTAGGCATATCAGTTGTTATGTTAAAGGTTTGATCTTTATGTTCTTTTGTGTTGCTAAGTTGATAGTTTAAACGAAGGTTACACAAGAATGTTTCTAATACACCAGTTTCGCTTGATAGTTTTGAAGTTGCGGTTGTTAGAAGAAGGGAGGATTTCGTGGAAGGTTAACTTTTAGTTTACTCTAAGTCTGCCACTGTTATTAAGTGTCAATAGCATGTCTAAGTATTGGTGTCTAGATTTGGGGCTAATCTTATGCAGCTGCTATGTCGTTAACAGAGGTTGGTGGTCCTACAGAGTTTCAAAGCTGACGTCTTACAAAAATGGTGTTGGATCTTCAATGGGGTAGTTGTTCTGCTGAGGCTCATCATACTGCAGCTGGTAATTTGACCGATCAATCAACATGTAAAGATCGGACTTCCATTCCTGGTAATATTAGATTTGTCACACTCTCATTGAAGTAAATTATTTGAATAATACAAACATCAAGTTCTGATTGTTGAGCAGAGTAAATTATTTGTATCAGTTGGTGTTGATTAATAGCATCAGCCAACGGATTCGACCAATTTCTATTATCCATATTCGCCACAAAGGACATTGTTGAGCAGAGTAAATTATTTGTATCAGTTGGTGTTGATTAATAGCATCAGCCAACGAATTCGACCAATTTCTATTATCCACATTCGCCACAGAGGACGAGTTACCATCTTGGTTTCTCTTGTTGCCACCAAAAGGAATAATCGAGCTTATACCACCATTGTTTGAATTCAGACTCGCCATGCCATGTGTAGAAGAAGCTCCGGTGCATTAACTGAGGTTCTTGCTGCATTATATTGCATGTGCGATGCCAGCTATTGGTGTTGATTTCCAAGATAAACCAATGAATTTGACCGAGTACTCCTGCTATCTAAGAAGGCCATAGGGAACTACTGGCCATCTTGGCTTACCGTCTTACTATCAAAAGCAGACACACGAGACCTTATACCATCATTTGCTTAAGGCAAACTCATGGAACGCGTAGAGGAAGCTCTCAATGCATTAAAGGCAATCCTTGGAGTCTTATCGAGAATTTCCAATGTCATTTGTTGGTGATTACCAATTAAAGCCAACGGATCTCTCCAATTTCTGTTATTTGAATTGGCCAAAGAGGATGACTGGCGATCTTGGTAGAAGAATCTCGAATTCTGCATGGCATGTGTAGAAGAAGCTCCTGGTGCACTACTTGAAGCCCTTAGTGCATTATGCGATGCTATCTTTTGCTGTTGATTACCAACAAAAGACAGCAGATTGACCGATTTATATAATCTGAATTGGCCATAGAGGACGACTGACCATGTTGGTTTCCCCTCCCACCTTCAAAAGCAGACATAATTGAGTTTATGCCATCATTTCCTGAACTCAAATTCACCATGGCATGTGTAGAAGAAGCTCCAGGTGCATTAAATGCAGTCCCTGGTGCATGACTTGCATGTGCCCGCTGGTTTCAACACCAAACTGATCTTTCGCTGGTGAGATACCCATGGAAACGTTGGAATGGAGGTATATGGTGCATGGTTTATTGGACTTGGGACTGTCGTATTGCACTGGCCAACATTTTGAGTAGTCAGATTCACAACATTAGGTTGATCCATAGTCGGTCTCTGACCAACATTTAGAGTAGCCAGATTCACAGAATCCATTGCCGGTCTCTGACCAACATTCTGAGTAGCCAGATTCGCAACAACAGATTGATCCATCCCCGGTCTCTGACCAACATTTTGAGTAGCCAGATTCGCAACACTAGGTTGATCCGTCATCGGTTTCGAGTCATCCGTCCCCAAATTTGATTTTTCTGGTACAGACATCGGCCTCAGCCTCTTCTGACGCATAGCACGAAAATCGAGATTTAGCTGCAAGAAATTTCAAAAACAGAAGTTAAAAGAGAGCATGGTAAACAATTAAGACACTTTTAAAGCTTACCTTTACAGTCTTTGACTTCTTACAAAGTCTGTCAAAGTTATCTAATATTGTTTGGACCAAGTTTATCTATTCAATTCACATTAAAATATCACACTATATTACTTGCAGGATTGTGCTAGACACAAGAGTATGATGCACACGTTTGTAGTTGCTGATATCACACATCCACGGTAAAACCCTAATGATAAATCTTCTCACTCTGCAATCAATGTTCACATATAACTATCATGCTAATATACATCTTTTATTATGTAAACAGAATGAAGTTACATACAAGGGGAAGAAATTCAATGCCATCTGCCACTTTTTTGGCTACCAAGCTCCTGGTTCTTTGCCTTCAAAGTTTGATTGTGACTATGCATATGTAAGTTTTCACACTTTAGCCAATGAATGTAAAAAATAGTATTCGCCCACCTAAACTCTGAACAATTCTGCTATAGGTTCTTGGACATTGCTGTTACCATATCTTAGCAGTTGGTCTAAATGGTTATAATAATAGTTTTTTCCTTTCAAACATCAGCTTTCCGTGGACGAAGGAGGAATGATGAAATCTGTGGTTGAGTACTTCCGTGAGACATATGGATTTGCCATTCAACACGTACAATGGCCATGCCTACAAGTTGGGAATAATCAGAGACCAAATTATTTGCCCATGGAGGTTCGTCAAGTAACTTTATTTTCTTTGTTGTCATTTGTTTGTAAAGTAACTATCTTTTTTATATATCATCAGGTCTGCAAGATTGTGGAGGGTCAGAGGTATTCAAAGAGGATGAATGAAAGACAAATTACAGCCTTACTTAAAGTCACATGTCAACGTCCTCATGAGAGAGAAGGACATCCTAAAGGTGGGAAAATCTCGTCTATTTCAGCAGACATCTTTTATGAAAAATCTGCGGTTTGGATGTTCTTCTTGCACATATTTTATAGTTTGAATGTTGCGAACAGCTCACTTGGTTGTTGGTTGTGGGGTTGTGCTGTTGTACATCATTATGAGCAACTATTATGGATTTATATATTTAAAGTAGATATGAGCAAAGCCTGGCCGGGCCTTGGACCACTTGTAAACAAGTTTGGTTTTTTTAAAGCCCGGGACGGGTCGGACCGGCTTTCATGTGTTTTAGCATGCTTTTAGGCCTTCCGGCCAAAACCGGACCAGTTTACTTATGATTAGGCTAATTTATGCTGTGCTCTACTACATGTCTTGAAATTTTGTTTATATTACTGGTTTGTCCACTTAGTTTGCTAATGTTCATTTGACATGTCTGATGCTTCTGCAGACAGTGCAAGCCAACAATTACGATAATGACCCGTATGCAAAGGAGTTCGGGATAAAAATTAGTCCAAGGCTAGCATCTGTTGAAGCTAGGATATTGCCTCCTCCTTGGGTAAATAGCCATCATTTTTTACTTTCTTTATTGACTCTCTGTTAATATATTCCCTCTGACCATTCATATTTATGCTTTTGTAGCTCAAGTACCATGACACAGGTCGTGAAAAGGACTGTTTGCCTCAAGTGGGTCAATGGAACATGATGAACAAGGTAGCTATTGTATATATTTTGTGTCATAACAGTATCTGTTATTGTATCAACTCTATACTTTATAAGAGGTGGCAAAATGGACAGGTCGGATGGGTTTGGTAATGAGTTAAAAGGGTCATATCACCAGTTTTCTTGCTATATTTTTTTTATTTTATTCTATTTGTTGACCTGCTATCATTGAATGCAACATGAAGTTCATGTTTCTTATTGACGTGTTGAAAACCTGAAATTGTTATCTTTAATATCAATATTGATGTAAGTTTGCTTGATGAGTACTCCGAGCAGCATGTCGGCACTACAGTTTGATGCTAATGAAATCAGAGCACGAAACCAACTACCTGCACAACCACCTATATCAACTGATGCAACATTATATATTGGATTGTTCTACCCTCTATCTCCTTTTTGTTCATTTTAGCGGTTGAGGCTCTAAATGTTATTTTCTTAGAAGCTAGAAATAAGAATATTTTCATTGGTCTTTGAAATTGGTGTCGACAAAGTCCCATTTCTCATCTGCAATTTGCAGATGATGCCATTTTATTGGTCAATGGTCACTCCTAAATGCAAGAAATTTATCTAGAATTCTTACATGCTTCCATCTCGCATCGGGCTTAAAGTGAACTTCAATAAAAGCAAATTATTTGGTATGGAGTTCATTCTAACGAAGTCGGTTATGTTGCAAACACCATTGGGTGTCTATCATCTCAACTTCCTTGTATTGTTATCAAACTAATATGATATTTTAAACAATATTTAACGCTAGCTATTTATATAACTTTTAGCATATGGAATCACCCTCCCATCATTATTTAAAAAGAAGGTTGGCAACGGTTTAACAACAAAATTGGTTAGACTCATGGATTGGTGGCCCACCTAGGGTCAAAGTTACAGATCAGAACAGTTCTGGATCTAACAAATCCAACACAGCCAGTTAACCACCTGCCCTACCTCTCCATAGAAGCATTTTCGATTATGTTTTAACCTATTGTTCCGGTAATAAAAATTTGGTTATTGTTTATTAGGTTGGATTCCTGTCAGAAGCTCAGGTTGAAGGACATCCTTTGACACGGTGATCCAAGTGGTAGGTTTTTCGTCTCTCTTTGTCTCGTGTTGCTTTATTTTTCTTTGCACTCACCTACAAGCTGTTGTATGGTTAGTATTGCTATGACCATTGTGATTTGCTGCTATTGTTCTTATTTGCTAGCATAATGATTGAAGTTGTCATTCATCTGATTACTTATGTTGTATTGCAGGCTTCAAAGGAGTTCAGTGATCCTTGTCTAAAAGTTCATATTTCAACGGTTCTCAAAGGAATGCAGTCAAGGAAGAACATGCCTTCTTCCTCAAACATCAATACCACAAATAAACATAGTGAATCTTCCTTCTTGGAAGACAACAACTACATTCCTGTAGAACTCTTTGGTATAATAGCTGATTGTGAGAAGCAGAAAAATCCTGGAGAAACCCTCCTGTTAAAAGCGAAAGATTTGTGCTGGTCAGTTTTAGCAATGGTTGCTTCGTGTTTTCCAGATGTATCCCCACTATGCTGCCTAACAGTTTGGCTAGAGATAACAGCAGCAAGGTTAGCAAAATATATTTTCAAATTTATGCATTTTAACTACATTGTCTTCTTAGCTCGGTTTCAGTCTCTGCATGGACCTAGGCTAAATTTTATACTCCCTAGGTCCAAAATTTTGTCGTCCACAAGCTAATAAGTTTCGATCAATAAATGCAGAATTTAGTTACCAAAATGCCAATCTTACCCTTGGTTTGCTTAACATAACAAATGTTATAATAACTTGCAAGGTCTTATAAAATAAGAGTAAAATAGGAAAGATAGTAATTGATTACTATCCATTTACTGAACGTAAACAATAATTTGGGTTGGAGGGAGTATTAAATTATCATTGAAGGACATATCACTCCAAGTAGACAATGTGATGGTAGAATAAAGATATACGTTTGTATGAATAATCATAGTGGTGGTTTTATTTGACAGGGAGATTTCATCAATCAAGGTGAACGATATTGCTTCTCAAATATCTAGCAATGTTGCAGCAGCTGTGGAGGCCAACAATTTATTGCCTGTGACTGCTAGAGCCCAAACACTTCATTACAACCGAAGAAATCCCAAACGTAGGCGGCTCATAGAGCCTGTGGTGGTTGATAAATTAACTTCAAAGGGTTCTGATGTGTCTACTGCTTCCAGTAGCACAAGCATATTCATTGACCAAGGAATGACGGGAACCAAAGAAATGGTGGATGAGAATAAAGTTTCAACAGAATTAGATAAAGTATATGAATCTTTACGTAGAATGGTTGCAGTACTATGTGAGCAATGTCTGTTTCTTCCTTTGCTAAGAGCTTTTGAAATGTTTCTTCCTTCATGTTCGCTTTTGCCCTTCATCCGCGCTCTTCAGGTTTTTAACAGAACTCTGATCTACATATTATATGTAGCTATAGGGGTGAGTCGGGCGGATTAAGTAATGGGTCAAAATGGAGTAATTTTGTACCCATTTGGTTGGGTTGAACTGACGCATCTTTTGTCGGAAGAGTTATTATAAATATATAACAAATAGTTGACGTGACATATAAAACACAACTGTTATCGATCCATTCATAGGTAAATGGGTCGATGTTGCTAGCTTTACTGATAATATATCTTTACTCCGTGTTAACTACTGTCGCTTTCCGTGGCACTGCTCCGTGGTGGTCAACCGAAACTGTTGCAATGCATTCTATGATGGACTCTCAGGTTGCTTGGATCGGGAGATGAATATGTTGGTCTCACGAAGCTGGGATAAAATAGGTGTGTATTTTTCTTTAATAGTGTTGATTTTTAGGATATAATAGACATGTACTAAGACTTTATGACTATTTAGGTTCTTTGATTGGCTGATTTACGTATCGGGATTAAAAAATCAGCAATTTACTACTAAATCTACACTGGAGTTCAGCATTCTATCAGCAATTTACTACTATTTTAATAATACAAAAAGTGCATTGAACTTCATTATTCCGTATTAATTAAGTACATTTATAATTCTTTAGCTTCCGTCATGCTACGTAAATTTAGTTGAGTATAATGAATCCTGACTTTTTTGTAACTATGTCTGCTCATTTTTATATATCTGATTATAAGCCTAAAAATTGACATGTATTTTTAATGACTCCTGAATTTTTTAGCCGAACTTCCAATGAATATTCTACAACCTTGTACGAGAGCATTTCAATAGCCAACAGTTCATATTCCAAGATATGAAATTCGGGTCTTTAGCAAGATATGGCTCAACATCGCCGTAAGATGGTATTCACACATTTCTTCTTTTAATTTTTACGTATTTTTTTGCATTTGCTTTGTTAGTATCACTTGATATCGGATTAATTATATATGTTAAGATATAGTTATTTTTACCTATCATTCGAATAAAAGATGCAATAAGTAGATATATCGTATAGCTTATTCAAGTTATATATAGTTTAGCGAACTTAAGCAAAAAATAATTACCTAATTCAGAAGCCATTCTCACATATATATTGTCACCACACTTTCCCTCAGAGTTGACTATGATGTCTATGAGGTCATTGAACCAAAGAAATCAACCACTTCCTCCGCCTCTGATATCTGTATTTTCATAAGCCATACAAGTACAGTTCTTTAGACATATTGCTTCAAATTCGACAAGGACATAGTCCTGTTAAACCAGGAAGTCTGTGTCTAGAAGTTTTACATTAGAATACTTGATAAATCCATTTGATCCTCCTTTGAAATCCAATGGTGTTTGCCTCACACAATCACGAGACCAGTTTGCTGTCTCCCACCCCTTTGGTTTCTAGGCTTAAATTTTATTTCATCCAAGCATGAACATGTATGTAAGTTCAAAATGTTGCAACTTCCATAAACATTTGCAAAAAAAATAAAATAATAATAACTATATCTTAACATATATAATTAATCTGATATATAAGGTTAAGCGTGATACAATAGAACTGTTTACAAGATTATAAGTATGGGCCACTTATGTTTCAGTTATACTCATATTGTATGTAAAGATCATGTTTTTAGTGAAAAAAGAAGCCCCACTAAACCTTTGACCAATCCATGATTCACCCCGGATAACTAAGTGTGTCAACAATCCAGGTGAATTCACCGAAAGCTAGATCTTGACTACTCTTCCATGATGATAGAGACCGCTCCTTGCCAGTTAACAACTTTCTCAAGAGTATCGCCTGGATAGTCAAAACTCTGCCATATAATCTTCTTGTGGTTCCCATCTGTCATGACTAGATTACCGGTGTCATGAAGCTTGACAGTTGTGTTTGCAAAGGTACACATTTTAATTTATTATTCTTGATGGAAAATCCAGACATGTTTAATACTCGCTCAGATGCAATATGTGCTCACGCACATAGTAACATGAACTGCTCACTCTACCAAGTCAGTTACAAATCTGTAATAGAATGCTTGCTTGGGTCTGGGCCTCACAGCTTGAAACATATAGATAATGCTTCTTTACAAGCAGAATGCCATGTATGAGTAATTACCAAACAACAAACCCTCCCATCAGTTCATGTTTCACACAAGCTACATTGGCTGGAAATAGTATGCCAATGTACCTTTACATTTATATTATCGAGTTTATGTTATGGATATAATTTTATATTTTGCATTGTTTACAGGTCACGTATTCTGAAAGTCGCTGACCCGAGGCTTTTTCTTGCTGAGCAGAGAGATCTTTTATGGCATTCAAAGAGTATTGGTTCAGTTGGTGTATTCATTGGGTGGGTTCACGGGGTAGGGACCTCATACGCTTTGTGAAGGAGTTGTTTTTTGTCATTTCAATAACGTGAATGGATATCTTGGATTTATATTCTCATTACGGTCATTTGTTTGATTATAGGGGATCTTAAGCGGCATAATATGTTCATGAACATAAAGACATTAGCACTGAAAATAGCGGATCTTGGACTTGCTCGAACTTTTACTTTACCGCTCCTTGCATCCGATTTTCAATCTTCTTATTCCCCATATGCAACACACGCTAGCAATAAATGCAATGGCCCATGAGAGCCTAATATCTGCAGAAGGAATTATTGTGTGTGGCTTTACTCCAAGGAAATATAGCACAGAGATGGCTTACCTGAAGATCTGATGCAAAGGTACAATAAATATACCAAAAACATAATTTAAATAAAATGAAATTGACTTTATAAAATGCTAAGAAATTTTTATTCATTTTAATTGCAGAGATAGCAGTACCCGATGACACACAACCACATAGACTGAGACTACTCATTGAAGACTACCGATACGCAAATGATGGGTTGCTCATTTGGTCTGCAATACAAGAGCTTGTGCAAGCATATGTGACTCATTTCTACCCTAACGAAAATGGTGTTATTTCAGACACGGAACTTCAATCATGGTACAGTGAAGCCATTAATGTGGGGCATAATACAACCGTAAAAGGTCGAAATGACTACAAGAAAATACAAAAGTCATGATATCTTTAAAGGTACAATGACAACATCTTAATATAACGGACACCATGTAAATGATATCTACTCTGTGTTTTACCGTCTTCAATTGACTCTTTGCGTTTTTTTTTAAAGTCTTTGTTGCTCAATCCTTAACAAAAATGGCTTTCTAAAGTTACGACTATAACTGTTGAGTTAGTGACGGAGTGTGTCTCGGTGTATACTAAGACATTAATATTGTTGGTTGTTCGAACAATGATATGATATCGAGCTTAAAAAGAGTTTGTGAATCTGGTGCAAAACCCGCCATATACAACACTTTGGAAGGTTAGTCTTCCATGTATATATCCACCTATAGTTATTACGGTTAATCAAAATTATTATTACATTACTCAAGTGCCTTATGTGAGCTATACTTATTGTTCTTTGCACATTACATTTAGGTTCGGATTTCATTGTTTATAAACGTGCAAATGGGTTGTGTGCAGGTTTGACATAGATATCCACTTGGTTCAATTCGAGAGGGCCAAACAAGTATTTGAGCGTGTGTTGTAGACAAGCCATCTTAACCGGTCTTAATTGTCCTTTACGTGACGGTGCTGTTAATATCTGATTGTGTGTCCAACTACTGTTTTGTTCTTTTGACACAAATATATTATGCCTTTCTTTTCTGGTTGGGTTATATATTTAACCCAAAACTTATGTTAAACCAATCTATGATGTATTGTTAGATTTAAAACAAATGTAAGCATTAGTTGATACGGTTATGTTATATATGCTTTTAATTATATGATGTGTTGTTTATCATATACAATATGATGAATTGTTTATCATAACACTATATATTTGTTCTACTAAATCCTAAAAATAAAAACCAAAAATCAAAATACTTACCGCTTATAGCCGTTTAATGGATTATTGTAACATCAATTATAGATCTTAACCGTTTCATTTAACTTTTAATTACTTTTTAGTATACATTTGTTATACTAAATCCTAAAAATAAAAACCATGTGGCATTTTAATTAATAAGTCATACTTTTTTTTTGTTATTTTGAATTTTAAAATTTTTTATTAAAAAGAAGACCGTCCATCGGACGGTTTTTGATTTATATATATATATATATATATATATATATATATATATATATATATATATATATATATATATTAGTAACCATAATAATTTTAGATAAATATAAACCTTTTCGGTTTTAATTATAATATGAGGTACCCATTTTGTATCCGGATTTTTATATGTTATGAAGTATAATCTTGAAATAAATTTCAATTTAGTTTTGCAGATTGAGATTATTATACAATATGAGCTGCAGATCATGGAGTGAGGAGTTTTGCAGATTGAAAGAATGGTTGGATGCAATGTCTTCCACCCTTCTCAAACTAGAAAATAGAATCCATTCTGCAACTCCTAAAACACGACACACAAACATCACACACGACATGGATCATCGACAATATTAGATTACTGTTTATTACAAGTTATGTTAAAATATCCACATGATCACTTATTGTTTTGTGTTTTTTGATTTATGCAGAGACTACGAGTCATTGAACCACAAGATGCTACGATCATTAGTTGACGAGGTGAACATGCCAAGAAATAAACAGCCATTATACAATGATGCCGACAATGATTATGATGATGATGATGTGGAGTGGTCTTTATGTTAAACATGTTAAAAACCCTATTTTCATTACGGAACAAGTTTCATCATCATGATGCTGGTGATTCTCCTATTCCAGGGCCTCATGGTGCTGTTACAAAGAAGTATGGTGATGCTATTAAGGTCGCTTTACAGTTATTTGATGTTCAAAAGGTAATTTCATAACTTTAAAAGCAACTACTTTTGTTTTCGAAGGTATATGATCATTATACTATTGCCATTGGCTGCATTGTTGAATGAACTAAAGATGCGTTAGTTTAGTACTTTTTTTGTTTGTATATGCAGATCTTAAGTTATATTTCTTTTTTCATAGTAGTGTTTGTTTGCCTAATTTGAGCCATCAAGTACAATTAAGTTGGTTGACTGAATTTGACTTCAATAATGCTATGTAATTCACTGAATAGAATTTGGAAAATCAAGTATTGGACACTTCGAATGTATTATACTGGCATATCTACAGGCCACTTAAAGGTGTGCATGTGCATACCCTTAATTATTGATATGAATGTTGTAAGAAAGGTCTTCTTAGGTCAAGATATTGATGCCACTACTGATATCCTGGTCGATGACTCACTGCTATAGGTCTACTCATTGTGTATATGTTTGAATTTACATTAAGTGTTCTTATTATGATATAATAATGGACTGTAGTTAATTGATACGTTTTATGCTATGTTTATAACAGTATATAGCTATGTTTAGTATATATATATAACAGGAGCTCATTTGTATAGGGCTTAATTCTATGGGATGAGGATTCGTTGCTTTTGAGGCTTAAGGACGGGTTTCCAGATGATATGGAGGTTTTGTATGTTGGTTCGTTGAATGTTGATGTTGATCCAATTGAGCAAGATGAAGTTGCTCAAGTTTTGTTGGATAGGGTTGGTTGTGTGTCGACGTTTCTTCTGCCGAATTTGATGGAGAAGTATTATGATGGGTTTTGTAAGAAGCAATTGTGGCCGCTTTTTCATTATATGTCGCCATTTTCTCACGATCACGGGAGATTTGATCGGTCGTCTATGTGGGAAGTGTACGCTATGGCAAATAAGTTGTTTTGAAGAAAGTTATTGAAGTGATTAATCCGTAAGATGATTTCGTTTGGATTCATGATTATCATTTGATGGTGTTGCCTACCTTCTTAAGAAGGCGTTTAAATCGTTTGAGAATGGGGTTTTTCTTCATAATCCATTCCGTCTTTCGAAATTTACAGAACTTCTGTTAGAGAAGAAATCCTCAAAGCTTTGTTCAATTTCGACCTAATCGGTTTCCACGTTTGACTATGCCCGCTATTTCCTTTCATGTCGCCGGTTGTTTGGTTTGGAGTATCAATAAAAAAAGGGGCTACATTGGATTGGATTATTACGGAAGAACAATTGGAATCAAGATAATGCATGTTGGAATTTATATGGATCAAATTGAGTCGGTGATGAAACTTGCTGATAAGGAGGGTTGAGAATGGTTCCTGGACAAGCATTTGCAGAAATACTTCAGGTTTCTATATACGTTTTCTGACTTTTTTTTAATAAATCATATCTGGCTATAATACCTCTGTTGGCAATTAAGTTTCGCGGGTGAATAAACCCCATTTTGACCCATAATAAAATAATTAAAGTTGAACGGGTGGCAGTCACTAATTTACGTGTTTGTTTAAGTAAAATTCAAAGAGAATGGGCTTGGTTGACACAAAGGCATCTAAACATTAATGCAACAACTGCTTATTACTGTAATAGATTAGGTTCTTTTTGGGATTGCATATAAAAAACCGCTCATTATTAAATTAGGTACTATTTGAGACTTGAAAATTTCTCATCATCGGGGCTTATTGGATTTGAAATTGTAGCTTCCACATTATTAGGTACTATTAAATACTGGAAAATTGCTTATCATCGGGGCTTATTGGATTTGAAATTCTAGCTTCCACATTATTAAAATATCAGTCGTTAAATGTTTTTTTCACTTTGATGCCGGACACGGGAATTGCAAAGAGACTATTTTCGGTAAACATTGGAACTGAGATGCACTTGCAGTTAAGCAGTTTGCTCCCGGCATTTAGGCATTCTGAAATCAGCAGCTAGCTTATATATGTTTTAAAGTAATCACTTATAACTAACTGCTTTTGAATAAGCATTTTGAAGTAAGTAGTTGTATAAGCGATCCCAAATACCACCGCTGTAAAGTTGCAGCAGGATACCAAAGAATATCAATGTTTGGGGTGGTATTTTAATTGGTTTGTGTGTTCTGTTTACTTGAAATCCAAAGTCGGCTTTCTCAAAATAGTGTTATAATCCGCCACATGAAAGGTGACTGACATCTTAGTTGCCCACTCTCAAAAACACTGCTGCTAACCTACTCTTTGGATGTTGACCAGGTCGACATGTCCGTCGCAATATATGTCACATTGACTAATTGCAGTTTCATTTTCCAATGATATTACGTTAGTATAATTTGCTGTAGATAGACTGAACCAATACATGACATTTGGGTGGCCCATTTTATCTTTTAGTGCACGATCTTTGGTTTAATTTTTGTGGTTTTGAAGGTAGATTATGTTGGTAAATATGAAGGTTGGTGACGCAAACCAAGATCATGTGTATCTTGAACGAGTGACAACATGGATACAACAAGAACAGCTTTTAAATCGATCAAACAACCCTAGAACCAAAGTTGCAGGACCTTTAAGGACCATCAGAGCCATTATTAATGCATGTGGTTATCCCTGTTTGGCCAGAATCTCGAACATCCCGCTCTCAATGTCACCAGTCCGAGCTCAAAAGGTATTAGGCGATCATTTCATTTTAGTATGAAATAAAAGGAATCATTTCACTTAGAATTGGTGCACTCGTCCAGGTATACTTGTGGACCAAATTGTAGTTAGTAAACCATCCAAATTGTAACTCCCGATGGAATAAGGTGGCTCAAGCTATGAGTGAGTAATCTTTATCAAACATGTAGTAGCGTGTGAGATCACGGCTCATTCCTTCCTATGGTGATTGGCGATCCTTAGGAACTATCGCTTACAACGATACGATAACACGTAAACTCAAGATTATTCCCGAAATGTAACGAACGACTAAATTAAAACCAATACATACTAAATTGAAAACGTTTTTATGTTGAAGTATTTGTATGCATCATGATACTAATACGTATCGGTATGTTGTAGATGGGGAGGACAAACTCACAGTGTGTTTGTGGCCATGGAGGACAACTTCATCAGGCCACGCATCCTAGAGAAACTCAAGATTATTCCTGAAAATGTAACGTAATCATTGGAAAGGTTTTTATGTTGAAGTCTTTGTATGCATCATGATATTAACACATATCGGTATGTTGTAGATGGGGAGGACAAACTAACAGTGTGTTTGTGGCCATGGAGGACGACTTCATCAGGCCATGAATTGCATAGGTAAATGTTTTATTACAATTAAATTCTAATGAGATGTATGATTTTAAACTATTGTTTGTCTAACTAATCAGATGAAACATATCATGCTGAAAGCAATAACACTACTGACGATGGTAACAAACGTGTTTTTCTATTTAGCTGTGAATTTATCAGATTATCTATCTCATAAATTGGAATCAAATGTATAAATGGAGTTCGACAGGCAAGTATTTGTTCTAACAAATTTGGCCTTTTAATTATTGTATTCATCTTTTACCAAGTACTATTTCATGTTTTTAGGACGCGATTGACCTTATTAGCGAAATTATATTGTGAATGGAAGCAGTCCTTCCCTATTTCACTAAACAAATTTGAATCACGACCGTAAGTAATCAAGTATATGTCCGGTTTTATACATTTCGTTTGGTAAACCATTTAAACAATAGTACTCCGTACTAAACATCTTTTGCCGCTTGCGCTATTTCCAAAGGGCATCGACTTTATTGATTGGAGGGTTGATGGTTACATCCATCACTCTTAACCGAGTTAAAGTTTGAACTCCATATTAACGAATAACATTATTAGTATAAAAAACGCACGTCTAAACACGCCATGTATCTCGAGTATTCATTATTTTACTCATTCGGTGGCTTCAAATTTACAGCAGGACAAAATGCGCAGAGTGTGATATCTTCAGTAATTTGTGCGGGTGCAACTTCTGGAATGAAGGCACACCATTAAAAATTACAGCAGAGTGTGATATCTTCAGTATTTTGTACTGCTGTAATTTGTGGGTGTATGATTTAGCAGTTGAGCTCATACAGTTGGGGTATGCTTATGTTGATCACCAGGTTTATATTTTTGTTACTGGTCAGTTATATCTCTTGATTTCCTAAACTCAAGCAAACCCAACATGTCCTTTCAGTTTCTTTTATTTGCAGACTTTAATTATCCATGTTCGTATATGTATCACCACTTCTATCAAATCCCTGATATCAAGAATCTCCATGAAGGGGCTCTTTATTACAACATACTAACTTTGATGTGTGTCTTTATTGCCTTTTATCCCAGGATTCATGTGCAAGTAAGACAATGCTCCAAAACCTACAGTAATCTTTGCTCGTACCCATTTAACTTGGTAGTATTTCAGCTTATTTAAGTGCCATAAGTTTCATGAAGACGTAAGAAATATCGGTGCTTATACATTGAATTTTTGGTCTATTTGCAGATGTGACAATTGTTGTGGAGATAAGTTGTCTTAAGTGGCAAAATTATGTTTGGCCTAATGCCAATGAAACTGTTTTCCGTAAGCCTACTTTACTAAGATCAGTTGTCGTTGAAGTGTATACACGGACTAATGACACCACACGGACTTGGTCAAAGAACACGATTTTTGAAATTTAGGTAACTCCCTCACAACTGTTATAACATGTTATTTTTTTCTTTGCTAAATTGTTACTTAGACTGAATTGCTATTCACGAAGTTAGATGTTCTAAAAAATGTTAAACCTTTGTATCCATTGCTTAAAAAAATATATTCCTTAAACTAGAGTGTTAAGGGGTGTTTGGCTAAAGAATATGTTAAGTATATATTAGGCTATTAGCTTCTGATCAAAATTCGAGCTTCTAAGCTTGTGATCAAAACTCAAATTCTTGACAGTCCTTTTAACGTGTGAAACTTCATGAGCTGGTAATCAAAATGCGTCAACGCTTGCTAGCTTAAGGTCAAATCAATAGTATTCATTATCTGTAAGTGACGCCTATTTGGTATACAAGCTGTTTCGGATCGTTTATTGCAACTACATATGTTTTTTAAACAAACCAAATAGTTACAACTTACAGATTTGTTTTGTGTAAGTACCAAATTGTTAAATGTTTTTTTTCCTTGTAAGTATACACATTTTACTAACATCTCAGATAAAAAGATAAGTTACCTAATAAGTTGGGACTATTCTTGAGCATGAAAACGTAAGTTACCTGTAGCTAATTAAAAGATGTTTCTCAATAAAACAAATATAAGTAATGAACTCTACTTTGCATTTTCAGGTGGCCTCCTAGACAAGCACTACAGGTATTGTTATACATAAGGTGGCTTTGGAAGAAGTTGGTGTTAATGAAAGGATTTAAGTATTGATTAACTGCTACTACCATATATTTGTGCATCTTTAAACATGTAGTCATGTAGGTATAAAAATATAACAATGGATGTTTGGCTCATAGGGTCTTTTTCGACTTCATGCGTAAGAAATACAAGCATAACAAGAAGAGAGGTCAAAGTGGTGAAAGAGTTTAAAGTTGTTGACACATATGGAGGAACTTATATTGGATCATCTTCACTCTATGTAACATAGTTAGCGCTTTTCGATGGATTTATGGTTCCATATGGCATTACTCTAATTTATGGTTATATGTGACATTAATTTGTATAAGGCTTCAATAAGTAACCCCTTGTTATGACAAAGTGGATGTTTAGAATAGCTTACTGAAACGATTTTTTTTTTATAGAAAAAACCCTGAAATAGACCGGTTACAATGGTAGCACCTGTCTAAAAGAATCCTTATATAAACCGGTTGGTAAGCACAAATAGACCGGTTAGTGCACGGGTCTATATAACCAATCTTTTGGACCGGTTGGTGCACCGGTCTAAATGTGTTTAGATCTTTTAGACCTCACCTCTTTTAGACCGGTTGGGTAACCGGTCTGAAAAGCTTTTATAACCGGTTTAAAAGCCTCTTTTTGTAGTAGTGGATGAAGATCAACTAGGATTTGCTTTCTGAATTTTAACTACTTTTCTTTTTTTTTTTTTTTTTTCAAATAACCAATTCCAATGAAGAAAGAGACACAAGGATTGACTGATAGATATATCAAAAACTGGCTTAAATCTCAACCACGTCACTAGGTACTTGTCCTTCTTTTCTATCATGTCATGGGCACTTTATACCATTATTACTAAACTTTAATTTATATTCGTAACTTGCATTTATAATTCATATGGTGGAAGGATCTTGACATTCAAAACAAATTACCTTTTGCTCGGGACAGATTGATAGATGGCTATTTTTGGATATAGTCACCGAGGATGCCTTTAAATGGGTGGCAACACATCCTCCGCTTCTGAAAGCTTCATGTAAAATTTTAAGACTTGTGGATGATATTGCCACCCACAAGGTACGTACATACTAACATACATATATGATCATGTTCTTAGCCAAATATTTGGTGTTACATAACACCTACATAATGTTTGAAGGAGGAAAAAGAAAGAGGCCATATTCCTTTAAGCATCCAATGCTACCGAAAGGAAACTGGTGCATCATAGGAGAAAGCATGCAAGTTTTTCTCGAAACAAGTTGAAGATACTTGCAAAGTTATAGATCAAGAGTCGCTCACGCCTATCGATGTCCCTTTTCCTCTCCTTATTCAGGCAATCAACCTTGCATGTGTGAGTGATACCTTATATAAAAATAAAGATGGCTACAATCTTGTTGGTAAAGAAGTCATTAGTCACATCAAATCGATCTTCGTTCACCCTATTATTGTCTAAGATTCATCAAGTAGTCTTAATGGAAATTGTTGTTGTTTTACATATTCCATTATAATGTTATATTATCTATTCCGTTGTAATTTTTCTGTGTCCATTTTACATGTGTATTCTCTAGCAGCTCTTGGACCTCATGTGGTAAATAAATATTAAACATTTCCTCTTTTTAACCTCAACTAATGTGCAATACGTATTAAATTCTCTGTCTATCAACTCTAAAGGAGATCTTAGTGTGAAAGACTCGAGAATATATTATGACACATTTGACATTCTTCAAGGTTTTTATAATTGGTAACAAGCCGCCCCCACTTGGAGGGTAACATTAAGGGGCAATGGATCTGGAAAGGCTAAGAAGGATCGGCTAAATAAGATGGGGTGCAACCTTATTATAATGCACACGTGAGTATTGTTAATTTTATATTCACTAAACAAACACACGACATATGTGCTCTTGGTATCTAAAGTGTACAAATGTAAATAATTGGTCAAGATATCTATGTTATTTTTAATAACTAAACATTTAAAAGGTTTTGTGTACTACAGTTTCATAAAAAAGTTTTAACTTATAAGAAACATGTATTGGTGCATAGAGCTTCTATTCGATCAGACATTTCTACCCAAGTTTTAGGAAAACCGGTTTTGCTAATAAAAAGTTTACGACTGCATTTAAATTTCAAGGTTTATTGATGGAAATGCAAACCCGAAAATGTATGACATTTAACTTGATTATCCATGAAATCATTTCCAGCGATATAACTACTATTCTTCAAAGGTAATACTTATCACTCATTAGATCTACGCACATAAAAAATCAAATGAGTTGGTCTGCAAGATGTGGCTGACTCATTTAGTCTTTATATTTACAAGTAATGTGGAAACATAAGAATAGTTTAATAACTTTCATGGAAATGACCAATCCCTTTTTGGAGCTTGGATCTTTAAGAAACAGTTCGTTGATCTTTTTAAGTAATATTATTAGCTTTTCTCTTTCTTTCATGAATAGTGTCTTCACCCCATACTACAGGGAGACTGTAGTATATAGTACCCACGACTCACGAAAAGAAAATGAGGATGGGATATCTACAACTTTGTTCTTGCAGACACTTTATTAACTTATCATTCTCATATCGGATGAACATTCATTTCTTTATGTTAATGTATTCAATAAATAATTTTATATGTTTATAATTCATTTACCTTTACTTAAATTTTCATCAACGATATCCATTCAATATAAAAATTGGTATGTTTATAACTTATTTTTCATTAACCTATTTTTTTCAACAATATTCATAAGTCTAAAAAAATTAACACCATTAACAATTAAAATGTATGTCAACCTCATCTCTTAAAAAAAACTTCAACATAAACTAATACCATCAAAATATTAGTTAAGCCCCGCGTCCTTTAAAATGAATTTCGGTTAACAAACACCATCAAAAGAATAATTATAAGTCATGTGTGAACTTGCAAGATATTAATGGTCACTTTATGGGTAGACATAGAGCATTTACTATCTACTTGAAGAACCTCGATAAGTACAAGGTATTCCACCCGTTTCATTTAACTTTTAATTACTTTTTAGTATATATTTGTTCAACTAAATCCTAAAAATAAAAACCAAAATCAAAATATTTACATGCTTTAGCCGTTTTATGGATTATGGTAACATCAAATATAGATCTTAACCGTTTCATTTAACTTTTAATTACTTTTTAGTATATATTTGTTCTACTAAATCCTAAAATAAAACTATAAGTCATACCGATCCATCGGACGGGTTTTGACACTAGTATATATATATATATATATATATATATATATAGTGTCTTAACAGTCCGAACTCATCAAGACACGAAAACATTAATTTTATTCGTGTCTTAACAGGTCCGGACCTGTTAAGACACGAAACATGTTAAGACCCGACACGAAACCTGTTAAGAGCAGGTCATGTCGTGTCGTGTTAACATGTCCGTGTTCGAAATTGCCAGCTCTACCTATACCTAAACATGACCCATTTACTAATTGTGTCAAGAAACTCAACCCTAACCCAGACCTGCATAACACGTGTAACATGTTTAACCCATTTAAGTAAATAGGTCAACCGGTAAATAGAGTTGGTGGTTTGTCGATTTAACTAATTTAAAAGCAAAAAATTAATAAAAATAACATATAAATAACTATACGACAATTTCAATGATATGCGAGTTATAGAGAAGAGATCCCTTGCAAAGTGACAAATTTTAAAAAGTTTAATGTTAAGTGTCCCCCACCAACTTTATACCCCTCTCTCATTTTTTTGTAAGGGCATTTTGGTCATGTTAACTCGTTTTTTTTTAATTACACCCAAAACTTCAAACGTTATGACTTTCAAACGACAAACTTTTACGAAAAACTGATTTTAGCATAATTTTTAAAATTTAATTCTCTTTATTTTGGTATGCATCTTGATACATGAATGGCAACCTTTTTTTTCAACTTTTCAAGTGGGTGTTGATTTTCTTAAAGTTTTTTTGGCATTTTCGGCTCTAATTTTGTCCACTTTAAAGGTTGAATTATGCAAATCTTAAAACACGAAAGTTGTAGCTTTTTGGCCATTATTTTTCTATAAATTTGAATCGCTCTAATCCGATCTGATATGAGTGAGATATAACACGTTAAAGATGTCGTCATAGTCATATTTAGTGCACACAAAGTTTTTGATAAAATACCTAAAAGAGATTTTCTTATAAAAGTACATTCAAATGCACTAACTGGTATACCACAATACATCTTTTGTTATTTTTTTTTTATTTTTAGTTTTTTTTAACTGATGAACAAAAACTAATTGATGAAAAAGCTAACTGATAAACTGATAAACATTATAAATTTTTTTATTGGTGAACAACAATTTTTATTGATGAACAAATGAATTATTTTTATTGATGAACAAATAAAAAACTCTTTTTATTGATCAACAACACTTTTTGTTGATGAACAACATTTTCTATTAATGAACAATGTATAGGATGAACAATGTTTTTTATTGATGAACATTGTCATAAAAGATGAACAAAGTTATAGAGAACTCTTGAACAACTCTTTTTATTGATGAACACATGAACATATCTTTTTATTGTTAAACAACACTTTCTATTAATAAACAAAGTATACAATGAACAATGTTTTTTATTGATGAACATTGTGATGTAACTAATGAACAAAATTAAAGAGAACCGATGAACAACACTTTTATAGATGAATGACACTTTTTGTTAGTTGATAACATCAAATAATCTTTGCGAATATTAAGTGTCAATTTCACCATCATCGATAATAGTTTCTTGTAAATTATATCATTTATATGGATTACGCTTGTTTTCCATTACATTTCCACTTTCGGGTAAATTACGAAAAAGCATTGGAGCTAAAGAGACGGCGGAAATTGGAGAATTATCAAAGATTTATCATAGTATGCTCACTTTGAAGAAGTTACGCTTGTTTTCCATTAACTCATCTCGTACATTATGAGCCGTAACTAAAGCGTGACTTATCAAAGCCAACTCATCGAAGATTATGGCGAAACTCTCCAGAACTAAAGCGTGAAAAGATTACGTAACCAAAAGATTAACTATATTAGGTCAAAGAGGATCCGCGCACGATAACTACGCCGTAACTCTTGATAAACTACGGCGTAACCAAGAATTATTGAAGATACGACGTAACTACTTCTAAGGTTACGCCGTAACCAGCAGATCTAGTGCAAATTATGAAGAAATAGAGGATTACGACGTAACTATTCTATTGGTTACGCCATAACCCAGATCTGGCCTATAAATACCCCACGATTTCCAGCATTTCAAAGCATTCCATTTCACACACCACAACCAAAGAACGTGGGAAGAAGCCAAAGGCAGGTCTAGAGGAGCATACGGAGCTATCTCCAAGGGAGAAATCACTCCCCTACGATAAGCATTAGCATTTTATCTTTTCTTTACTTTCGATTCATGTATTTCGTAACATTAATTATTGAATTGATTTGTATGGTTAATATGAGCGGCTAAGCACCTCTTGGTGCTGGCCTAGTTATGATTCCTTAATTGTTTTGTTTATGTTTATATTACTTCCGTATAATTATTTCTAAGTGTATGCATGCATAGTTTATTGGTAGCTACCCTTGTTTCGATAGTTTTGAATGGCGGTAGAGGCTAGTTGCTTAGGAGATATGACCAACCGACCCTAAGTGAGTAGATCGAGACGGGAAGGGTAAGATATGACCAACCGACGACCCTTTCTACTTGTGCGATTTGACCAACTGATCACCTACCGTTAGGATGAACTTAAGAATTAGGGGTGAGTGTTTAAGTTGTTAACGCCCGGCACTCACTATTATAAGTCTAGCATGTAGCGGTACTTAATGACTTGGCTTAGGGACCGGGAACAATCGGACTTATGAGGGACACCGACTTCTCCATTGGTGGCATCTTTGTTGATAGGTTAGGCGAATTGACCAAATGCTGTCCTCTCGACTTTGACCCCACCTGAAGTAATTGGAAGTAATTAGACGTAGACATTACTATCTAGGATGAATAACTAGGTTAGCACCACTCTCCTTTATTGATCACAAGCTTTGCCTTTACTTGCTTTATTAGTTTATTAATTAAATCATATTAAAATCTGTGACACCTAGACTTAGTATTAATCCAACACACATAGCTCTTGGGACAACCTTGGTTTTACCGAATACTACACTACACACGACCGGGTACACTACCCGTTAGTGCATTAGGGTAGACCATAGGTATAACGAGACATTATAAATATTAAAACATGGTCAATAAAACTCGCATCAAGTTTTTGGCACGCCGGGAGTTATATTAGGATTGCTATTAAGTCTTTCATTTTTGTTTTGTTTTAAAATTTCTCAAATTCTCACGATCACTATTCAAGTTTTCAGGTACCATGGAAGTTGTTAACATTGATGACCTCACTCTTGAGGAATATTTAGTGTTAACAAGGGAAGAACAAGGACCAGGGATTGTTAGGCCAGCTATCGCAGAAGATGCTCAATTCGAAATCAAACCTCAATTTATGAGGGAATTGCGCGCAAATCCCTTCTCTGGAAGCATTACCGATGATGCTCATGAACATATAGACAACGTGGAATACATTGTCAACCTATTTAAAATTCCTAGAGTCTCAAACGATCTTTGTCATGTTATGGGTATTCCTATTTCTCTTACGGAGAGCGCTAAAGGTGGGTTGATCGATTACATGCAGGAACAGTCAACACCTGGCCTATCCTAAAAAAGTATTTCATTCAGAGATACTGTCCTCCATCAAGGACTGCTAAGCAATTAGAAGAAATCCATAACTTCAAGCAAGAGGGTGATGAGACGTTGTACCAAGCTTGGGAAAGGTATAACGAGTTATTATACAAATGCCCTACTCATGACCTCAACAACCAACAAAAGGTGAACGTCTTCTACAAAGGTCTGAACATCTCTTCAAGGCAAATGATCGATTCTCAAGGGCCGATTCCTGGTATGACTCCTACATTAGCTTTGGAAACTATTCAAAAGATGGTTGACCACTCTCACAAATGGCACAATGGGGGGAGCAACCGAAGTAAGAATGGAAATATGGAAGGTCTTGCAGCAATAAACAACAAACTAGAAAGTCTGGGAAGAGACATGAAGAAGCTCAAGGAAAATGTGCATTCCATACAAGTAGAACGAAGTGGACACAGTGGAACTCCCCCTACTAAGGAATGTTCCTCCAACGAGGAAGTTAAAAGGATCAAAGAAGTAAAATATGGAAGTGGGAGCCCTTTCAACGGATACAATGGTAACGGGCCCAGATATCGAGAAAAGTCCCCAGGATTCTACACAAGAATCAACAATAATCCTCCTAGACCAAGCCTTGAAGAAATAATGCATAGGCACATCGAAGAATCTACAAAAAAGGGAGATAAACTCAAAGAATGGATGGTCAAGGTGAAAGAAGACACCAACATGAACCTGCGGAACCAAGATGCTGCAATTAAAAACCTCGAAACACAAATTGGGCAATTAGCTAAAAACCTTGAGACCAGTAATGCCAAAGCTATTGCCTGCAAAGCCATATTTGCGCAAGATAAGGCGAAGAAAGAGCAGTGCACATCCTCTATCACCAATGATCTGTCCGGGATTAACTACCTAAAAGAAGATGATAAATCGGAAGACGACGAGGTCCTGCCATGCCAACTTCCTGAGAAGCAACAATACCAGGAAAGTTTTCTTCTTCCATGCACTATCGGTAATATTAAGATTCTCGCATTAGCTGATTTAGGGGCCGGGGTAAACCTTATTTCTACCACTTTGTTTGATAAAATAAAACTTACCAATTTAAAAGAAACAATAATAATGATAGAAATGGCTGATTCCTCTAAGGTTGTACCAAGGGGAGTAGTAAATAATATGCTCCTTAAAATTGGAAAAAAAATTTTCCCACTGATTTTGTGGTTATTGACATGGGAAAACGGGAGACTTACAACTTAATTGTTGAAAGACCTTTTCTGGCCACTTGTAGGGCTCAAATTAAGGTTTTTGAAAAACAAATTTCTTTGGGAACTGAAAATGAACGATTAACTTTCAGTATGAAAGAGCATTTAAACCCAAAATTAGAAATTTCAAATAATGTTGATGTTGTTAATGTTCAATCACTCGATCCACCTTTACATTATGATCCTAGTACTAATAATAGTGGAGAAAATGTTGATAGTTGCAAGCAGAAACAGGAAAAGACTGTCCAAGTCCAAGGTATTAAGGAAGCTCCGATTCCAAACAAACATTTCTGCAACCCGATATTAACCGAGGATAACGAATCAATGACAGCATGGCCCTCGTGTAATCCTTTTCGAGAATCTTGTGAAGGAAAGGCGGATGAATGGATATGTCCTCACGAGGCTGAAAGACATGATATCAAATTTGGGAAATTAGCATTTGAAGATTGGTACAGAATAAGGTTTGGAGACTCGGAAATCAATAAGGGATTGGTAAAACAATTGAAATACAAATACGATGACTATCATCTTACTAATACAATAACTAATGGTGAAAGATCGAGCATGAGTACAACAAGCAGTCTTATAGCTGAAGATGATGACTGGGGAGAGTCATGTATATCATTTAATGAGTGGCTCTCACAAAATTTGGAACATGTAGCATCGGTAACACTGCAAGAAAAAAGGTTTTTATCAAATGGATGAATGATTGTCGCCAACTAGTGGAGGAAGTTGGCCAAGTTCAAAGGCCACCATAAAGCCCCAAGGCTCTGAGTCTAACTTAAAGACTCGTAAATAAAGAAAAGTGCTCTTTCGGGAGACAACCCGAATTATTCCTTTCTTTTGTTTTATTTCCATTTCTGTAGGGTTTTGTGTTTTTAACCATTTTTGCAGGAAACGATGAATGATTGCTCTGCTGCATCTTGATTCGACTATAGTTACTACGTAACTCATCTCGAGAGTTACGCCGTAACCAACCCCTAGCAAAGATAATTTGGATGCATTACCAATTACGGCGTAATTCCATCTCAGTGGTTACGCCGTAGCTACACTTTTGCAGCGTATGCCAGGTTTTGCCTAGTTACGGCGTAACTCCTTCTAAAAGTTACGACGTAACTATCCTCTGCCTTACTTCTTTCATTTTAAGCACAATAACCTTGTATTAGTATTTTAAATGAACTTTGTGGGTGTGTTCCCTGTAAACCCTCACGAGACTTCACTCGTCCACTTGGGACACCAAGTGGTTTAAAAGGCTTGTTGCATATGCTAAATGCAACCGTGATTCCTACGAAAGTGAGTTAGGTTTGTTTTTTATTTTCATTTTTTTTTTAGAATTATGCTTGTCGGTAGTGTGATTTCGGGGATTGAAGTTTGCTCATGGATGCTTATACGAAGGCACGACTCTTTTCGTGGGCCTTCTTTCTTTTGGAGCAAATTTCGGGAAGTTCTCGCTCTAATTCTACTTTTCTCTTCACCTTTATTTAACGCTTAGTACAAAAGGGACTTTGTACAATTCAAGTGGGGGACGGGAGTAGAATTGTCTTTGGAACTTTATTTTGCCCTCGTTTTTTAGTTTATTTTGAAAAATTATGCCATTTTAAAATTTTGACATGTTTTTCTTAACCTAACTAGATTAGACCTTAGCCGAGCACATACAACCCTTGATATTATATGGTGAGATTAGCCTTATCCGTTTCCAATATTTTACCCAAAATCCACCAAATTATGAGTGTCTTGGGTAGCTTGTAAACTTTAGAACTTGGCCTTTGCATCATTTCGAGACCATAGACGAGGTATGTTGAGTTAGCTCGATGTATTTGGACTTTTCGGTTTAAGAAGGCAATATTATAGGATTATCACCCAAATAGCCTACCATTGTGTGTCTATCGATTAGTCACCTCGACTTCTCGACCCCCATGTGAAACCCTTTTGTTGCACTCACCTTTAGTGCAAGATACCCCTAGATACACCCATCTGAGCCATTCCTTTCATTTTGTTAACCCAATATATTGTTTCGATACACCTTTACACCTTAGCCTACCCTATAGTCTTTATTTGTGATTGGGAAGTCATCATTTGCCTAAGTTCAAGGTTTAAGTGGAAAGGTTTAGGAATCACGCTTTCGTCGATGAAACATTCTTAAAGATCATTAAAGACCCCCCGAATCTCATTGTTCATCTCAAGTGGGGGATATTATGTTTAGTTGTTATGCTTACGATTGATTCAAAAAAAACATTATGTTATTTAGTTTGTTGTAAAGTGCAATGTTATAAGCACTATGTTATGAGCTTCATATAGATTTAATATCGAGGAGGCCACCTCGGTCACATTCGAAGATTGGAGTTGGTTAGTGAGCCAACTGTTGGAGAAAAGGTAGTGTGCCCATCATGACGTCCTCTAATGACACATCTACCTAGTACATCATGATCCAGTTTCTTGACTTCAAAACTTGAACTTTGGGCGGACGGTAAGTGGTGATGACTTGGTTATAGATTTAGACTATGCTTATTTTTATTTTACACCATTTATATATCCCATGTCTTATCCTACCCTTTAGTCATGAAGCATGTCTAGGTGATGCAATGAGCAATCTTTGGTGTCTTGGCCATGGATTTGGTCATGTATCATTGATTTTGTCCACTTCGCCGTGACATGTTAGTAATGACAAGTCACCCTTAACCTTTGTCATGTCTACCCATATTGCCTTCAAAAATTGTTTAGCCCTTAACTCTAGTGGTGGAGATTTTGTAACCGCCAAGCTTATGATAGAATACATGCTATGATTGTGCGATTGAGTGATCACCCGAAATTGACACTTAGAATAGTTGAGAGATTTGAGTGTTTCGTTCCCATTTCGTGAGGTGTTCGGCTTTGTTTTATTCTAGCATAAGGGATTTGTAAACTTATATTTTTCAAAGTTATGGGAGATATTTTTTAGGAATCTTTCTAATAAGGTCTACTTGAGGGCAAGTAGAGTTCAAGTGGGGATATTTGATAACATCAAATAATCCTAAATATTAAGTGTCAATTTCCCCGATAATGCTTGTAATTTATATCATTTATATGGATTTACGCTTGTTTTCCATTATATTCCACTTTCGGTAAATTACGAGCATTGGAGCTAAAGAGGCGGAATTGGAGAATTATCAAAGATTTATCATAGTATGCTCACTTTGAAGAAGTTACTGGCGTAACTCATCTCTCACATTACGCAGTAACTAAAGCGTGACTCGTAAAGCCAACTCATCGAAGATTACGGCGTAACTCTCCAAAAGATTACGACGTAACTATATTAGGTCAAAAGAGGATCCGCGCCGTTGTTAACTATGCCGTAACTCTTGATAAAATACGGCGTAACCAAGAATTATTGAAGATACGGCGTAACTACTTCTAAGGTTACGCCGTAACCAGCAGATCTAGTGCAAATTACGAAGAAATAGAGGATTACGGCGTAACTATTCTATTGGTTACGCCGTAACCCAGATCTGGCCTATAAATACCCCACGATTTCCAGCATTTCAAAGCATCCCATTTCACACACCACAACCAAAGAACGTGGGAAGAAGCCAAAGGCAGGTCTAGAGGAGCATACGGAGCTATCTCCAAGGGAGAAATCACTCCCCTAAGCATTAGCATTTTATCTTTTCTTTACTTTCGATTCATGTATTTCGTAACATTAATTATTGAATTGATTTGTATGGTTAATATGACCGCTAAGCACCTCTTGGTCTTGGCCTAGTTATGATTCCTTAATTGTTTTGTTTGAGTTTATATTACTTCCGTATAATTATTTCTAAGTGTATGCATGCATAGTTTATTGGTAGCTACCCTTGTTTTGGTAGTTTTGAATGGCGGTAGAGGCTAGTTGCTTAGGAGATATGACCAACCGACCCTAAGTGAGTAGATCGAGATGGGAAGGGTAAGATATGACCAATCGAAGACCCTTTCTACTTGTGCGATTTGACCAACCGATCACCTACCGCTTTGATGAACTTAAGAATTAGGGGTGAGTGTTTAAGTTTCTAATGCCCGGCACTCACTATTATAAGTCTAGCATGTAGCGGTACTTAATGACTCGGCTTAGGGACCGGGAACAACTGGACTTATGAGGGACACCGACTTCTCTAGTGGTGGCATCTTTGCCGATAGGTTAGGGCGAATTGACCAAATGATGTCCTCTCGACTTTGACCCCACCAAGTAATTGGAAGTAATTAGACGAGACATTACTAGCTAGGATGAATAACTAGGTTAGCACCACTCTCCTTTATTGATCACAACCTTTGCCTTTACTTGCTTTATTAGTTTATTAATTAAATCATCTTAAAATCTGTGACACCTAGACTTAGTATTAATCCAACACATAGCTCTTGGGATAGCTCTTGGGTTAGTGCATTACGACCATCGGTTTAACGAGACATTATAAATATTACTCAAGAAACACTACACGTGAAGACATTGATGGTGATGGAGACGCTGTCGTGACCAATGTTTGAAAGGCTCAAGGCGCACTAAGGCGCGAAGGGCCAAAGAGCCTCGAGGCGAGGCGCATATCAAGACGCTGGATTCATGAACACGAGGCGCACTAAATACATTAAGTTTTTATAATATATGTGACCATTTATGTAGCTTAAATAACACAAAATAACATTAAATACATAATACATGACACATATAGCCATTATAAAGATTAAAATGGATCACGTCACTTCTCAAATGGATTAACTCTTGACTCGATGAACTACATATAGATTAAAATCCATAATAAACTTATGACGTGAGACCGTGAGAGATTACATATTTGTAAAATGATCGAATCTATAGTTACCCACTTGATTGTGTGTTTTAGTTCTTTCCAAATTAGGGTTATTAGATATAACTTAAAAGGCTCATATATATAACTTATAAGGCCCATGTATCTTTTCTTAATATTTAGAAAACAACCCCAAAACCTCGTTACATCTCGAGGCTAAATAGCCCCAAGGCAAAGCGCAAAGCCCTAAGGCTACCGCGCTTTTATGGGATTCATGCATGTCGTGAGCCCCGATCCGAAAAAATCCTCAGAGCTTGAGCCTTGAGCGAGGCGACCTAGGCGCCTCAAGGCACGCTTTTAAAACTATGCCGGTGACGGTGCAATGGTGGTGACGGTGATGAAGGTCACCAGTAACGAAGATCACCGGAGTTATGTATTGGAGAGAGGTTGGATGGGATGAAAGGGGACGTGTTGTGTTAGATCTGATGATGATGATGGTGGTGGTTGGGAGATTACTAAGAGAAGAAAAATGAAATGACCAATATGCCCCTATGTGTGTTGATAACGCTACACGCGTCGTTCGGGGTCAAAGGAACTTCCTGTTAAGATCGTTAAAACTCTTAGACTAGGTCTAACATTATATCTAGGAACACATAATAATAAAAGCGGAATATTCAAACATAGAATCAACATTATTATGAACAAGGTTTATTATTATCATCTCCTTTAATAAACACTAATAAACTAAATACTAATCTAGACGTTTACATGAACATACGCCTAGGAACTAACTAACTAAACCACTAAACCCTAGGCATTTTCCCAAATCCCTACACCTAGGTTCCCACACACACACACACCTTTTGGTGTTTACATCTTGTACGTACTATAAAACTAATGACCATATGTCTCTTTATATACTAAAGACATCTAGGGTTTACAAGAGGAATCATAATACAATTAGGAAACTAAATATTCTTTTAAGCATATCTTCTAGAATCTTCCAAATTCTCCACCTTTTTGTAGTTTCCCTTCTTATCACTTTTAGTTCTTCATGTTTCATTCTTCTTGTTTTGTATCATCAAATCTATAATAGACCCAACAATCTTCCCCTATTTTATGATGACAAAACAAACACAATTCTTGTACGAACTTCCCTAGACGAAGTAGCAGAAGTTGAGATAATTAAATCTCACCATGAATGAAACATTCTTGTCTTTCATGCTTCCCCTTGACTTGAACATGTCACTCAAACATCTCTTCCCCTTTTTGTCTTTCATGCTTCCCCTCGAGTGATGCATGAACATCAACTGATTCTTCAAAATCTGTAGGATTTATGTAATGATTACTTGTGAAGAAAACCGAGTATAACGAATTTGATGAAGAAGTAGAATTTCCCAAACTTGTGTTTTAAATCTTGTACTATCCACAGAACTCCATACTTATACGAAACCAAATATAAGTAGACCGCAATCCCTTGACAAAATCCTCAACTAATATGAGACACTGAGCACTACAATGTAACTCCTTTAAGTGATAGCCAATGTGTGCATAGAGCATCATAAGAAAAATCACACATCGCTAGATTCATCAAGCTATATGATAAGAACACAAACCTGTGAAACTCAACTACAACATCAAATAAATGATATTCAACCTTCTTCGTAATCATTTAATCCATAAGAATCAAATACGAGCCTTTTTGAATCCTTTTAAGAACAAATCACTAAACTCCTTGTGTGTGTGAACAATAACCTGTGTGTGTGTCGTCCAATTTTACTTCCTTTTAATTCCAAGTCTCCTCGTAATAAACCATTATACCGCTAATCCAAATAAATTTCGCCATGTAAAACCTTGAGCAAGACTTTGTAAGAACAAGATTTTGAATGAATACGAGAAGCAAAGATTGAATGAGACTTACGTAGATAGAGTACTTTGAAAATATACAGGCAAGCTTTGAATGAGACTTAAGAAGAAGAATACTTTGAAAATATACTGAGGCAAGATTTGAGGCATAATCAAGACTTTAAGAACATCGATCAAGACTTTGAAGAAAAGTAGCAAGATTTTGAGTAATTTAGGTTTCACACCAATAAACAAAACCATACTCCAAAAATAGTGATCATTAAAAGCTCATTGAGTTAGGGTTTGTTAGTATCTTTAATACATACTCAAACGAATGAAAACACCAAAATCAAAAATTCGATTTTGAAAAACTCCTTCAAAGAGCCAACTCGATAAAGGAATATCTTTTGGTTGAAATCTCAGATCAAGATCCTTCGTGAAAAGTTAGATTGTCATATAGAGAACATCCACCTAAAATTTTGTCCCGATCCGACTGTTAACTAAACGTTATCATTGCTCAAAAAAAACCCTCGCAAAACCTTAAGAAATTTTCGATTCAAATTTTTCTTCTTTCTCTTCGAAAAACCTTGTAGATCCTAGATATCACGAGCCCTGTGCTCGATACCACATGTTAAGATCATTAAAACTCTTAGACTAGGTCTAATATTATATCTAGAAACACATAATAATGAAAGCGGAATATTCAAACATAGAATCAACATTATTATGAACAAGGTTTATTATTATCATCTCCTTTAATAAACACTAATAAACTAAATACTAACCTAGACGTTTACATGAACATACGCCTAGGAACTAACTAACTAAACCACTAAACCCTAGGCGTTTTCCCAAATCCCTACGCCTAGGTTCCCACACACACACACCTTTTTGTGCTTACATCTTGTACGTACTATAAAACTAATGACCCTATGTCTCTTTATATACTAAAGACATCTAGGGTTTACAAGAGGAATCATAATACAATTAGGAAACTAAATATTCTTTTAAGCATATCTTCTAGAATCTTCCAAATCCTCCATCTTTTTGTAGTTTCCCTTCTTGTTACTTTTAGTCCTTCATGTTTCATTCTTCTTGTTTTGTATCATCAAATCTATAATAGACCCAACACTTCCTTTTCGTCAAGCAAGTTTTTCAACACCCTAGGCAATGAACCTAATCGTTGTAGTGTAGTATTAGGGTAAGCCACGGGAATTGATATCGCTCTCTGGGGAATAGGAATGCTAGTGAGAAGTTACTACGCTAAGGTGGGGTCGAGAAAGATTATTTTTTTTATCTTTTTATGTTTTTAGGAAATGGAAAGGTACGAATCTCGGTATTGGATTTGGGGTTGGTATTTCACCGATTACTCTACTCGCCTAATTATCTAATCTAAGGTGTATGTAGTCTATGTCTAATTATTGTGTGTTCGTATGATGATTTAAAGATGTGTTTACTTAGGTTTTATTACTTTAATTATCTCCTATTGATGGTTGAATTGTCACGCCCTTATTCTTAATCGCGCTGTTGTGTCTAAAGTCGTAGGGTATTCGCTTATCTCAAACTCTTTGAAACTACCAAAGGTTATTGCCTACAAAATCTCTAGGATTTATAAACTTAACACTAAGGTACTCTTCGGATGGTTTAGCCTACAATGACTCTAGGTACTATAAGCTAAGGTTCACAAAGATTAATCAAGCATTAACTACACAACGGATGATCTATCGCAATACTAGATCATTAACAATTAAGATAAGAGACAACCAATCAATATTCAATAATTAAGTTTCATATTCCTAAGCAAACACGCAAGTAAATATGCCTGACATGGGAAACATGCAAGCATACACACAATTAATTGAAGACATAATTGAATTAATGAAGTAAAACACTTATCTTGATGTAAGATAGGTATGGAACCCTAAAATACCGTATAAGACGCCTTGGTTTGGTTTAGGTTTTACCCAAAAGACTACACACCTAAAACTAAAAATTTGGATTCTATATATAAGATTACCGATGCAGTTTTATCGACTGTGTCTTAATATTTATAGTGTCTCGCTATACCTATGGTCTACCCTAATGCACTAACGGGCAGTGTACCCGGTCATGTGGAGTGTAGTAAATGGTAAAGCCGAGGTCGTCCCAAGAGCTATGTGTGTTGGATTATTACTAAGTCTAATTGTCACAGAATAATAAATGTTTTGATAGGGATTTAATTAATTAAACTACTAATGCAGAATATAAAATAAAAGCAATTAAATGGTAAAGGGAAATCAATAGAGGAGTAGTGGTTCTAACCTAGTTAATCCTCCTAGCTAGTTATGTCTCACGCTCACCTACTTCCAATTACTTGTGTGGGGTCAAATTCGAGAGGACAACATTTGGTCAATTCGCCTAACCTATCAAAGAAAGATGCCACCACAGAGAAATCAAAGACCATCATAAGTCATGTTGTTCCCGGTCCCCAAGCCGAGTCATTACACCGCTACATGCTAGATTCTAAATAGTGAGTTCCGACCGCCAGAACTTAGACACTACACCCCAATTTTAAGTTCATCAAACGATAGTGATCGGTTGGTCAAATCGCACAAGTAGAAAGGGTCGTCATTTGTCATATCTACCCTTCCAGCCCCGCTCACCTAGGGTCACTGGTCATATCTCCCAGGCAATTGGCCTCTATCGCCATTCAAAACTACCGAACCAAGGGTGACTACCAAAGAACTATGCATGCATACACTTAGAAATAATTGTACCAAGTAAAGGTAAACGCAAACAAAACAATTAAGGAATTATAACTAGGCTAGCACCAAAGGGTGCTTAGCCACCATATTAATCATGCAAATTAATTCAATATTCAAAGGTACGAAATACATGAATTGAAAGTAAAGAAATATAAAATGCTAAAGCTTATCGTAATGGTGTGACTTCTCCTGGAAACACCCATATGCTTCCTAGACCGCTTTGAGCTTTTTCCACGCTCTCAGTGTTATGTGGAATGGGATGCTTTGAAATGCCGGAATTGGGGTATTTATAGGCCGTGTCCGGGTTACAGATAACCAATAGAGGAGTTACGCCAGAACCTTCTATTTCTTCGTAAATGCACTAGATTCGCTAGTTACGACGAACCTTATAAGTAGTTACCGTAGTCTTCAATAAACTCGTTACGCCGTAAGTGATGCAAGAGTTACTGCGTAAGTATCGGGCGTGGAACCTCTTTTGACCTAATGGAGTTACGTCAGAACCTTTGGGAAGAGTTACGCCAGAACCTCTTGATAAGTTTGACTTCGGGTCACACAATAGTTACGATAATGTGAGAGACGAGTTACGCCGTAACTTTTTCAAAATAGGCATACTGTGATAAATCTTTAGTAATGTTTCCATTTTCGCCTCTTTAGCTCTAATGCTCGTAATTTACCCGAAAGTGGAAAACAATGGAAAACAAGCGAATCCATATAAATGATATAAATAACGAGCATTATCTGGGAAATTGACACTTAATATTCAGGACTATTTGATGTTATCAAATATCTCCCCACTTGAACTCTACTTGCCTCAAGTAGACCTTATTAGATGATTCCTAAAAGATATCTCCCAAAACCGGAAAATATGAGTTTACAACCTTTATGCTAGAATAAAACAAATCGAACACCTCACGAAAGGGAATAAATACTCAAATCTCTCAATTATTCTAAGTGTCAATTTCGGGTGATCACCAATCGCATACCATAGCATGTGTTCTATTATAAGTTTGGCGGTTACACAAATCTCCACCACTAGAGTTAATGGCTAAACAATTCTCAAGGCAATATGGGTAGACACGATAAAGGTTATGGGTGACTCGTCATTACTAACATGTCACGGCAAAGTGGACAAAATCAATGATACATGACCAAATCCATGGCCAAGACACCAAAGATTGCTCACGATCACCTAGACATGCTTCATGACTAAAGGGTAGGATAAGACATGGATATATAATTGGTGTAAAATGAAAACAAGGTGTAGTCTAAATCTATAACCAAGTCATCACCACTTACCGTCCGCCCAAAGTTCAAGCTTAGAAGTCTAGAGACCGGATCATGAAATGCAAGGTAGATGCGCTATAGAGGACGCCGTGATGGGCATACTACCTTTTCTTCTTCTCGCTGGCAAAACCACCAACCCAATCTTCAAATGTGACCGAGGTGGCCTCCTTGATACTAATCAATAAAGCTTCATACTATAGTGCTTATAACATCGCACTTTACAATATCATAACTTAATCAACTTTTTTTGAATCATCATCATTTTTTTTCAACATAACATAATAACATAACATCCCCCACTTGAGATGAACAATGGGAATTTGGGGTCTTCAATGATCTTCATAAATGTTGTCGATGAAAGAGTGATTTCCAAACCTTTCCACTTAACCTTGAACTTAGGCAAATGATGACTTCCCAATCACAAATAAAGACATGTGGTAGGCTAAGGTGTATAGGTGTAACTAAACAATATATTGCGTTGACAAAATGAAAGGAATTGCTCGTAAGGGTGTATCTAGGTATCTTGCACTAAAGGTGAGTGCAACAAAAGGGTTTCACATGGGGTCGAAAAGTCGAGGTGACTAATCGATAGACTCGTAATGGTAGGTCGTTTGGGTGATAATCCCATAATATTGCCTTCAAACCGAAAAGTCCAAATACATCGAGCTAACTCAACATACCACGCCTATGGTCTCGAAATGATGCAAAGGCCAAGTTCTAAAGTTTACAAGCTACCCAAGACACTCATAATTTGGTGGATTTGGGGTAAAATATTGAAACGGATAAGGCTAATCTCACGATGTAATGTCAAGGGTTTTATGTGCTCGCTAAGGTCTAATCTAGTTAGGTTCGAAAACATGTCAAAATTTTAAAATGGCGTAATTTTTCAAAATAAACTAGAAAAATGAGGGCTAAATAAAGTTCAAGAGATAATTCTACTCCCGCCCCCAATTGAATTATACAAAGTCCCTTTTGTACTAGGCATTAAAGTAAAGGTGAAGAGAAAGGTAGAATTAGAGCGAGAACTTCCCGAATTTGCTCCAAAAGAAGAAGGCCTACGAGAAAGAATCGCCTTCGCTTAAGCGTAATGAACAAACTTCAATCCTCGAAATCACAATACCGACAAGCATAATTCTAAAAGAAAAAGAATAAAATGAAAACAAACCTAACTCACTTTCGAGGAATCACGGTTGCATTTAGCTAATGCAACAAGTTTTGAAACCACTTGGTGTCCCAAGTGGACGAGTGAAGTCTTGTGAGGGTTTACAGGAACACACCCACAAAGTTCATTTAAAACTAATACAAGGTTACTATGTTTTAAAATGAAAGAATTAAAGTCGAGGAAAGTTACGTCAGAACTCCTATGAGGGAGTTACGCGTAACCGGCAAAACATGGTATGAGTCGTGAAGCGAGTAATTACGGCGTAACCATCGAGATGGAATTACGCCAGAATTGGTAATGCGTCAAGAATTATGTCGCTAAAATGTTGGTTACGGCGTAATCACCAAGATGAGTTACGCCAGAACTCGCTCGTATCAAGAATCGCAAAGATCAATTAGTTCCTCGCTTTCTCGCAAAATGGTTAGAAAACACAAAACCCAATGTAAAGGAAATAAAACAAAAGAAAGGGATAATTCGGGTTGTCTCGAAGAGCACTTTTCTTTATTAACGAGTCTTTGTTAGACTCGAGTCATGGGCTCCTATGGGGCCTTTGAAGATCCCCGACTTCTTCAATATCTTTCATCAAATTATGCCCCATCCATGCAACATTCGAGGCGCCTCGAGGTATTCAATGGTTTCAATTTTTGGACTTTACAAAATTCTCTTCCGTCCTGTGGTAGCGAGTGAATTCATATTTTCAACAATAATTGAGGTGGTCTTTGTAGGAATCCGTGAGTTTGTACTCCTTTGTTTGTAAGCTTCATCATCGGGATCGTTGAACTCCTCATTTCCTTTCAACTCAAGGTAATCTAGCATCCCTTCAATATCATTGTCATCAGAAGCAGTGTCCTTGAACCATTCTTCACCGAGCAAGTTCTCCACTAGAACGCGCTTGCATTCTTCTTTATCATTACTAACCCGCTCTTTGTCATTGTCAATTGTTATTTTACTCGTGTTCTCGAGACTTTTGTCGTTTGAATTTTCTCGATCCATGTATTCCTTCCAAATCTTCTCTTTGGTTAATGTGTCCACATGTCCATACTTAATTTTACCCAACTATCGAATCCAAGGTTGTCCACCAAGGTAAACTCGTTTCTCCTCATCATTGGTTGAGGACCAAAAGAATTCATCTTTTCCTAATCTTCCGTAGTTGCTTCCCCATTACACTTATCTTCATACGGGTTGCATGACGCCTGTAAAATTTCCCATGAGATTTTACTTTTTCGCACTAAATGATCGCAGTAGTTCTTTGTTGTTAGTTTCACTTAAATGCTCATCCGCAGTAGTATATCTTTATTAGTCTCTTCCTTTTTCCGAATGTGTCTCGTGAATCAATTTTTAGCTTCATAAGAAGATTTGATTGATCTTGGCATCCCCAAATTGAATTGTGTACCAATCTTTAAAGGCCAAATCATCGAATTTAATACTATGTCTTTCCGCCACGAGGCATGTCCATTCTTCCTTTCTTTCATCGCTCCTCCGTTACAATACTCGTGGAAAGGGCTGCATGAAGGCCATGCCCTTGTGGTTTCTTCATCAAGAATGACGCTGTGAGTACACCGGTGAGTGATAAGTGGCTCTTCTTCATCTTCGCGGAGAGTTCTCGAGTTTTTCCGACTCGTCTGTGTCGAGGAATTTTTCTCACCATGTATCCCAGCTTACGCCGTGAATCGAGATTCTTGGTTACGGCGTAATTCATTATAGTCTCTTTCCTCAAGATTCTTCACAACCCCGTTGTCGTTGTTAAACACAAGGTTACGCCAGAACTTATTAGGCATGTTACGGCGAACTCCGCCTCCGCTGACTAAATCTTCCCTAAATTCAGATCATTGACCTAAACCTTCGAGTTATCATCGAAAAATTACCTTACATTCCATAGTCGGTTTTGATCCTTCGTGTTTATCGTTATTTCTCCTTACTTTTACATCGAGCTTTATCACCATGGATTCAACGCTTTTCGAGTCGAGTCGTGTTTGGAAATGTTTCGCAAGTGTTTTCCCGAATTCCTTCAACTACTCATCTTCCTCCTTTTGCCTTTGGGTTGAATTTTCCGTAAACTTATTAATTGTTTCTTCAAGACCGGGCTTTCTTTCTCCATAAGGCCCACGGTTGTAATTTCCACGATAACCTTTACTATTTCGATTATCACCGTAAAATGGTCGATTTTCTCCATACTTAGCTTCTTCAATATCCTCTTCGTCCATATGAGGACAATTATCCTGATAAGGTTTTAAAATGTACCTTTTTGAGGGGTCGTTTAAACCCTTATTTGATCACTTATGTATTCGTTATTACTTAATATCGCTCCTTTTCACTTTTAGATCTCTTGAAGGCAAATTGTCGAATGGCACTTATTTGGACTAAAAGGCGGATATACGAAGAAAATGGCCAAAGTCAAGAATTGAGACACTCAAGATGCCGAAATACAAGGGACGGCGCCATCGCTTAATCTATGACGCCGTCGGAGCACTTCGTGACTACCAATGGCCAAATTGCTTATTTTCGCGACGGTGTCGCTTTAAAAGAGTAGGCTATCGCAACTCGGACGGCCTAGATTTGATCCGCAGACGGCGCCGAGATCGAGGGGACGGCCACAAGCACAAGGTGACGCCGCCGCAAGACTAACGTGGCCAAGACGAAACCCTAACGATAGCGGCGACGACGGCATCACAATTCAAAGGTGACGCCGCGATTGAAATCTTATATATAGAATCCAATTTTTCGCTTTAGGGTGTAGTCTTTTGGAGTAAAACCTAAACCGAACCAAGGCTTTCTTGTACAAGATTTTAGGGTTCCAAACCCTATCTTACATCAAGATAAGTGTTTTACTTCATTAATTCAATTATGTCTTCAATTACTTGTGTGTATGCTTGCATGTTCTCCATGTCCCATTAATTTACTTGTGTGTTTGCTTAGGAATATGAAACTTAATTATTGAATATTGATTGGTTGTCTCTTATCTTAATTGTTAATGATCTAGTAATGCAATAGGTCATTCACGTGTAATTAATGCTTGATTGATCTTTGTGAACCTTAGACTATAACACTTAGAGTAGTTGTAGGCTAAACCATCCAAAGAGTGCCTTAGAGTTAGAGTTTATAATTCCTAGAGGTTTTGTAGACTAGACCTTTGGCAAGTTCAAAGAGTTAGGGACAAACGATACCATACGACTTTAGACACACAACGCGATTAAGAATAAGGACGTGACAATTCAACCATCAATAGGAGATAATTAAGGAGTAATAAAACCTAAGTAAACACATCTTTAAACCATCATACGAGTACACAATAATTAGACATAGACTACATACACCTTAGATTAGATAATTAGACTAGTAGAGTAATCGGTAGAAATACCAACCCCAAATCCAATACCCCGAGATTCGTACCTTTCCATTTCCTAGAAACATAAAAAGATAAAAATAATCTTTCTCAACCCCAACCTTAGCGTAGTAACTTCTCACTAGCATTCCTATTCCCCAGAGAACGATATCAATTCCCGTGGCTTACCCTAATACTACACTACAATGATTAGGTTCACCGCCTAGGTGTTGAAAAACTTGCTCGATTTAAAAGGAAGTTCCTTTCACCCCGAACGATGCGTGTAGTGTTATCATCTCCGTAAGATGTCCTCCTCCATAGCTTTCACAACCCACTTGGATGGAATGAAAGGTTTCTCCGACCTTCAAAGATATCTCGATCGAGACTTTCAATTTTACTAGCGATTCCGTAATTCCGTCGAGACTTCCGCCTTTTGTTTCTTTTGCTTCCACCGTCGTGCCATTTTTGAGAGTGGTCTCGCCATTTTTGAATGGCTTCAATTGCGTAGTAGGAGTCATGTTCGATAGGTCCTTGATAGTCCAAAGATCCTGTCTTGTAGTTACATTCATTCCTTTGTAGAAAATATTGACCTTCTTTGGTTATTTAGATCATTGGTAGGACACATATAAAGAAGATCGTTGTATCCGTCCCAAGCTTGATATAGAGTTTCGCTGCCTTCTTGTTTGAAATTATGGATCTCCAAAAGTTGATTAGAAATCTTTGATGGCGGGCAATATCTTTGAATAAAGTGTTTCTTTAGTAGTGCCCAGTATTAATCGCTCAAGGCAATCTTTCGATCCATCTTCCGGTCGCCCAGAAGGGTCATTGGGAATACCCTAAGCATAACGGCATCATGAGACACTCCCTAATATTGAAAAGTCTAGTGATGTATAGGACATTTTCAACGTGCTCATATGCGTCTTCGCCTCGCTTCCTAAAAGGGTTAGCGAAGCTCCTCATAAATTGGTCTTTAATTTCAAACGAACTTCCGCCTCGATTGCCGGTCTTACGAGACCGGTCCTTGATCCGCTCTCGTCAACGCCAAGTATTCCTCAAGAGTGAGGTCATCGATGTTAACAACTTCCATGGTACCGAAAACTTGAAATATGATTGTGAGAAAAGTTTAAAATGAAATGAAAGACTTAATATCAATCCTAATATAGCTCCTCGCAAGCCGCGCCAAAAACTTGATGCGTGTTTTATCGACTGTGTCTTAATATTTATAGTGTCTCGCTATACCTATGGTCTACCCTAATGCACTAACGGCAAGTGCACCTGGCCGTGTGTAGTGTAGTAAATGTTAAAGCCGAGGTCGTCCCAAGAGCTATGTGTGTTGGATTATTACTAAGTCTAATTGTCACGTAATAATAAATGTTTTGATAGGGATTTAATTAATTAAACTACTAATGCGTAATATAAAATAAAAGCAATTAAATGGTAAAGGGAAATCAATAGAGAGTATTGGTGCTAACCTAGTTAATCCTCCTAGCTAGTTATGTCTACGCTCACCTACTTCCAATTACTTGTGGGGTCAAATTCGAGAGGACAACATTTGGTCAATTCGCCTAACCTATCAAGAAAGATGCCACCACAGAGAAATCAAAGTGCAACCGCCATAAGTCCCGTTGTTCATGGTCCCCTAAGCCAAGTCATTATGTACCGCTACATGCTAGATTCTAAATAGTGAGTTCCCACTGCTAGAACTTAGACACTACACCCCAATTATTAAGTTCATCCAAATGATAGTGATCGTTGGTCAAATCGCACAAGTAGAAAGGGCCGCCATTGGTCATATCTTACCCTTCCCATCTCAAACCGCTTCACCTAGGGTCACCGGTCATATCTCATAGGCAATTGACCTCATCGCCATTCAAAACTACCAACCAAGGGTGACTACCAAAGAACTATGCATGCATACACTTAGAAATAATTGTATAAGTAAAGGTAAACGCAAACAAAACAATTATGAATTATAACTAGGCTAGCACCAAAGGGTGCTTAGCCGCTCATATTAATCATGCAAATCAATTCAATATTCAAAGGTACGAAATACATGAATTGAAAGTAAAAGAAATATAAAATGCTAAAGCTTATCGAATGGTGTGACTTCTCCTTGAAACAACTCCGTGATGCTTCCCTAGACCGCCTTGAGCTTTTTCCACGCTCTCGTGAGTGTTGTGTATGGAATGGATGCTTTGAAATGCCGGAATTCGGGTATTTATAGGCGTGTTACGCGAACCAATAGAGGAGTTACGCCAGAACCATCTATTTCTTCGTAAATGCACTAGATCGCTAGTTACGCGAACCTTATAAGTAGTTACGTCCGAGTCTTCAATAAACTCGTTACGCCGTAAGTGATGCAAGAGTTACGGCGTAAGTATTAGCGGCGTGGAACCTCTTTTGACCTAATGGAGTTACGTCAGAACTATTGGAAAGAGTTACGCCAGAACCTCTTGATAAGTTTGACTGGTTACGCAATAGTTACTACAGAATGTGAGACGAAGTTACGCCAGAACTTCTTCAAAATAGGCATACCGTGATAAATCTTTAGTAATTTTTCCATTTCGCCTCTTTAGCTTCAATGCTCGAATTTACCCGAAAGTGGAAAACAATGGAAAACAAGCGAATCCATATAAATGATATAAATAACGAGCATTATCTGGGAAATTGACACTTAATATTCGTGACTATTTGATGTTATCAATTACATGCGACGGCGCCACCTTTTTAGGTTTCGCCACACGTTAGTCTTGTGACGGCCACCTTATGCTTGCGACGCCCCCCTTCGCCTCTAACGTCGTCGATCAAATCTAGGCCGCCTGAGTTGCGACACCCTACTCTTTTAAAACGTGAAGCCACTTGTAAATGAGCAATTTGGCTACCGAGCCATCACAAAGTTGTCCGACGGCGTCGCAGATAACACCAAGCCGCCCCTTCGGCCCAAAGCACTGAGTGTCTCGATTCTTCACTTTGGCCATTTTCTTCAGATATTCGCTACTTTTCGCTTTAATAAGTGTCATTCCAAAGATTTTGCCTTCAAGATACCTAAAAGTGAATAGGAACGATATTAAGTAATAACGGATACAAAAGTGATCAAATAAGGGCTTAAACGACCCCTCAAAAGGTACATTTTAAAACCTTATCAAATATCCCTACATTGGTATTTGCTTGTCCTCAAGCAAATGTGCTTTTAGCCAATCAATTTATAAGTTAGAGGTGATGAAGCATTAGTTTAGAACAATTCAACACATATAAGCCCCGCAAAAGTCATAACAAGCACGGAAATTACATACTAGCACCTCACATGGGGTGTTTCGATACTCACATCTCTCGGTGTATATGAAATATAACAAGTTGGAAATGGAAGATAAACACCATTAACCGATCCTAGTACATAGATTACCATAGGCTTGAGACTAGATCAAACCTCCATCGCTTATGTAAGTAGCACCTAGGAAATACTATCCAAGAGGTCTTTAAAGGGTTGTAATGATAGGCTTACGGTAGGAAACAAAGGGTTCAAAGGGATAGGCTATTTAGTGGTGGCAAGTCAAAATATTTATGTTACAAGCATGCTAAGAGTGGCATTGCTAAGCCAAGACGCGACACTCTAAACTCTAGATAACTAAACAAACAAACATAAATTGAAAGATAGATGTAGGATGGTAGCCCGATTTTTTTTTTTTTTTTTTTTTTTCATACACTTTTACTCTACCATCCTCTACGATAACATCAATATGATAGGGATTTATAGGCACATCCCTACACTTGAGTTTTTATTATTCTAACACTAAATATGACCCAAATTGAAAAGATCAAATCACTTGAGTACATTATTATGCAAATAAAGGGAATTTGAATTTAACGCCCTTCCCGTCATCTCATAAAATTTAACTTTTCCCATGAGTCCCAATCGTCCCAAAAGCGTGGTACAAAGGATATGACTCGACTTAGCAACTTATGCAAACAACAAGATAATTGAACTAAGGTTTTAGTGTGATAACAATAATACACTAAAAGTGAGTGCATACAAGGTAGGCTAAGGCGATTTGGGTGTACATTTGGGGGTGCGGGTAAATAATGTTTTCATTGATATTCGAAAACCGAAACATCATGAGAACCGCGAAAAGGATAGGCTCGAGGGTTAACTAGGGTCTCGTGTACTAAAGATGAGTACAACGCAAAGGTGTGAGGAATTACTTAACCGATGTGGAAGAAGTAATTAGATTACGTATCAAACAAGGGTTATCCTAATGCCTCTTATCATTTAGTTATTCCTAACTACACAAGTGTAGTCTTACTAGCGATCTCGGGATGCATCACAAAACAAGTTCTAGAATCTATTATACTACCGGTTCACACTATAAGCATTAAATATGAATGCTTTAATTCCTACTAATCTAAGGGTGATCCTCACATTCTTGGTGGAATTTAAGTGGTAAAGGTTTTTGTGCTAGTCATATAACTTCCTATCCATGAGAAGCTTTATTAAGACTAATGGCCCACTCCTATATGTAATGAAAAATTGAAAATTTGGTGCCAAAATCACCCTAACCGACATTTTCTCATGGTTTATTACGCAAATGCAATTGGACATAGCAAATAATCAAGGATAAGCATAGTTTCAAAGTTCCCATTTTTATTTTCCCTCCCTACACTTAAACTGAACATTGTCCCCAATGTTCCCCGAAAGTATCAAAGTTATGATAATGGAAGGTAATTAAAAGCAAAAGAAACTAATACTCCTCTGATTAGCTCGGTAGGATCCGTGTAAAGTGGTGGTTACATCTTTCTTCAAGAAGAACGTTTGTGTGAAAATCTCCTTCTCATCTTATGTATCTTCTTCTTGGTAAATTAAACCTGCAAACTTGAAGAAAACAAAAGAAACCTTCGCGTAAAATCGACGGTAATAATATATATATGACTCTACTAAACTATGATATAATGCTTGTGGAATGGATGTTCTGCACTTCGGAAAATTAAGACCGGAAAATTCCAAAATTTATAAGTAGCTTAGAAAACGAGAAAGTAATCACTTGTTTTTGCTCCTTCCGACGACGCCGTTATTTATCTCGATGCCACAGTTATCCCGACAAAACCGGTCTCACATTTTCAAGAAACAATTTTGGAAAATTTATATCTTTAGAATCGAAAATTTCCCGCAAAACATCCATTATGACTCGATACAAGCATTTGACTCGAACAAACACACATGCATATATTTTAATTAATTGTAATTCTCATGTTTACGTTTCTTTTGAAAACGTGTGTAATCCTCCCTACACTTATCCCTTATGTAAAATACCTTTATATGTAATTAAGACGAGGTTAAAGACAAAATAAAGCATTTTTACAAATTTAAACATGAGAATAAACAATCAATAAAAGATACACTACACAAACATGCAAACAATTAAGCACGGGTTGCCTTCCACGGAGCGCTTTTCTTTATTTATGAGTCTTGTAGCTAGACTCTGAAGTCGCGCCCCACGCGACTTCATTACTGGCCACCTTCTTCCTCATGACGGTCTCTAGTGGTGATTCCATGTTGTAAAAGTGCCCTATGATGCACCTTTCTAAGAGTTCGCCCTCTCCCCACTCAGGCTCTATATTCCGGTCCTAAGTTCAAACAATCCCTATAGAAACCGCAAATCTTAGCCATAACATAATCCACTCCTTTCTTCTTATCCTTCTCATTCCTATAGTAGACCGATAGTTTAAGTTCCTTTTCATCATTGGAGAGTGATGAAAATTTCTCAATCTTAAACGGCATTTGTAGGCTACGCCATCGGTCTCATCCTTGAAGCGCACTATTCTAACGAGGATCATAGGTCATCCCGGTGTTTCTATGAAAGGTTTCCCTAGAATAACGGGATAAACTAGGATCTATGGTCGTACTAATATCATCAACTATTATGAAATTCGAGGAAACGTGAAACTACCTACATAAACGGGCAACCCTTAACTCTACCAAGAAAATTGCAACTAACCCTAGGATTATCGGATCTTGCCTAGTTGGGATAGGCTTCTTCATGACCCAATTATAGTAGGTGCTAATATTATGTTTATTGGGACTTGCAACAATGTAGGTCTTGCCACTTAAAAGGTGTCCTATGCAACATGGTATGTTAAGATTCCAAGGGTTCCCAAACTTGATCATAGGGCTTCTCCTAACATACATGTGACGGAGGTCACGCACTAAGTGAGGGTGGCGTAGATAGTTCTTCTTCCGTAGGAAACTTATTGAAATAGTCATTGTCTACTTCATCTACTTCTTCGGTTGTTTCCTTCCTCGGTGTTTCACTAACCTCAAGTATCGTTTCATGGTTCGCTTTGTCATTTGTTCTATTAGGTTTCACTAAGGTGATGGTATTGACGAAATGAACGTGCTTAGCTAGCTTACTTGGGTCCTTAATCTCTACACCGAGGTTTCGGGGTTGAGATAGCATTAACTTTCCTATCACTATTGGTCATGGCTTTCAAGAGGTTATCTATCTTCCTATCCATCTCGCTTGTTGTTGGTTAAACGGTCGAGAGCTTAGCTATTTGAGCTTCTTGGGACGCGACTAGATGTTGCAATATCCCTCAATGTTTTGTTGGTTAGGACCGTGAGATGAGGGCCATGAAAATCATTGATGCGAACTCTTTGGTTTGTCCCCAATAAAAGTCGCTTGCCCTTCCATGCTTCTAAAGCATCATTAAAAGTCCTAGGTCCGGTGTTGTAGGAATCTTCCTCCCGCTCCATTAGTAGGCGAGGACGCGAGTCAACGAAGCTTGTTCGGGAATCGGGTGCAAGCACGCGTGTTATGAGGATCACTACACGGCTCACACGAGGAAGAAACTTTGTTCACATGGTGTGAAGACTTAGGATTTTCGTAGGAACTCATTAGAATTTAACTTGATCTTCAAGCTCAAGCATCCTATGGTCGGAGGTTGTGAGTCAATGGGAGGCAAGGAGATTGCCTTAACGGTTTGGGCAACTCACGGGGTCATTCCAACTTTCGCTGTCATAGAGCAAGGTCCTCTATTATACCCTATGATTCTTCCGCGTGAGATCACTAAGTTTTCCACCGCCGCTTGGTCAATGGATCGCTTGGTGGGGAAGTTGACATGATCATAGAAGAGTTGGACTTGGACCCAAAGATCAATGCCATGATGAGGGACTTTATGGAGTAAGTACTTGAATCGAGTCCATGCTTCAGAGAGATTCACCTTGACGTTGTTGGAACATCAAGATATCATTCCTAAGCTTAGTGGTTCTCCCGTGGGAAAAATCGAGCAAGGAAGCGAGAGGTGAGATCATCCCAACTTGAGATGGAGCCGCGGAAGTCGCCAAGTCAATTACTAGCTTGGTCCCAGAGAGAATTGGAAGACGCAGACGCGTGGTCTCCCGAGTAGTAGAATCAAGGTCGATGGAATCGACAATTTTAAGGAAACTTAAGATGTCGATTAGGATCTTCGTAACTAAGTCCATGGAATGCACATCCGCTTTGCACCAACCTGATGGTTTCGGATCGCAGGCCGTAGTTCGGGCTTGGTCGGAAGCTCAATGGTGTTCCTATAGCCTAGGTGGCTTGGTCTCGAGTATTCACCAATAGTACGGCCTCTTGGCGGTCATTTGGTGGTCGGTTGATGAATGGTGGTTGGTTATCACCTTCCATGATGAAAAGTGATGGGGTTACGAACAAAGGTCACGAAGAAGCGGGATAGACTATGAGAAATTTAAAATTGAAAAAGTTTACTTGATAGGAATCAAGAAAGGAAACCTAACGCGGTGGACTCCTAACTAGCTATTCTATCACCGCGCAGCGCCCAAAACTTGATAACGCCACACGCGCTCGGGGTTAAAGGAACTTCTTTTCGTCGAGCAAGTTTTTCAACACCCTAGGCAAAGGAACCTAATCGCTGTAGTGTAGTATTAGGTAAGCTACGGAATTGATATCGCCTCTCAGGGAATAGGAATGCTAGTGAGAAGTTACTACGCTAAGGTCAGTTGAGGAAGATTATTTTTTTATCTTTTATGTTTTTAGGAAATGGAAATGTACTAATCTCGGGGTATTGATTCGGGGTTGGTATTTCACCGATTAATCTACTCGCCTAATTATCTAATCTAAGGTGTATGTAGTCTATGTCTAATTATTGTGTGCTTGTATGATGATTTAAAGATGTGTTTAATTAGGTTTTATTACTCCTTAATTATATCCTATTGATGGTTGAATTGTCACGTCCTTATTCTTAATCGCGTTGTGTGTCTAAAGTCGTAGGGTATTAGTTTATCTCAAACTCTTTGAAACTACCAAAGATTACACATGCGACGGCGTCACCCTTTGATTTGTGACGCCGCCGGTCGCCGCTATTAGGGTTTCGCCTTGGCCACGTTAGTCTTGCGACGGCGCCACCTTATGCTTGTGACGCCGTCCCTTCGCCTCGACATCGTCTGGATCAAATCTAGGCCCCGAGTTGCGACGCCCTACTCTTTAAAACACAAGCCGCCACTTGTAAATGAACAATTTGGCTACCGAGTCACAAAAGTTGTCCAACGGCGTCAGCAGATAACATCCGACGCCGTCCCCTTCGGCCTAGCAATGAGTGTCTCGATTCTTGACTTTGGCCATTTTCTTCAGATATTCGCGCTTTCGTCTCGAATAAGTGTCATTCCAGCATTTTGCCTTCAAGATACCTAAAAGTGAAAAGGAACGATATTAAGTAATAACGGATACAAAAGTGATCAAATAAGGGCTTAAACGACCCTCAAAAGGTACATTTTAAAACCTTATCATGTGATATGTCCATCTCTAATTTGATCAAATCTTCAATTATGATCCGACGGTTTAAATACTTTTTATACACTGCAAAACATTGCCACTTTTCAAAGGATCCGTTATCGTGAGTTATAATCCTACTTCACTCATATTAAGTACATAACAAATTACATTTAATTCAAATCTAACGTAAAATCCAAGCTATATACTTTATTTTTAGAAGCCTATATACTTAATCGGGTTTACGGATTGACTTGTTTAATACTTAATTAACCCAAACACGACCAATTCATTAAACGGGTTAGACGAGTTGACCTATTTATAATCCAAACCTTTTTGTTCGTCAACTAAAACTTGTTTAACTTCGTGTTAAATTCGTGTCGTGTCGAGAATTGCCACCCATAACTTATAGTGGTAAATTGCTTCACATTCAAAGGAAAGATCAAGGTTCAAATCTTTCCTAACTTTCTTTTTACCGTCATTGAATTTTTTCCATTCTTTCTTTTTTCTTTGCCCTTTTTATTTGTTTCTTTCTTTATTGCTTCTTTTTTTTCTAGAAAAACTTTTACCAAGCCATAATTATATCATAAGTGTAATTTAGAAACTCATGATTCTCTTTACGAGAAATACACTAATCTTCTTTTAACCCATGGAAATCATAAAATATTAGACCTTTATCTTAAAATATTTTAACACCGATGCAACGCGCGAGGCGGTAAAATCATTGTTTAATCGCAAGTGTCATCCTCAAAAATGGGAAAATAATATGTACAACAACGATAAAAATGGTTAGATGTTGCAACAAAAAAATGAAGTGTGATTGTAATTCAGGGTTCGTTATTTCATAAATTATATCTCTAATGTAAAGAGCAACGATGGTGGCAATTTTTTAAGAAGTCAGTTATGTCGGCGCATACTTGGGCCGTTTGGTTTTTAACCTATTTGGGCCGTTTGGTTTTTACTGTATAACGGGGGAGGTCCGTTTTTTATTTATATTGCCTCACCAACACGTGTAGTGATGACTCTTCTTTTTTCTACCGCCTCATGTTAACACGTGTTGTGATAACTTGATGTTATCATCTCTTTCACCGAATCTCGGAGTAAATCTTCGATTGTTACAAACTTTTTTCGGGTTTTCTTTTGATCCAATGGGTTTAGATAATTTTTGGGGTGCTATTCATTTTGATTTGTTTTCTTTGCGTGACCGAATGTGGGTTGCCCGGCCCGTATCTTTCGCGGTGGTAGCCATTTGGTTGCGACCATTATGGGTTTCGGTATAGTCTTCTTTGTCGTTGGGCACAAGAGGCGATGATGGATTTGCATTGGTTTTATCAAAGATGCGAACCTCTGACTTGGCTTGGCAAACAATCACGCTTTGTACCATGGCGGATGTGTTCGGTTTTTGAGATTACTAATCAATCTTAGCCTCCACAACGTGACAACCGACGATGGTGATTATTTAGTATTTGCTTTCTTAATGGTTGGTTGCAAAAACAACTTTGGATTAGATCGTGGTCGGCTTTTTGGACGGTTTTTGCATGTTCTGGGCCTTTGGCGGGTGGCCATAGTGTATGAGCGGCCTGTTGTCTCTATCTATGCATTTTAAGTGAGACGTTTTAGTTTCGTTATAGAATAATTTGTGCTACGTTTCTTTATAGGGGGCAAAGTTGGTAGGTGGTGCATATCTCAGATTTTTTTTGGTTTTTGCTATATGTTTATGATTTTGTTGCTTTTGATTAGGGTTTTCTAGGATTTTGTTGCAACACGTAGCTTTCAATCTGTGAGAACCGATGTGGATGTTGTTGTATGACTCAAATGTTTATGTTGCCTTTGTTTAGGCTGCATGTCAAAATCTAGAGAGCAACGACGGTGTCACTTTAAAAAAATAAGTAACACTTTGGTTGGTCAGTTGGTTTGTGTTGTGGTTTTATTTCTGGGCCGCCTTATTTGTTGTATAATAGTATTCGTTGTCATAGGTTTCGATAAAAAATGCCTTCAGTGACATGTTGGCGAGGCAGCTAACTAGGCTTGAAGCCACTGTTACACGCGAGGAATTTAGAAATATGTGATGTACTAAGTGGCGGTGATGATTACATGTTTTCTGAATAAAATGAAATGGGTCATTAGAGTTTTGGCACGTAACTTGGCATGGCAATAACCGGGTGGCATAGCAACCGTGTTTTTTGCAGCCACGGCGGAATTCGGAATTCTTTGACCCTTTCGCATTGAAGAATCTAAGCCTGATTACTTATATTATTCAAATTTGGTTCAAACTTATTGATTTATACATTCTTAACATGTGTGGATAAACGTGTATATATAGCATACTGATCGTTATCGCTTTTGTTCTGCGGTTTACGCGTACCGTTTTTATATAGTTTTCTGGAACTTCTAATGGAACCTCTATAAATATTGGCCATGGTTTGGGTACGTTAGAACAAACAGCCGCAAACGTCTTGCCCTGTGAGCTTATCTCAGTGTTGCATATCTTTGGTATCCAGTATTCCTGATAAGTGTTCAGCAAATGGATGTTGTGACCAGATTCGCCACAAAAATAATCCTACCACCGATCTCATCGATTGCTTTTTCTTGGTCGAATCATCGATCACCGCTTATGATTTCCATAATGCATCCATTATAAGGCCTGGTGTTTCATACGTTTGGTTTTGTGCCGAACTGGGCTGTTTGGTTTGTAATGTATGAGTTATTGGGTTCCATCTTTTTATAGGCGATGATGATAATATGTTGACCATAGCGCATACCTTGCCTTTGTGCGCATCGTGGCACGACAGTCATATCGCGTGTATGGCTGCAGCCATGTTGGTAGTCTGGTAACGCTGTTGTATACGCATATCTAAGCCTCATTTAGTGCCAACATCTACGCGTTTCTGTGACCAGTTACGCGTAAGGGAAAGTGTGCATCCCTTACTTGGGTCGTTTGCTTTTGAACGTATCTGGAACGTTTGGTTTTGAATGTATAATGGTAGACGCGCGTTTCTTTTTTCTTAAAATGCCACCGTCTTTGCTCTTTACATTACATATATTATCCCTTCATGTGTGCTTGGCTTCTGTCGTTTGCTCAAGTGGTTTGTATGATGGTATTGCGTGTCATAGGTTCTGATAAAAAATGAACTCAAGAATATGTTGGCAAGGCATCTAACTAAGCGCAGCCACCGTTATGTGAGGAATTGACAAATGTGTGGTATACTAAGGCGATGATGATTACATGTTTTTCGAACAAAATGAGGTGGGTAATAAGAGGTTTGATACGTAACTTGGCATGGCAAGTGACCGGGTGGCATGTAGTTCTCATTATGCAACGATGTTTTTGCAGCCATGGCGAAATTGATTTCTTTTACCCATTCGCATTCAAGAATCTGAGCATGATTACTTATTTTATTCAGATTTTGTTTAAAGTCACCGATTTATACATTTTTTGTATGTGTAGGTGAACATGTATATATAGCGTCGTGACCGTTGATGATCATTATTGGTTTTCGATTAAGACAAGCTTCGGTACGTCATGCTCGGTTTTTGGGCCGTATTTTGCATGTTTTGGGCCTTTGGCCGGTACTGACAGTATATGACCGGCCCGATGTTTCTGCCTATAACTTTTGAGTGGAACGATTCATTTTCGTTCTAGAATCATTTGTGATACGTTTCTTCACACGCAAGGAAACTTGGTGGGTGGAATTTGGCGCATGGATGTTGTGACCCGTATTCGGCCACGAAAAACTAATCCCACTACCGATGTATTAGGATTGCTTTTTCTTGGTCAAATACTAATCACCGCCTATGATTCCCATAATGCATCCATTATAAGGCCTGGTGTTTCGTACGTTTGGTTTTGAACCTACCTGGCCCGTTTGGTTTTTAACGTATGGATTATTGGGTTCCATCTTTTTATAGGCTATGATGATAATATGTGGACCATAGCGCATACCTTTCCTTTGTGCACATCGTGGCACGGAAGTCATATCGGTTGTTGGTAGCCTGGTATCGCTGTTGTATACGCATATCTGAGCCTCATTTGGTGCCAACATCTACGTGTTTCTGTGACCTGCTACGCGTTAGGGAAAGTGTGCATCCCTTACTTGGGCCGTTTGCTTTTGAACTTATTTGGGACGTTTGGTTTTGAATGTATAATGGGAGAGGCACGTTTCTTTTTTCTTAAAATGCCACCGTCTTTGCTCTTTATATTAGAGATATAATCCCTTCATGTGTGGTTGCCTTCAGTCGTTTGCTCAAGTGGTTTGTATAATGGTATTGCGTGTCATAGGTTCCGATAAAAAATGAACTCATTAACATGTTGGCAAGGCAGCTAACTAAGCGTCCAGCCACTGTTATGTGAGAAATTGACAAATATGTGGTATACTAAGGGGCAATGATGATTACATGTTTTCTGAACAAAATGAGTTGGGTAATAATAGGTTTGATATGTAACTTGGCATGGCAGTAATCGGGTGGCATGTAGTTCTCATTATGCAACGATTTTTTTTGCAGCCATGGCGGAATTCGGGCTTCTTTTACCCATCCGCATTCATGAATCTGAGCCTGATTACTTATTTTATTCAGATTTTGTTTAAAGTTACCGATTTATACATTTTTAGTTTGTCTAGGTGAACACGCCATGACGTTTGATGATTACTATTGGTTTTCGAGTGACATAAGCTTCAACACTTCGTGCACGGTTTTTGGGCCGTATTTTGCATGTTTTGGGCCTTTGGCACGTAGCCACACTATACGACAGGCCAGGTGTTTCTAACTATAACTTTTGAGTAGAACGATTCATTTTCGTTCTACAATCATTTGTGCTACGTTTCTTCACGCGGGAGGAAACTTGGTAGGTGGAATTTGGCACATGGATGTTGTGACCAATATTCAGCCACGAAAATCTAATCCCACTACTGATGTATTAGCATTGCTTTTTCTTGGTTGAATACTGATCACCGTTTATGATTTCCATAATGCATGTACCACAAGGTTTGATATTTCATACATGGTTTTGACCTTTACGGATACATGTACTTATTGTCTATTTCAGTTTCGTTGTTCTTCTTAAGATTTTAAGCAGTTTCGTGCCGGACATTTTTGCTGCACTTTATGCTATATCGTGGAGCATAACTAATGAATATAAAAAGTTTCACGGCAACTAATGTTGGCTGAGAACTACTGTTTATCTATCGCTATACCAGTAGGTTGTAATTCTAATATTGCGATAAGACTACTTGGAGCAATATTCTCATGTTGTGTATACGCTTATGTGACCTTTCAGGATCATTCATTACCGCATTGCTTTAGGCGGGGATTGATTGCAATTGCTTGTACGTTTGCAATTAGTTCGACTGGAATGTTATCTAACCGAGTTGTCGTGTCACTGATTGGGATCTTTCCACCTGGTAGAATGTTTCAAGCATCATTTTCTAATATTGGTATGTGATGTTTATGATATTCCCCTGTCCTAATTCACTACTTGAGACTCTTTTGTCCTTATGACGGTCTAGCAAAACGCCCGTGCGCACCTTTGCATAGCGGCCGTTGAAATGGTAAAAGGAATTCAATGGGGCGACTAGACGGGTATTACTATCCCGAACATCGCGTCCCGATATTAGCGACAGACGCTTGAAATGCACTCCCAAGTGGAGAGAACCCAGTTAATGATGCAACAATATTCAGGTATGGAAGCAGAGAAACCTTTGTGGATTACAACCTGTCCGGCGGTAGGAGTAGTATGTTATGCAGCTGAATGGTTGTGTCATCGATTGGAATCTTTCCACCCAGTAGAATATTACAGACTTCATTTGGTTATGTCGAAACGAGATGTTTAAGATACTGGCCCGCTCTGATCTTCCGCTCGAATTCCTTTCGTTCTTACAGCAGTCTAGCAATACGTTTGGTGCAAACGGTTGCACAAAGACTATTGAAATAGCAAAAGGGATTCGAGAGGTCGATCAGACGGGTCTCGCTAACCTGAACATTGCGTGTTAACATTACTGATTGACGTTTGAAATGTACTCCCAAGTGGAAAGAGTCCATTCGATGACGCACTAATATTCAGGTACGAAAGCAAGCAAGCTTTTTGGCAATACAGTTTGTGCAGGCTAAGTTTTCAAGAAGTGTTTACACAAGAAAATAGTCGTGTCATCGATTCGTATCTATCGACTCGGTAAGATAGTGCAGCCTTCATTTGTTGATATCGATACGAGGTGTTCAGGATATTGGTCGGTTCTCATCTTCCCCTCGAATTCCTTTCGTTGCGTCAATAGTCTAGCAATACATCTCGTGCAGACCTTTGCACAAAGACTCCTGACGCAGCAAAAGGAATTTGAGGGGGCGATTAGACGGGTCTCACTATCCTAAGCGTCGCGTACCAACATAATCGGCTCACAATTGCAATATATTTTTGAGCCGAGAGACTCGGGTCGATGACATGGCGATATTCAGGTATGGAACAAAAGGATCGTGTGCATAGTACAACTTGCGCGGGTACAACCATCGCGAACGGTGAAAGATTATTTCACAAAATCGATAGTCAAAACCCGTTTAAACATGCATGTACTCGCGGATTCCTGTCTTATTAGACTTCTTTTACTTTTCTATGTTTGTTGACGACTCTTTGCATATGTCGTTTTTGTTCATTGCAAAGATTGGGCTGTGTTGTCATAAATTTTTTTAACAGACTCATTTGTTTGCTTCTTCCCAAAATTGCAGCAACACAGAACGGCATGCATGTGTCGTTAAATGCTCTTTCAACTTTGTTGCTTTAAGACAACAAACAAGGATATTGAGCAGACCCTCTTTGAGAAATTATAATCTAATTTTGGTAGTTAAAGTGTGGCTGTATTTATGATTAACATATCATGATATTGTATGATTTATCAAATTATAAGTCAGTTTTCAGTTGGGGCCAAAAAAGAGTGACTAGCTTCTTAATGTAAGGTTTATCATATGATAAGTCGTGAGAAAAAAACATCGTTAGTATGATCCATAGTCACTCTAAAAATAGTTTGCAAACTTCAAATGGTTGCATAGACTGATACAAACATGCTTTTATCTAGCTGATAAACATAGTGGTAAATGTTACATTCAAATGTACGTTTTACGTTAAACTTAGATGCACTAAAGTTTACTAATGGTTTACAATGATCCACGAGTAAATTTTTCTAGGAAATGTTTGCTATAAATTGATTTGCTTATTTCTATGAACCAACTTCGACTACTGCCTTTGAAAGATAGTAACACGCCTTTGATATGCACTACTCTTTTTCAATGTATTCAAGACATGCTGTTGTGATACTCATGTTATACGCACAGCTAACTATATAGCCAACTAGCTATGGAACAGACCAAAGGCTACCTAGATCGGTTTGGCACCACATTAGCTACAACATGCGTGATTCGAGGACGGCAATCTATGCCATATATCGTGCAAAGGTATGTTCTAAGGCAAATAATATGTTATCATAAACATGCATTTCATTAACTCTTGAATAATTCTAAAAAAAAAAAAAAAAAAATAAAAAAAAAAAAAAAAAAGGATGTTCAAAGATACAAAACCATAGACATTACCAAGTCTCGCTTAAACCCAAAACAAGACTACCCATTCACATAACAACACTACCCGTAACGGATCAATACACCATGCCCTTTAGCCTTTCTATGAACAACAGAAGCTCCTGTGCTCGCTTTTGTTTGTTCATAACCTTAACCAATAGCGCTGCCGCTTCCGTCAGATCCTCAGTTTGCAGCTTGGTTAGTTGTGAGATGCTTTGCACGCAAGAGTCAAATGGGTATAGAAGCTCCAGTTCTCCAATAACGTAATCCCTCTCGGGTACACGAGCTCTGATCTCTTGGGCCGCCTTCACAAGCTCTCCTTCGTCTACCATCACAACACTGACCTCCCTTCGAAACCGGACAATCATCATGTCCCTGACTAGACTGGACCCTGCAACACTAGCGAGTTCTTCACAAAATGGCATGTGTTTTTTCATCTTTTTTTCTGTTTTCTTAGCTATATGCTTGGTTTTTTTTCAGCTTTGGTTCTGAGGTTAAATTAAGTAACTATGTGTGTATTTTAAGGGAGATATTTACTATAAGTAAGTTAAATTATTACTTTAGCTTATTCAACACACTTACTTACTACATTGATTTGACACCCATCCTATAGCAACCAAGTTCATTGAACACTAATAATGTGTTTATCTTGCCCAAGTACTAGCATTAAATGAGCAACCTTTCAAACATTTGCCTTTTCATTTTGTGTCCTTTTTTTTTTTTTTCAAAGATGCAATTCGATATAATTCTTTAGCAATGAAAATTCTTAGCAATAAAACAGTTCCTATATATATGAAACCCGTCAAGGAAGAGAGAAAAAAAAAAATTCGCGGGCATCACAACTCCAAAATTTTTCTTATTTTTGTTTTTACTAACGCTACAAAGATCTAACTTTTTTTTTTTTTTTTTTTTTTTTTTCCTCTTTGAATCGCATGTACTCTTTTGGCCATAACGATACGAGGGCTGGGACAAGCCATGATATTATCCCGAACATTTTTAGATTAAAGATAATTCGGTAAAATATTATACATTTATTTTACCCGTTGTCTGTTGCCTTTAACATAGACCGCGAAATGGTCAAACAAACATTGTGACGACCGCCATGCATCGTTAAGTTATGACCGCTTTCATGTATCACTAAAACGACACATTAACTTTAGTTTGTTACGTGAATTGATTGCGGTGTGACAAAGTAGCAGATTTATTTGTATAGGTAACATTAAATATGACTAAATAATACATCAGCTAATAGTACAAAGAAACTGATAACTAATACACAAATTAAATGTGGCCCAAAAGTACGCAACCGCAAAAGATTTTTTTTTAAGAAAACACGCGCAGCGCGGCGGCGGGTTTCAAACTCGTTTGAATGATTATGATATAATGTTAGCCGTAACATTTTTATTAGAAGTGATGGTCATTCATGTTTAGGAACTTTGTAACGTATGTTAGATATCGTGCTAGAATAGTCGGCGGGCTCATGGATTGGGCTAAGCTAAATGGCTAAATGTTATGTTAAGCTAGCCTTGTATAAGTTGTCATCCAATCCAAGTCCAATCTAAGCCCATCCCAAAGCCCATTAGGGCATATGTAAGGAAGTATACTAAACCCGGACTTCAAATTAATGGCTTCTCGCCTGAGTGCTTCAAAGAAAGGAAAGTGCTTAATCAAAACAAATGTTTTAAATATTTTCAAGAACTTTTCCTAAAACATAATGGCTTGTAAGTATTTCCGCTTGCAACCCGATCTTTAAAGCAAGGAAAGTGCTACGCAAAATCGATTTTCATATATATCGAGCACTTATCCTAAAACAAATGAAGATACTTCTTCTCTAATATCTTCAAAAGATTTTCAAAATCTTCTTCACATCTTGCGTACCATTGATTCGAAATTTTTCAAAAAGATTTTTCAAAATCTCTCACATTTGGTACCAAGATATCGTATAAAAGAAAATTTGTTCCAAAATTCATGCTAAATAAGTTTCCCTCCAAATGATTTTCGAAAAACATATCTTTTAATCATTTTGTTTCAAAAACATCATAAATATGCTATTTTTGAGGGGGAGAAACGTGATTAAAATGTGATCATGTTGGGTTCAGTAAATACCCAATCCCCTTAATCTTGGATTTGAATAGAAAATATCCTAAGTATTTAATCCGTTAAACACAATCAGTCACCGAGCGATAGTCTCTCAATGAGCCATCTTCGTGATACTTAGTACGAGGCAAAGAAGAAGCCTTTCCACTCCGCAAGGCGGATCGTAAAGGGTGAAGACTAAGTCAAGAAGAAGATGGTGGATTCTGAGTGATGACAATAACTCACCGAATCCTTACGACTCTCTCCAACCTGCTAAACATCAAGACAAATGAAGGAAGAGATCAAGGCCTTAAAGATCGAAGAATGAGTCGGATAAAGCGGAAAGTTTTACCCAGATAAAACTAAGTCCTCAAGTCTTTATCCGCCCACGATGGTCACAATCTTCTAAATCATATCTTTCCATTTATAGTAAGCGGCATTCTCCGTCAAAGGAAATAGTCTCGCCGCCTACTATAAATAGAAAGACAACGAAGAATCGAATCCTTCAAGATTCATGTTTGTCGTGTTCTATGCTTTGTCTTCTAGGTTAAAGTTAAATATCATACTTGTATAAATAGCATAAGAAGAAGAGTGAAAAGTTTAAGCTTGTGAATTGTAAAACACACATACACACAAGCCAACTTTTCACTCCTCCAATACAACTTTATCCTTGAGCTAGCTCGCTGGTTCTAAGAGTTGTGCTTAGACTTAGCCTAAGCTTGAGAGGAGTTACCCAAACTTTGTCATTTCAATCCCAAGTACTATTCCGCAAGTACTTGGGTAACGATATCTTTTGATTTATTTCTAATAAGAATATGATGTTGAAAATTACCTCGTATGTTTTACTTATGTTAATTTAGGTCATTATTCATTTATTAATATTGTTTTACGACTTAATTGATTTTAAACAATAGTGAATAGGGAACAACAAGTGGTATCGAGCAAGGCTAATTATAAAACTCATTTTAGGCCGCCTAAAAGTTTTTAAATTAGGATCCTATATGGTCGAAATTGATGTACCCCAACTAGTCGATAAAAGGGTGGAGCTTTCTCCAAGGTGCCCTAGACTTGAAGTTGGTAAATTCAACAAATGGAAAAAGCGATGCTTTGCTATTTGATTGAATGGAACCTTATTATATCAAGTGTATAAATGAAGGTCCATTTGTCCCAAAGATCGCCAAGGTTTGCCCAAACTCAAGCTCGCCGGACCTGTGATGAAAGGAGAGTGGTCAACCAGACCAAAGACTCAAAAGTATCATCATATCATGTCTCCCCGATGATATAATGAAGTCGCTTATGTCGAATACTGCCTAAAAAACTGGATGACCTAGTCCATAGCCATGAGGGTCCGCCGATACCAAGGAAAACAGGATAATGGACCCGAAACTGAGTATAATACCTTCGTGGCTGTGGACTCGAAACACTCTCAAACTTACACCCGTTATAAAACCCTTTTAAATGAACTCGCTAATGATGGTGTTAAGTTGTCCAAACATGAGATTAGTGTTGGTTTTGTCAATCGCCTTCCCGAGAAGTGGTTAAACTTCTCGTGGACTTAGAAATGCAAATCATATCCAAAACCTTGATCTTCCCGAAATTTATGGAAATTTGTCTATGAGGAAAACCTCATCAATGCAGACGATACCGACTTAAAGAAGTCTCGGGATATCAAGAAGTCCCCGACCACCTCCTCACCTATGTCAACCGCTTTTCTAACAATGTGGTTCAAGATTTTCAAGAAAACTCGATGATGAGCCCGATGAGAGATCATGCGAGGAGTACTTAAATGACCGAACGCTGAATTTCGTGAAAGAGCACTCCTTGCAAACTCTCAAGGTTTATTAAAAGAAACAAAGGTTTTTCAACGGCTAAAGCAAATGAGGACACCGAATGCTTTAAGTGTCACAAAAGAGGTCATTTTGCAAAGGACTATTTTTCAAAACAATTTTGAACCTCTTGCTGCACCATCAAGCTCAAATCATTCCTCAGCTTTACCAAATTTCAACCTAAAATCTATCGCCTCATCAAAACTTTCAAAATAAATCGACCGTAACAAAACAATAGATTTTGAAGCTAAGTACGAGAAAAATCAAAGCTAAGCTTGCATTGCTTGAGGCCACCCTCGTAACCAAAAAGTGTTCAATCATGCAGGTAAAACAAAGGTCTTATTGTCGAAACCTTCGACCGATGAAGAGCCGCCTCATCGATGACGAATGGTGCATGTCAAGACCGATGGCCCTCTCGGAGGAAGACAAGCTAGCTGTTGGAAAGAATCATGCCGTAAATGGAGAATGGGTTAACATCACAATGAAGAAGGTAAATATTTTACTTTCTATGGATGATGACTCGATTGGCGCCTTATATGAACTATATCAATGTTGACCTTAAGTTTGTAGAAGAGCAACGATTAAATCTTTTTCTAAGTACAACAAGTTAGGTTTTGAATTGAATAAGTGTAGAGATGAATTACTGCTTAAACAAGCTAAGCTTGAGGTCGCCACTTTACAAATTCAAAACACCGAACTAGTCAAAAGAAATCGTGCTCTTCAAGATGAACTAAAAGGGAAAAAGATATCATTGAAGGTTAGATCACGAGAATCCAAAGGTCTTTGATGTCAGGTGCCCCTCAGAGCAAAAAAGAGAGTCATAGGTGAACACCATCTCACCGACTCTCAACAAAGACCGAGTCCCAAACCATTTGTGTCCGTGGCATGATTACCAAGATGTTGACTATTCCTAAGCCCGGTGGACTGGATTGAAAGACTTAATCCGAGAGTAAGCTTCCCAACTTTGACTCGGGAAAATTCTAGAGCTCGAAAGTCAAGCTCCAAAGAGCATAATTGACTCGATGTGTCTAGTAGTACCGAACACATCTCGAGTCTCAAGATGAATCTTATGCACCCTTCCACCTTTGGAACCTCTTGTGGTGCCGATCCTAGCTCGAGCTTACTCCATTACATTACAATCCACACTCTCCTAAAGAAAGGTCCGACTTGGTAGAACCATTTTGAAAAGACAATCAAAACCAACTCAACAAGAATCCACCCCAATGAAAATTCCACATCCTCCGTCCCCATCGAAGTCGATCGATTCAAGAATCGATCGAACTTGTGAGGAAGCTAACCGACAAAATGGAATCTATTAAAAGGTCCCCGAACCTATCAAGGAGACAAAGTCGACTTCCTCTAGTTCTTCAAAGTCAAAAGCCACCACCAAAAACAAGGTAAGTGTGATCTATGCCACTATACCACCATACCATCGACAATTGTTATAGAATCCTTTTTGCATGATTCGTAAAAGGATGATCACAGGGATCACGACCACTTGCAATATGTGAGTTCTCTCACCAAGAAAACTACACAAAAGTTGGTCATCAAGATGCTTCTTCATCCAAAGCTCAAAACCGAGAGCAAAGCCTTTTCCTCCTTGCCCACATCAGTAGCTTTAATGATCATCGCCATGATGATTGTCTTATGAACATATGCCGTGATATTTGCGGCAACACAACTCATAAGACATCTCAAAGATGACAACGTCATCCATGCAAGGAGAAGTTCAAAACAACCAAATTCCACCGAGTCATCCTCGCCTCTAAATGCAAAACCTGTGGTAGCTCATTGCACTCCACCACCGACCATGAATCAATTGCTCAATTCAAAGAGACCATGAGACCCAAGCCCACTAGTAAGTGGGTCACGAAGAAACTAACGTCGTTTACTACTTGTGCGAGGCATGCCGGGAGCCTATCCGGCATCCGGACAATGGATGCTCAAGAAGCATTACTGGTGTAAAAGAATATCTCGCACAAGTTTGTAAAAGAACCAGACCCAAGGTAGTGTTTGGTGATAATTCATCATGTCCCATCAAGGTTATGGTTCAAGAACCGCAATGGAATAGTTTTCTCTAGAATAGCTTATGTCAATGGTCTCAAATACAATCTCATCGATGTCACCGCCTATGTGATGCAAAGTACATTGTCCAATTCAATGACAAACAAGGTACCATTTTAATGCCAACAAGGAAGTTGTGTTGATTGCTCCTAGAGAGATGATGTTTATGTCTTAGACATGTCAACGCCTCTAAAGATGGAACTTGTCTCTTTGCCAAAGCCATCGAAACCATCAACTGGTCGTGGCACAAGAGACTCTCGCACTTAAACTTTAAAAACCTTAACAACTTGGCAAAACAAAACAAGGTCATTGGCTTACCATCACCGGTTTTGCAAAAGATAAACCATGCTCACTGTGAAAAGGCAAACATCAAAGAGCATCCTTCAAAACCAAGCAAACTTCTCCATCAAAACCGCCTTCACCTCTTGATATGGACCTCTTTGGACCGCTTAGTCCTAGATCAATCCAAAGATGAGAAGTATACACTTGTCATTGTCGACGAGTTTTCAAGGTACACTGGGTATACTTTCTTTCCAAAAAGAGTCAGCAATAATACCATAATGTCATTCATCAAGAACATTGAAAACCGTAATGACATTATTGTGAAACAAATCGAATCGATAATGGTATGAATTTAGAAATGCCGAGCTTGAGAGTTTCGTGATGAGAAGGAATCTCCCAAAATTTCTCATCTCCTTATACCCCGAACAAAATGGGGTAGTCGAAAGGAAAACAGAACCTCATTGAGGTCGCAAGAACCATGTTAAATGGCTCACCCTCTCAAAGCATTTTCGATCAAGCGATCAAAACAACTGTTACACTCAAAATAGGTCAATCATTGTCAAAAGACATAATAAAACCCCATATGAGATATTCAAAGGTAGACTTCCTAATATCGCCTACTTTATGTATTTGGATGTCCTGTGTTTATTCATAATCACAAGGATCATCTAGGCAAGTTTGATGCTAAAGTCGATGATGGATACTTTCTAGGTTACTCACCGATCTCCAAAGCCTTGTGGTGTTTAACACAAGGAGACAACAAGTCGAGGAAACCTTTCATGTCACCTTTGATGAAAGTGTCGAAGCATTAGGTTCTCCAACACCTCGGTTGAGGAGATAGGAATTGATAACTCTTCAAGATATCCTCCGATGAGTTTAACATCAAATCAATTCTCATACCAAGCCGATGCCGACATATCATATTATGTCTTACCTCACAATCTGTCACAACCAACCATCAATGAATTCATTGATAACCAATCGATCCTCGATGGGATAGGTAACATCGAACCAAATGTTCAGACCCCGTGATTCATGAAACCCAACCTGAACAAGACATCTCAACAGATGCTCTTGATGATACTATGACTCAAATACCGAACTCACCCTATGTCACCGGTGGCTTCTTCAAGCTCGGATCCTAGACCACAAAGTAAGTGGACAAGAACTCAGACATTGAGCTTGTAAACATTATTGGTGAACCCATCAAGGCATGCTCACTAGAAGCATGGTCGCTAACTTAACCGCAGCTTGACCAATGAATGTCTATATGTCGACACTATCGTAAATAGAACCCAAAAGTGTCACTGGGCTCTAAAATACCCAAGTCGGGTTCAAAGCTATGCAAGAAGAACGCAATCAGCTTGATAAGAACAAGGTCATGACCTTGATCGAATGTCCTCGTGGATGTAGTAGTCATAGGAATGAAGTGGGTTTTAGAAATAAAACCGATGAAAATGGCACCGCTATTAAAACAAAGCCGACTTGTAGCCAAAGGTTACATCAACAAGAAGGCATTAACTATGATGAAACATTTGCTCTGTTGCAAGAATGGAAGCCATCGGATCTTCCTTGCATATGCCTCCTACATGAACTTCAAAGTTTATCAAATGGATGTAAAAGTGCATTCCTAAACGGTGAACTCAAGGAAGAAGTTTATGTTCAACAACCACCGGCTTTGAGAGTAGTGAATTCTCGACTATGTCTCGCAAGCTTGATAAAGCCCTTTATGGTCTAAAACAAGCTCCTGTGGCATGGTATGAAACACTCTCACCTTCCTCATTCAAAACAAGTTTGTCGAGGCAAGATAGACAACACATTGTTTATCTACAGGACAAAACTTGATGTCATATCGTCCAAGTATATGTTGATGACATCATCTTTCGCTCTACTAACTCGCACTCTTTGCAAACAGCTTGAAAGACCGATGACAAAGAAGTTTGAAATGAGCATGATGGGTGAACTCACTTATTTTCTTGGACTACAAATCAGCAGATCGATAAAGGAATTCCATCCGTCAAGAGAAATACACAAGAAATCTCAAGAAATATGAGATATCCTGGTCAGGCCTCGAGAAGACACCAATGGTCCCTCCTAACAATCTTGGACCCGATCTCACCGGCAAATCGCTTAATCAAACCCATTTCGTAGGGATTGTTGGCTCTTTGATGTATCTAATCGCTTCCTGCACTGCATATATTCAATTCTCACTGTCTCATAGCTAGATATCACCCAATCCCAAAGAATCCCACCTCACCGCAGCCAAAAGAATACTCGGTACTGAAAGGAACCCCAAGCCTTGGACTTTATTATCCAAAGTGCTCGTGGTTTGATCTCAAAGGTTACTCAGATTCGATTATGCCTGGCCGCAACATGGATGTAAAACGCACCTCGTGGTCCCACAATTCCTTGGAGGAAAACCGGTTTGTTGGAGTGCTAAAAGCAAGAATCGGTGGCTATGTCTTCATCAAAGTCGAATATGTAGTCATTGCAGATGTTGTGCTAATGTTCTATGGATGAAAAGTCAACTCAATGACTATGACATCCATTTCAAAATGGTACCCATCTTCCGTGACAACACAAGTGCAATTGCAATCTCCAACAACCCCGCTCTTCATCAAAGAACCAAACACATTGATATCGATATCATTTCATCGGGGATCACATAATGAAAGGAGACATAGAACTTCATTTCATCCCTATCAATATCAACTTGTTGATATCTTCACCAAACTCGTGGATGAGCCTACCTTCGTGAGACCGAAAGATGAATTAGGAATGCTTGACATTGAAAGTCGTGAATCGAAAACCAATTTCAGTGAGTTACGTGAACCGGTTCGCCTCCCGAACATCCAAAATCAATCCTCACCGAATGAGTAAGACTCACTCGTGGTCCCCGACAAAGCATTGAATGAGTAACTAAATGCTCCAAGTATTAGTTACTTTAATGTCTTAGGTTGGTAATCTCACCAACTTAATATAGGAATACATGTCTTATCGTCAGAGTATCATCATTTACCTCACACCACTTGGCATTAAATGCCTTCTTCACATAAAATATCCCATGGATATTTTATTATCGCTAAAGTGCACTTTACGTGCATTACAACTGCTTTTCCTTGAAAGTTGGGAATTTATCGTGATGTAGTAGGTGGCATTAAATGTGGAATATCAAACGATCTCAAAAAGGTCTTTACATATCCACACTTATACAAAACCACCCTCTCACTACTCTATAAATACCTCTTCAAAATCACTAAAACACACACAAATCAATTTCGCAACTAAACTCACAAAATCCTTTCTCAAATCCGAAATATTTGTGTGTTATCAAACCCTTTGAAAACCTCATTGTAAACATTTACAAAAGTTTTCATCACAAACTAGAGATCTAAACACTTTGATTGTTCTTGCCAAACGCTTTTTAAAACCCTAAAACCTCTTTAATAGAAATGGCTAGAACACGCCTCTCCAGTTGCTTCTCGATGGTGGGGATCTCACTAACGTTGAATTCAAAACAAATAATGTCATAGGTAATTTTGAATACCCCAAAATGTCCCAACCTATAAAGACATTGTAAAATTTTTATTCAACCGCCCACCAAACGGCCTTTGTAAATGTCCTCAGATGGTGTACCCAAACTACCTCGTGGAGTTTTGGGCAATCTGCTAAAGCTTTGACCCGACACCTTCTAATCGATGAGAATAACCTTAGACCACTCGGGAGTATCTCATCGTGTTCGCCTTAATGGGGCAACAACACACCCGGATTACAAAACTTTTGCATTTCAACAGGTTAGATTACAACAAAGGTGTTTATGTCGCCCATCCCGAACCTTCTACAAGTGAAGGATGGGTTAAAACAAATCGCTTTGGATCCAACATTTTGGACAAGACCCCACCACTAAAAGTTCATTCCCGTGGCTTGGAGGATCCTTTTCACTTTTGTGATTTAGGTCCTCTAGAACCACTCATCCACCGAACATGTTAACTCTATTCAGTTGATGATGGCATACCGCCTAATGAATGGGGTCATTGTCGACATAGGGAGATCATTTACAAGTGATCTTGTAACGAAGTTACAGAGCAAAACTAGGACTAAGTATATTTCAGATCCTAGGTTTGTCTCTTGTGCTTTACAATCGTTCATCGAGTGCCAATTATACTCGTGATGAAAAATTTGAAATTTACGGCATCCCGAGTCCTTCAAACTTTCAAAAGGACCCATCCCTTGTCACACCTATTGAATTGACGGCCCATATGGTTGTCAGAACAACTGTGAGGATCAAGGTTCCAAACCCCGCTCCTAAAAGAGAAAGGGAAGTATCGGTGGGACTAAGACTAAACCAAAGTCTCAGGCCCCGAGGCTTCGTGAGCACCGCCAAGAGACACAAAAGCCCGAGACCAAAAGACACCCACCGACTGTGCAACAACCACCCCGTGACAACGAAGGACACCGATACATCACGGTCAAGGCCCTTGGTCACATCTACTACTCCCAAGATCCAGAGGAAAACAAACAACCACCGGGTAGGGGAGCTTTCCACTACTCGATGATGACATTAACAAATCCAAGTCTTTGTCGAGGGCACACCGATCGATCCCAAAGACTCGTGGGGAAACAAACAACCCACCGATAGGGATACAACATTCACCGACTCGCTAAAGGCATCGAAATACCCACCAGTGTCTCAGGGTCACTGGGGACAAAGACTCGGAGGAAAGAAACAACCCGCCAATACGGAACCCAAAACCAATCGACTCCCGAGAAGACGCTGGAAACTCCCACCAATGTCCGAGGGGTCCACTGGGACAAAGACTCGTAGGATCAATACCACCACCGATATGGAACCCATTCCCACTCCCTTGTTAATGAGCTATCGAGGTTACCGAGTTGCTAAAATCGATGACGACCTTGCGAAAGTGATGAAGAAATCTTATCGGCAGGAGAAGAAGTGGACGCCGAGGTTCAAATCGAACAAGAGCCTCATCTCGATCCACGTGAGCGCATCGAGTCACCTTTTCAAATCAAGACAATGACTCACCTCATCCTCCAGCTCCGATGAATTCAATAGGTTTCGACAATGTTCTTCCACCACCGAAAGACAACCTGGTTAAGTGGATCAAGAGGGCTACAAGGAAGCTATTTTCCGGGTTATCGAGCAGTTTTGGGATCAACACATCAAGCCGCCGCCACATACCGACCTTAGATCCGATGTGCTCACCTTCAACGAAAATGTTCACGAGCACGTAGATCTTATGTACCACCATCTTGTCAACTGGATGAACACATGGTTAAGTTCCTCAAGCATCTTGAGACGGTTGGGGTTACAATTGATGAAATCTGGACGCTGTCAAAGAAGACCCAGCCAATGCCAAAGTCTTGGAGGCCACCGAGGCATATGAAAAAAATTCATCCGTGCTCACCGACCTTATAGAGATGCTCAAGTCGCAAATGTCTGTGGTCTTCAAACTTGATTCTGACTCTTGATCACCATGGACTCACCGAACACTCGGTAGCCACCTTGACTCAGCCTCGCCTTCTTTGGCTTGGAATCTTGGTCCACGAATGACCCGCTTGGAGTTATCTCATGCGAACTTGGATGCAAAGGTCACCGGTCTTGCAGATATTTTGAAATAAAGGCCATGATGACCGAAATCTATCAGCCTTCAAAGGTCAAGTGGTCGGTCCCCTCAAAGACCTACTCCAACTCTTGCCCTCACCGACGCTACGGCAACAGCTGAGGGGAGAATATTGTCAAGAAACTCCTCTTCACACCGGGGGAGCAAACACCATCGGCCTCATCAGTACCAATCTCATCACTTCCACCTCATGCAACAACAACAACACCGATGCCTTAACACCAATCTTGACAACAACACCTCCCATTATTGCATCATCTTCCTCGTGATGACAAGGGCAAAGGCATACCGACAACCATCGAGCCCGAGAAGATTCCCTACAAAATCGGTGACATCAATACCTCTTCACTCCTCAACAACTAACCAAACACCTTGCTAAAGAAGAAAGGAAATTGAAACAAGTCGAGGATGATAAGAAGACTAAGGAGGCATTGACCAAAGTGATTGCCAAGAAGTGAAAATGTGGGAATAGATGCAAGCAAGCTCAAAAGGGTTAGGCAGATGAAGTTCATGGAAGCTCAGTCGCTCAAATGGTCGCAATGAGAAAATAGTATGAAGAAAGAGAAAGAAAATCAAGCTCTCGTGCAAAGGTAATTGAGGAGTACAATCGACAATGACCACCAGAGGCTTCCGAAAAAATCATCGGTGTCAAGATTATTCCCAACACCAAACCATTGGCTATGAATGTTTTCGTAGGGATGACAAAAGACACTTTGAGGTTCATGATCCTTAAAATTCAAAGTGACTTTGGGATCACCGAACTTGATGAACTTGGTCCGATCATTGGAAAGAAGCAAAATAAGGTGGTCAAGGATCCGATGAAAATGCTCGAGAAAAGATATGAAAGGTCGAGGGATGCACCAATTAACTGGAATTCACCGCCTTGATCGCACCTCAAGGATCTCAACCACAAGCTTCCATTGGCAAAAGGAAAAGAGTTGATTTCAACCCGAGATCAAAGTGCCCGGCCTTGAATGCAACATAGAACCGCTCGAGGGTGTAAATTTTGTGAACTGCCTAGTGATTGAAGAGCTCGAAGAGGCTATTCCACATTGATGTCTATGGAACCCCGCATTTCAAAGATGGAGTGACATTGATCAGCCGAGAGGGCCGCAATGATCGACTATATTCCAAATGGCCTCTCGGATCCAATCCCTAGCAAACGCCGTTTTGTCAAGACCTAAATGCTAAGATCGAGACCATCCCGACAGGAAACACTCATCACCAAGAAAGTGAAGCTTGAAGCACGGGTATCCATCGGACCGACATCAATTTATCTTCTTGTATTAGTGATAGGAATTATGTAATCGATCAATAAAAGATGTATGTTTTGTTAGACTACTCAAAGTTCCTTATTATTTTCATTAGTACATTGTAAGAAGAAGCCATTAGCTCACTTACATCGATCAAACACTTAGGCTATTTGTATATCCAAATAGGGGAGACCGCTGGGTTCAAGAATACCCAATCCCCTTAATCTTGGATTTGAATAGAAAATATCCTAAGTATTTAATCCGTTAAACACAATCGTGTCACCGAGCGCATAGTCTCTCGATGAGGCATCTTCGTGATACTTAGTACGAGGCAAAGAAGAAGCCTCTCCACTCCGCAAGGCGGATCGTAAAGGTGAAGACTAAGTCAAGAAGAAGATGGTGGATTCGGTGAGTGATGACAATAACTCACCGAATCCCTACGACTCTCCTCAAACTGTTAAACACCAAGACAAATGAAGGAAGAGATCAAGGCCTTAAAGATCGAAGAATGAGTCGGATAAAGCGGAAAGTTTTACCCAGATAAAACTAAGTCCTCAAGTCTTTATCCGCCCACGCATGGTCACAATCTTCTAAAATCATATCTTTCCATTTATAGTAAGCGGCGATTCTCCGTCAAAGGAAATAGTCTCGCGCCTACTATAAATAGAAAGACAACAAGAATCGAATCCTTCAAGATTCATGTTTGTCAGTGTTCTATGCTTTGTCTTCTAGGTTAAAGTTAAATATCATACTTGTATAAATAGCATAAGAAGAAGAGTGAAAAGTTTAAGCTTGTGAATTGTAAAACACACATACACACAAGCCAACTTTTCACTCCTCCAAATACAACTTTATCCTTGAGCTAGCTCAATGGTTCTAAGAGTTGTGCTTAGACTTAGCCTAAGCAGAGAGGAGTTACCCAAACTTTGTCATTTCAATCCCAAGTACTATTCCGCAAGTACTTGGGTAACGATTCTTTGATTTATTTCTAATAAGAATATGATGTTGAAAATTACCTCGTGTGTTTTACTTATGTTAATTTCAGTCATTATTCACTGTTAATATTGTTTTACGTACTTAATTGATTTTAAACAATAGTGAATAGGGAACAACAGATCAAAAGTTTAATGATCATTGTTTGTATCTCAAAAGAGCTCGACTCAGTTGAAACCAATGAATTGACGAGGAATGAAAGTCAAGAAATGTACCATCTCGAGAAACTTTCTATGGACTTGACCAGGACGGGTAATAATTTCAAGCTAGTTCTCTAGTGATGTAAACGTGTCTCGAATCGGTCTTGTTCATTGAAAGTCAATCAATTCAAAAGTGCGAACTCTTACCTCAATGTGCAAATTTATCTTAAAAACTCATGTGCACATGTGGAGGGGGAGTATTTCATAAAATTCAAAACTCTCAAGGTGTAAACAAAATGTGTTGGATAATCCTAGACACTCTGAGAGATTTTCAAGAAAATGGTTTTATGCCAACAATAAGACAATCATGGAGTTATAAGGTGACTAAGGATAGGAAATTCGTCCTATGATCCGCCAGAGCCGGAGGGATCTACCCAAGGACATCACAAATAGTTTAGATCTAGAAGTCCTTAGGTATGATTGAAAAAAGGATTAATGTGAGAAAGGAGAAAGAAGGGTTGAAGAATTAAAAGAAAAGTAATAAAAAGAGTGAAAAGAAATAGCCCTCCATAATCAACCTTAGGCGTAAACCGGGTTCAATACATATGCTATTGGTTGTCACTTAGATGACGCCGGTATTGAAGACAAAGACGTCATGGACCCAAAGGACGACCGCACTAAACCTTCTAGCCACTCAATTCCTTTTAAAAGGATTTGTTTCATTCTCACTGGGAACCCTACGTAAACTATCGAGTTTCTCTTAGAGATCGTTGGTATTGAAGAAGGAGACCCTCTCCCTAGTATCCGCTCAGGAAAACCAAAACGCACTATTGAGTCTAGAGCTACGAGATTCATCAAAAGATCTCATAGGAACACTTGACATGACATCGCTTGTTGTTCATCAATAAGGACACAAGTGATATATTCTAGAGTCCCACGCAGATCTTAGCAACCGCCGAACATTTATGAGAAGTTTCACATCCGTGATCTTGATGATTGAATGGAAACTCCTGCTGTGGTCAACATCAAGCATCCCCGACAGCAGTCACTTCGGTAATTCTTTATGGTTTACGCTAGTTTGTCTCAAACGGTCTGATCGTGAAGTGATGCTTGGTGTACCTCAATGACTCACCGAATTGTAGGTGAACTTAGGTACATCGTGTTATCCTTCTTGTGGGACTCCAGCTCAGAACGGCCTTTGTGAGAATTAGAGACGTGTTTTCACACTTGTCATAACACACTCGAAATTCAAACTTGTAAGCTACTGGATTATCTCTAACCCATGTTTTATGTTTTCTTCTTATGGATGCTCATGGAGGAAGAGATCGCAGATTCTCCATATGCTCATACCAACAACACATGAAAGTTCTCATCAAAATCAAAGGCAACACAAAGTTAAAGATGATTCTTCGTCAATGTCAAAGAATGTACAAATTATAAAGACTCGAGAACTACATCATTGGCAATTAAAAGTCAAATAGAAGTGTGAGCATGGTGGAGAAAGACGTGGAGACACCTAACCAACGAAGTTGACAACGGCAGAATACCACATTATCTGATCACAAAGCATGAAGGAACGAAAATCAAGACTATTCTATATCGACACACAAAGTTCAAGCTCAAGGAAAGTAAAGACCTATTCAAGTGGAGCATCTTTTGAATGACCACCCCTTAGGGGGAGATTGTTAGCCGTAACATTTTTATTAGAAGTGATGGTCATTCATGTTTAGGAACTTTTTAACTTATGTTAGATATCGTGCTAGAATAGTCGACGGGCTCATGGATTGGGCTAAGCTAAATGGCTAAATGTTATGTTAAGCTAGCCTTGTATAAGTTGTCATCCAATCCAAGTCCAATCCAAGCCCATCCCATCCCAAAGCCCATTAGGGCATATGTAAGGAAGTATAAATACCCCTCAAATAGTCATTTGAGGGGTGTGCTTGAGTGTGTTTATGTGTGTGTTTTCATATGAAATATAGTTTCATGTTCTTATCTCTCTCTAAACATATACACGGTCCATATCATTCAAGTCACCACCATCTTTGCTTAATCTCTCTTTGGTGTCTTGCTTCTTTACGCATACGTTTCTACGTGTGTTTAGGTTGGTGTTCGTGATAAGGTTGATATATTTAAGGTCCTACAATTGGTATCAATCGCCTAACAATGGTTTAGGAGTGTTTGTGTTCGTTTTTATTTAAACTTTTCCTCCAAGTTTCGTTTTTTTTTCTAAAAACGCAAGCTTTTTGCTTAAAGTTTTGATTTTTACGTGTTTTTAAGCTTAAAGTTGTAGACTTTATTGATCTTTAAGTGTTTTGGAAGAAGTTTGTGCAAAAGAAATCATTTGGAAACGTGTTTTTGGGTGAAAAGTAGCGTTTTTGCAAAATATGGGCATTTTTACGCATAAGCAACTTTTGGTCAAAACCCTAGTTTTTACGCATAAGAAAAGTCAAAACCCTAGTTTCCTACGCGTAAGGTCTATGCGTAAGAATTGATTATTTACGCATAAGCTTTTGGTGAAGAATCTTCGAGCTTCAACGGTTACTCAGTGCTTCCCTCACTTGGATAAGTTTGTGGAACACTTCGACTTTGGATATCTTCTACACTGGTATAAGTGTAAAGGATTTTTGGGCAAAACCCTAGTTTTACGCGTAAGCTCTCTTGTTACGTGAAAGTTGGGTTTTACGCATAAGGAAATCCTACGCCTAAGCATTCTACGCCTAAGCTCATTGTTTACGCATAACAGGACTCTACGCGTAACTTCTTATGTCTACGCCTAAGCATTTTCTACGCCTAAAAAAAATAAATAAATAAATTTTAGGGGAGTCTAAACGTTCAATTTTTACGCGAAATTCAAATTTTGATATAACTTGAAAATTTTGATCAAAATTCAAATTTTGGACCCAAATTCAAATTTTTTCATTAAATTTGGCGTCAAAATTGTCAAAACTCAATTTTTTATACAACCTTAGAATTTATTTTTAGGGTTTTGGCCGTACAATAGCAACGATTTTTCAAATGTACCGATCTAGTACGCTGCATTATTTTTGTCCCACTTAATGTTACGAACTTTCGCTTTTGTACCAATCTACCCCATCAAACTTGTTTAACCGCACCAAAAATTTTTGCCCATTTTCGCACGCTCTTGTCCGCTTTGCACGCTTTTTTCCGCTGCACGTTATCACACGCTTTCATCCGCTTTTGCACGCCGCTCGCTGTCGCACGCCGTCCGCTTTTGCACATTTTCACACGCTTTTGCATGATTTCATCCGTTTTGTCCGCTTTTGCATGTTTTACATTTTACCGTCTTTGCACGCTTTAGGCTATTTTAGCATGTTTTCGTCTATTTTTGTATGTTATCATCTGCCGCACGCCATCCATTATTGCACGTTTCGTCCATTTTACACGCTTTTGTGCGTCTTTGCATGTTTTCGTTTGTTTTGCCCGTTTTCATCCGCTTTTGCACATTTTCGCACGCTACTCTTATCACAAGGCAAAACATGTAAAACGAATAAAAATGCGAGAAACGAACAAAACGGGCGAAACGGATGAAAACGTGCAAAATGGACGATAACGCATAAAACGCTCAAATGAAGTGAGTGTTACTCTTATCACAAGGAGAATACATGTAAACGAATGAAAATGTGTAAAACGAACAAAATATGTGAGAACGGATGAAAACGTAAAAGCGTGTGAAATGTGCAAAACGACGAAACCTCGTGAAAATGAAAATATGTTATATTAAGTGGGACAAAAAATAGTACGCGTACTAGATCGGTACATTTGAAAAAGTACGTTGCTATTGTACACCAAAACGCTTAATAAAAAGATGCATAGCTTGGTTTCAAACTTTTTCCCAGAGTCGGTCACTTATGGGTAGATTGGAACAAAAAGAAAGTTCAGAATATTAAGTGGGACAAAAATAGTACGCGCGACTAGATCGGTACATTTGAAAAAAAAGCGTTGCTATTGTACGGCCAAAACCCTATTTTTATTGTGAATTTCAAATTTTGGGACGTAAAATTTTACGCCTAAGAACAAGTTTACGAGTCGACAAAGAAACTTCAAACGGCCATACCTTATTAAACACAACTCCTTTATCGTTGAATCGATCCTACATCAACTTTATCAGTAATACCTTCATCAATGGCAACTCAACAAGACATTCATGCAGCCAGTGCCGAAAACCGTCCTCCTATGTTGGAAAAAGGTGGTTATCTTCAATGGACAAGTCGTATGCTCCGCTACATCAAGACCAAACCTAATGGAAAACTAATGATTCAATCCATTACGAGAGGACCCTTCAAGCCTCGACAAGTCTAAGACCCTGGAAATGCTGATGCAACACCTCCCGTCCCACCATCCTTTCGTACTCAATATGAATCGAATACATCAAGAGGATAAGAAGCAAGTCGAAGCAGATGACATGGCATTTCATATTGTCCAACTGGGTTTACCAAGAGATATCTTTTGTCAGAGATAGTTGTGAAACCGCTTCGATATGTGGGAACGTGTTAGACGGCTTTGTCATGGAACAAAATTGGTCAACAAGATACGGAGAACAAGTCGCTAACCGCATGGGAGAAGTTTACATCTACTCCGTGAGAACCCATTGAATCCTACTATGGAAGGTTTTGCACTTTAATGAATGAGCTTATCGAAACAAGTTGGAACCCGTAACTATCGTGAGTAACATCAAATTCTCGAACAATCTTCCGTAAGAATGGGGACGATATGTCACTATTGTCAACCAAACAAAAGACTTACATCAAAGTGAACTTTGATCAACTCAACGATTTTTCAAACAAAACCAAACTGAAGTGAATGAAGTCGAAAGAAAGATTGGCAAAGAATCATGACCCATTGACACTAATTGCAAAGACTCAAACTACGGTGAATACACAACAACAAGCTTCATCATCTTCCACTAACAACAACTTGCAAGAATACATTCCACAACCACAAGTCGTTATTCCTCAACAACAATTCTACCTACCGTAACAACAAGTAATTCAACATCAACAAGATCCACAATACCAGAACAAGGAATCATTGATCCCGAACCGAACAAGAAGAGGCTTTGTCACATGCAACAGCATTCTTGGGTAAAGCATTGAAGTCGCTATTCCACACCAACTAACAACAACCAAAGGATTTCATCAAACACCGCAATGTGCAAATTGCACAATCGGGTCTCGAATACGGGTAATCAAGGACAAATGGTTGGAGTTATTGGGAATCGGCGAGGATATGCTAGTGGATTTCACATAGGTAATCAGCGATTCCGTATCGGTAATCAGTTGGGTCGATTGTTGGAAATCGATGGGACAAAATGTTGGGAATAGAACAGTGGGGAATCGAATGGAATGTTGCGACCCAATCGTTGGGAATTATGGAAATGTGAATCAGCTAATCGGGTTACGTGTTACAACTGTCAAGGAGTGGGTCACATGGCAAGGATTTGTCCTACTAAGCCGAAAAAGAAGGATCTTGCGTATCTTCATAAAGCTATCATGTTAGCACAAAAGGCAGAATCAGGAATGCAGTTGGGTGCCGAGGAACATGACTTTTTCGCTATTATTGATGATTTGGAAGACCTAGAAGCAATGCGAATCGCATCTTCATGGCAAATCTTCAGAGACTGGCACGACACCGACTGACGCACCTCCCGCCTATGACGCCAATGCGATGTCGAGGTACCAATCATTGATCCACGCTATAACAATGTCATATTTGATGTGTTTACTCATGACGAACAACATTCGTGACATCCGCACCTACTTATGATACATACCGGACAATTCGAGTTGTAGCAATACTAACTCGAAACCCGATGTGGATCCTAGTGGAGGCTATGTGGCACAAAATCTTGAGACCGATGAGGAAACACGTGCTTATTTTGAAACATTAATCAATAACTATGGCATTGAAATCGAGAAAGTTAAAACGGTTAATCGCGAAGTTAAGGCCGCGAATGCTAAATTGACCGTTGAGAGTTACAAGGAGAATGCAAAAGCTTTTGAATTTCACAAAAACAAAGAGTCAGAATTAGAAATTGGTTATCGAAATTCCGTTTTAAGAGAAAAACAGTTGCAAATCAAGTATGACACACTTGATGTGAATTTGAACTTAAAAATAAAATCTTTAAACAAGGAAATTTCTGAACTAAAAGACCAACTTTCTAAACAAAAAGCAATGTATTCGATCTTGAAAAGAGAAGAAACAGTTGATTATCGATTTTCAAAACGAGAAGATTCTCTTCTTGATGAAATTCTTGATAAAGATGAAAAATTCAAAAAATTGAAAAATTTGCTTGTTACAACGGGTCATTCAGCTAAATCAACTAATATGCTGATTAATCAAACAAATCCGTATTTTCATACAACACAAAAATGGCTCTTGGTAACTCACCTCCTTGTTTCCTCAAGAAAGCTCAGAAAGAACAGAATGTGTTTAATAATGGAAAAGTTGTGCATGAACCTATAATTGTTCATGATTCTCTTGAAACGTTAGAACTATCTGATGAGAGTAGATCAAAAATGCAACAAAAGAACCCAGATCTAAAACCAATTGATTATAACAAATGGAACAAAATTAATGGAATTACTTTTGTGTCTCAAAAAGAAAAGTCAAAGTTTTCCATCACACCCAGTGTTTCAAACAAAGTGTCAACACCAGTTTCAAAATCAGTTTCAAAACCAGTTGTTGTCTCAAAATCTCTTTCGAACATTGAACAAATGTCTTCAAACAATCCTTTTAACACAAGTGATGCTAGAAGTATTTTAGACAATGTGAAAACTAGAATTGCGGGACTTCAAGAGACTGTTAAAACTAAAACCAATATTACAACTAACATATGATTTTCTCGCTTTGATGATGAAAATAAAAGTTTTGAAACTCAAATTGCCCTCAAATTGAATAACATCAATTCAAGGGTAATTCATTTTGAACAAGCATTTTAAAAGAAACAAAGCGACTTTGTCAAGGACCATAAATCCTCGTAAAGCAAGCTAATGAAAGTTTTGAACACATCAAAGTTTTGGAAAATTTAAATGATTCTCTCTTCAAGATGTTATGACTCTCGATATTATGTCCATTATTTTACAAACATATTTCGTTGAAGATCATGAAAGACTCCAGTCTGAGACCTCCGCAATTGTTTCAAAATAAAAAAAAAAACTCTTGAAAAACTTGAGAAAGAAAACGTGTCCCATTTTAAACAACTTGATCGAAAATATGAGGAATGCAAGTATGACAAAATGTCGTATGAGCATGCCTACAAGAACATGAAAGAGCAAAATGATCTTTTGAGAGCTCAGCTGGGAAGTCAAAAAAGAAAGGATGTGGATACTAAGTTTGCAAAACCATTGACTGTGGAGAAAACAAATGTTCCCAAACCAGTTTTCAAACCAAAAATGTCTATTTCTCAGTTTCCTCCAAAAGTTAATGAGAAAAATGATTTGACAAAAACAGTCACTCCACAGTCCCTGCCTTTTAAAAAGAGAATTTTAAAAGGTTTTGAAAAAGAAAAAACAGTTATTGAAGAACCAAAAGTGATTACACCTAGCCTTTCTAGGAATAGCACACGGAATGTGACCAAAAATCCAGTTAAAGAATATGTTGGTTCTAACGACATGGTCAACAATCACTATCTAGAAGAAGCTAGGAAAAAGGCACAGACTCGAAAAGACGGAATTTTAGGTGCAACATCTAAGGTGATGAATTCTACAAGATTTCAAGGCAATACTAGTAGTTGTAAACCATTACCTAGGATCACTCAACAAAATACTAGGGATTGGCTTGCATCTAAGAGTAGTTACGAGAAGCAGAAAGCTATGCATGTAGAAAACAACACTAGAAATTCCGACTCCTTTCCGAACAAGAAACAATTTTCAAAAGACTGTAGTGACAAAGTTAAAGTTGCTGTTTTAAACAAGAATGTTGAATTTGTCTGTCCTACATGTCAAAAATGTGTCTTTTCTGCGAATCATGAAGCATGTCTTGCAAACTATCTCAAGAACAAAAATTCTCATGCTAAGTTTCAATCCACTAAGATACCAAACAGAAACAAACTTGTTGACAAAATGAACATGGAAAAGAAACCTAATAGGTGGATCTCTTCAGGACGTAGTTTTTCAAAAAATGAGTCTTCCGTTGTATCTGAAAAGAAAACAACTCCTAGATCTTACCTTAGGTGGATACCCACGGGAAAAGTTTTCAACAAAGTAGGTCTTAGATGGATTCCATAGGAAGATTTTTGATACTTGCACCAACACGTATAATAGTGACAATCATCGTGATAAGGAAGTAAAACCACTACAACCGTTGATAGTGATCACCCTCGCCGTGAGGAAACATCTACTTCTAACATCGTTATTTGTGAAAATTCTTCTTCGTGGATGCAGTACTTGTAAAAGTGTTGAAGGTTCATACACCCCATGTGGTAAAGAAGAACTTTATGCCAATTTCGCATGTGGAAATCCTTTTCTAGTTCCACTCTTAACTCCACTTTTACTTGTCCCAACTTAATTTATCTTTCTTCAAATATTCTTTGTAATATATTTTCAAAAACCAAATACAAAATTTGAAAACCAACAAAAGCAAAATATAAAAATATAAAACTTTCAAAAATACAAAACAATAGAAAATCAAAATCCAAAATATTCTTCTCATGACATGTCTCTCGATAATCGATATTCAGACATTTCTAGAAATGTCATTCAACAATGATACGGACATATACAGATGCTTGAGTGAGAGTTCTTTATATGTTTTCTAAAACATGTCGTTTCTCAAAATTTCTTAAAAAAAAATGGCTTTCGTATACTTCAGTATGAAACCCGGACAAAAATGATGACTTTTGATTATTTCAAATCAAAACTCGTGTTTTTAAAGAAAAAATCTAGTGTACGCTTCAGTGCACTACATTTAAAACTAGTGAGAAATCATCAACATCTTGAGCACCTTTTTCAAGATTGTTCAAAACGATTTTTCAAAATCTTTCAAAATATTTTGTGCTCAAGATAACTCCCTCTAAAACCCTTTAATTGATTATGCTTTATTAAAGGGGGAGTATAAAACTAAAATGTTCCAAATTCATGCAAAATCAGTTTCTCGCCAAATGCTTTTTGAAAAACATATCTTTTAATCATTTTGTTTCAAAAACATCATAGATATGCTATTTTTTAGGGGGAGAGACGTGATTAAAATGTGATCAAAAATGCTTAATGATCGATGTTTAAATCTCAAAAGAGCTCGGCTCAGTTGAAACCATTGAATTGACGATGAATCAAAGTCAGTAAATGTACCATTTCGAGAAACTCGTGATAGACATGCACTTTCATGGGTCTAACCTTCTTTTCAATAAGTGTTTACAACTTCAAGGTAGTTATTAGAGCTAGTTGTCACCTAAAACCGACAATGGAACTCTAACTAAGCAACGTAACCGTGTCTCGTGGGGAATTGTCTATCATGAGCCGATCAATTCAAAAGTGCGAACTCTACCTCTATGTGCGATTATGTCAAAACTTATAAGCACATGTGAAGGGGAGTGTTTCGAAAATATAAAACTCTCGAGTGTTCCAAACATGTTTTCCATCATAAAACACTTTGAGAGATTTTCAAGAAAAATGGTTTTATGGCAACATGGGATGATCATGGAGTTATAAGGTGACTAAGGATAGGAACTGTTCTATGATCCGCCAGAGTCGGAGGGATCTACCCAAGGACACCACCAATAGTTAGTATTATAAGTCCTTAGGTATGATTGAAAAAGGAGTAATGTGAGAAAGGAGAAAGAAGGGTTGAAGAATTAAAAGAAATGTAATGAAAAAGGGTGAAAAGAAATAGCCTCCATATTCAACATTAGGCGTAAACCGGGTTCAACTCATATGTTCTTGGTTGTCACTAAGATGACACCGGTATTGAAGACAAAGACGTCATGGACCCAATGGACGACCGCACTAAACATTCTAGCCACTCAATTCCTCTTAAAAGGATTTGTTTCATTCTCACTGGAACCCTACGTAAACTATCGGCTTTCTCTTAGAGATCGTTGATATGAAGAAGGAGACCTCTCCCTAGTCTCCGCCAGAAAACCAAAATGCACTATTGAGTCTAGAGCCACGAGATTCATCAAAAGATCTCATAGGAACACTTGACATGACATCGCTTGTTGTTCATCAATAAGGACACAAGTGATATATTCTAGAGTCCCACGCAGATCTTAGCAATCGCCGTAACATTTATGAGAAGTTTCACATCCGTGATCTTCAATGATTGAATGGAAACTCCCCGCCATGGTCAACATCAAGCGACCCGACAAGCAGTCACCGGTAACTCCCCGTGGATTACGCTTAGTGAGTCTCAAACGGTCTACAATCGTGGAGTGATGCTTCGTGTACTTCAATGACTCATCCGAATTGTAGATGTACTTCGGTATATCGCGTTATCTCACTTCATGGGACTCCAGTTCAGAACGGCCTTTTGAGAATTAGAGACGTGTTTTCACACTATGTCGCTCACACACTCGAAATTCAAACTTGAAGCTACCGGATTATTTCTAACCCATGTTTTGTGTTTTTTCTTATGGATGCTCATGGAGAAAGATATCGTGCATATTCTCCACATGCTCATACCAACAACACATGAAAGTTCTCATCAAAATCAAAGGCAACACAAAGTTAAAGATGATTCTTCGTTAATGTCAAAGAATCTACAAAGTATAAAGACTCGAGAACTACATCATTGGCAATTAAAAGTCAAATAGAAGTGTGAGCATGGTGGAGAAAGACGTGGAGACACCTAACAAACGAAGTTGACAACGGCAGACAACCACATTAATTGATCACAAAGCATGAAGGAACAAAGAATCAAGACTATTCTATATCTACACTCAAAGTTCAAGCTCAAGGAAAGTAAAGACCTTATCAGTGGAGCATCTTTGAATGACCACCCTTGGGAGATTGTTAGCCGTAACATTTTTATTGAAGTGATGGTCATTCATGTTTAGGAACTTTGTAACGATGTTAGATATCGTCTAGAATAATGATTTTGACTCGTGGATTGAAATTTAAGTTTAAATGGCTATTCTACATACATTGCTATTATACAATTTAAAAAAAATATACGTACCAAAACGGTACACATACATTGCTATTATACAATTTAGCACATTTTTCTTATGAGAGAAGTTGTTTTGTTTTTGTAGAGAGTCAACATTCAGTCACCAAATTAATATTTTTAAGTTAACATTAAGAAAAATGATATGGAGGCCTAAACTTATGCCTAATTTTAGGCCCAAAACCAAATGTCATCATCATCTTGATGGTTGTAAAATAAGTGAATCCATGTCTACAACCATCAAAATGATGTCATTTGATTTTAGGCCTAAATTTAGGTCCCTCTATCATTTCTCCAACATTAAAGACCTCAAAATAAGCTAATCTAATTTCTTTGATTGAATCGGTCCAGTTTCTAATACTGGTTCACCTAGTTGAACAACTTATTGACCCCAGTTCAAACAGCCAAATCAAACCGAGTTGAAAACATAGAAATAAACTACAGTACCTCTTTAACAACTCAAAGGCTCAAAGCACTTTGTTAAAAAGCACCCCAAAATGTACAAGAAGACATTGTCCACAACACAAACACGACTTGTTTCATTAAAAAATCAAATCTTTTTCCACCAAAAAAGAAAAAAAAAAAAAAAAATTTTGTCCCCAATTCTTTTAAAAGATTTTTTAGGGTTTATAACAGTTACTCACCAAATTCCGGCAGACACAACAGTAAGTTCAACATTGTCTTCACATTTTCTTTGCTTACTGTTATTTGATGATGTTATATAAGGCTAAAAGTATACTTATTATTGTTTTGTTATGTATCCACATTGCAAAGATTAAGGGGTGTTTGTTTAACCTTTTAACTGGCTTATGAGCTTATTTGTTTTTCGGCTTATATTCCATAAGCCTCAATTTTTTTTGGCTTAGTTTGAGATTTCTGAGCTTATACCCTGGGATTAGTTGGCTTGCAATGTCGAGTCGGAAACCCATGTAACCCAAAAAAAATAAAAATAGTAATTAAAAAATTTGCAGCTTATGAAATATAAGACGAAATCAAATAAGCTCATAAGCCCACATATAAGCTTAAACAAACACCCCCTAAGATGGATTTTAGTTATTGAAAATTTAAGGGCGTGTTTTGTTGTGGGGAAATGAGATCTTTTCCAGAAAAAAGTTTTCTAAGAAAACACCAACGTGTTCAAAATGAGCATTTTCTGAAATTTCTCTGTTGAAAACAGAGGACTTGGATTTAGAGTTTTCCAGTTTTCAAGAAAACTAGAAAAAGAAATTTTGAGGAAAACTTTTCTGCGTTCAACTTAACACGCCTTAGTTTTTCATCTTGAAGTTTTTAGATAAATGGAGATGTTTTTTTTTGTCTGTTGAAAGGTTAGAAAATTGTGATGCAATTTTCTGTTTTTGAGAAGAAGCTGAATGTACATGGAAAATATAGAAAACTGCAATGGAAAATAGTCACTTTTCTAGGTTTAGTAACAAATTCGAAAACTCATTTCTATATATGCGATTTCAACACGTTATCTATTTTTTTCTAGTTTTTCTATGAAAGGATTTCTGGAGAAGACCCTTATTTTTATACAAGTAAACGCAGCCTAAGCAACTTTATAATGTTTGCTCATTGGCATGATTTTGATTAGTATGCAACTTTTTTGATGAAGAATCTGTGTGTTTATATTGACTTGTGCAGCTCTTGTTCGTTGTCGAAATCCGTTTGGTGGTTCAGTATTTGCTGACATATCTTTATAGTATCATTTGGGTAGAAAAATGAACTCGATGGTTGCTCTACGTTCAGTTTTTATGGATGGAGGGTGCTTTTCCAAAGTTCAGGTTTGTTATAAATTTGGATTGGGCTTTTTGTATTGCATAGAATACCAATGTACTTTGATGTTTTTGCGCCACTTTAGTCATTGTAATTGTTTTTAAGTTTGAGTCATTTGGAAACTTGTATTTGCTGTCAAAAATGATAAAAGTTAGCTGTTATCGCATGAACTATCTTTCTATTACTCGACTAGAATGGCAGAAAACATGAAAGTATGTTGGTATTATGCAAAAGTAATTTATTTAACTTCTTATGTGGAAGATATCAATTAGGCATTAACTATGTGATTTGAATTGAACGTTTAGGATAAACCGATAGCACTAAAAGCTAGTAAAAAGCCTATGAGAGTTGTAGTAGTATCGGCTCAGAAAGTGGATAAGCCTATTAAAGTTGGTATTCTTGGAGCCAGCGGCTATACAGGTGTAGAGGTAAATCATTTTGGTTATTTTTTGGAATTCATCATATCTTGATTGCAACAAAACACTGTTAAATATTTGTATCACCTCATAGAGTCTAACTTTAAAGTTATCTTCTTTTTTCAGCTTATTAGATTCATTGCAAACCATCCATACTTTGACATTTCTTTGATGACTGCTGATAGAAAAGCCGGTCAGTCAATTGGATCAGTATTTCCGCACCTTGTCACACAGGTAAGCTTCTTTTCCTTATGAATTGACCCATTTACAGTTTACCTATGAATGGTTGATTTGGGTTTGTGTTCTTATGCCTTTATCCCAATTGGGTCAGATAATATATTTAGCCAAAAATGAAATGGGTCGATAACAGTTGAAAGTTTTTTATAATACTATTGTATCATTTTGTAATCTTAACTAACACGTTTATTAATTATGTTTGCAGAATTTGCCAGATTTGGTTGCTGTTAAGGATGCAGATTTTTCTAGTGTAGATGCTGTTTTCTGTTGTTTGCCACACGGCACCACTCAGGTTTTTCTCTCTCTCCATATGATACCAGTTTCTGTTCCATTTGCTCTAAAATTTTCAAATCGTCTTTTATTTAAAAATGAAATTGAAAACTCTTGCAGTCGTTTAGTAACTGATTGCCGAGGAATGGTAATTGTGTATAATATCTCATGAGTAATCTTATGGCAGGAAATTATTAAAGGTCTCCCAACTCGGTTAAAGATTGTTGATCTTTCTGCGGTACATTTGGCTACTTATAACTTTTTTTGCTTAAGGTTATACAGTAGTATTCGGAAGATATGTAACATGAGGTATTTGCAGGATTTCAGGTTACGAGATATTAATGACTATGCAGAATGGTATGGGCAGCCTCACAAAGCAACGGAACTGCAGGTACAAAGTTGTTAATTTTATCTGTTCCTAGAATTGCAGTTACTAATTGGATAATCCAATACAAGAAGATTATCCAATCACTACTGACAAGTGCTTAATAACATATTCACGAGATAAAAAGGGCTGTTTGCAGAACACATTAGAAGTGACTTTTTGCAAAAGCCATTATGATAAGCTAAGCCAAACAAAAAACATGTCATTCACCTTAGAAGCTCGTGGATATTTTTCCATTAGCTTTAACATAGTCGACGACTTTTTTGTTTCTGTATGTATATAACGTTAAGTTAATTAGTTAAGAGTCATTTTGTTTATTTGATTGCAGCAAGAAGCTGTTTATGGTTTGACCGAGATATTTAGAAACAAGATCCAAAGTGCACGCCTTGTTGCTAATCCTGGATGTTATCCTACTACTATTTTGCTACCTCTTGTTCCTTTGCTCAAGGTTGGTTTTTCTTTGTTTTTTCTTACATTCTATGTATAATACATAAAATCATTAGGTAGAAGGGGTTGTATAGATGTACGTTTTGGAAAAGATGATGTTTTGTAGAATGGGAATAAAGCTCTCCTAAAGTCGGTTAACGGAATGAGTAAATAAGTCATTTTTTTACCCTTGAATAATGGAGTTTGTCCTAGCTGTTGTGAACTGTTTATTTGAAATAATCAGCTTAAAAGTAAAATTTGTGTATTTTATTGCGATTTCTAATAATCAGTTTTAGAACCCAAGTCCAAAGCCCCCCTGAATGCTTTGACTTACTATCTGTGTAGCTTTTGGACATTGTGACTTATAATTAACTTGTGACATTGGATGCAAAATGCTACATGTGACATGGCACAACAAAGGAACACATTTGGCTGAAAATAGGTTTTGGTGGCTCACACATGCTGTGTGCGACAGAAAAAGCTACATTTTCATTTACAACCAAAATCACATTGTTTTGTTGTAAATTTTTGGTTTAAGACAGGGCAGTGAAATATGATCTACTCGCTCGTACTCTTCCTCATGTGCCCCGTTTCTTGCATTAGCACCTTGACATACCTCATGGGAGGCGACTTTGTTCAGGGTAACAACTATGCTAACTAGTTTTTTAGGCATTAGGTCAATAAAAAGTCGGGGAGTTGACCGCTTAGTCTTTAAACCGGTTTGTTTTGTGTTTTTTCATGTCTTATTATGATTTCCTTGGTGATAATAAGTTAGAAACTCGAGTAATAATATACCCGATTTTCTAACTTATCTTCAGGAGCAAAATTGTAAAAAGACACAAGAAATCATAGAAGAAACCCATTCATGAAATAAGCTGGTGGCCTTGCCGATTTTGACCCAACACCTTAGGGACAAGTAGGCATAGTCATGCTTCTGAACAAACCCCTTTACCGTGAGGAGTCTCAAGGTGCTTTGTCAAAAAGCGCCTCGTATGAGAGATTAGTCGAGCGACTAACTCTCCTTTGGCATATGCTTACGTGGGATAAAATGTATTTTCCATTCTTTTGATTCTATACGATTTATGTGATTCTTTATTACATATCTTATATAACAGTTTTGCTCTATTCTTTATTACTTAATAGTAATTTTATCTATGGTTGGCTGCCTTAAGCACGCTTTCGCGTTTGGCAAAGAAAAATGTAAATCAAATTAGACGAGTGTCTTAATATATTCTGATTTTATTTGTGATGGCAGGCTAGCCTTATTACATTGCAAAATATTGTTATTGTCTCAAACTCCGGAGTTAGTGGAGCAGGTTACTTATCTCAACTTATATATTTTGTGCTGATTATTTGTTATGTTGTATTCTCAAACGGTTAGTTTCTCATAATGTATATTCAATGCATACATTCTCAGAAGTCTCTTTATTACAAAATCAGATTATTTAAATTAGTAATGTTGATGTATCTTTTATGATCATATTTAATCTATCAAATATGTTTCTTGCAAGCCACATATCGTTTGTTAACCCTTGCAGGTCGTAGTGCAAAAGAGGCAAATTTATACACTGAAGTATCTGAAGGGATATTTTCTTACGGCATCACAAGGCATCGTCATGGTACATAGGCAGTTTCATGCTATTATCGATCTATCATAACCAAATGCCCTTGTTGATCCATTCTTATGGTACTTGTTTGGTTTGGTTTCAGTGCCTGAAATTGAACAAGAGCTGTCAGATGCTGCAAATTCTAGAGTAACTGTTAGCTTTACTCCTACCTTAATGCCAATGGTAAACTGTTAGCCAGCCTTTATTTAGATGATTCATTTGATTGGTTGTAATACTTGAACCCATAAAGTAATTGGATTGTTGTCTGGTTTTTAGAGCCGAGGCATGCAATCCACTATAAATGTTGAATTGGCTCCTGGAGTTTCAGTTGAAGATCTGAAGCAACAATTGACAAAATTTTATGAGGCAAGTCTTTATAGCTTTATAAATTGGCAACGTATCTGATCGTTCTGGTCTGATTAGGTAGCAAAATGGGCGGCTCGGGCAGGTTGGGTAAGGGTGAAAATGGCCCGCTTAACCTGTTTGACTCGTTTCATTTTAGGCTACAAAACTGTTATACTTTACCCGTTTGACCCGGTGCATTGATAAAATACAACTTGAACTGACCCTTTTTGTATAATTGTTATGGTTTCCTTAGAAGGAAGAATTTGTAGCTGTGCTGCCAGATGGTCAAGCTCCACACACCAAATACGTGCAAGGTTCCAATGGCTGTCATATAAATGTCTTCCCTGATCGTATCCCAGGAAGAGCAATAATCATATCTGTCGTATGTCCCACTCAAATCAAATTTTTTATATAAACGTGATATTGCCTATTATTGTGTTAATTAATTGCTAATTTCATTTACCTATGCTTGCAGATTGATAATCTTGTAAAGGGAGCTTCGGGTCAAGCTTTACAAAATCTCAACTTGATGATGGGATATCCAGAAAATACCGGGCTTAGCTGCATGCCTTTATTTCCTTAGATACGCCGCCACCTGAACATGAGATCATCATTTGTAATCTGTTTCGTGTTCTTTCTGTAGACTTACTATGAGCCGAGGGAATTTTCTAAGATCCTTTATTTATTAATTCAATAATGTCCACAATACCGATTTTATCTAATAAAAATCTTCTATCGTTCGGGAATTCACATGAAAGTATCAGATTTTTTTTTGTCTAGGAGTAACATTGGGTGTTCGCACACTTTCGGCTTTATGTCTCAAAAATTGACGCGGTTCATTGCATGAAAATTGCTTTGAAGCTATAGAATACGAAAACGATAGGGCTGTCGAGATTGAGATCCTACTAAAGATTAATATAACCACATTGTGTCGTGATTTAATGATCCTACAAAAATGTCATGCTATTCTTCGTAGGTTCTGTAATCCATATGGATGATTAATTGCATGTTTGAATCATCTTATGACAATTTAATTCAAGGTTTAAAAATCAGTAATGGTATAAAGAGTTCAATACAAAGACCAGATATCAAGTCTAAAATGCCTTATGGCAGAAATTTAATGATCAATGAAACTTTTATCAAGAACTCGAGCTGAAATCGAAATGACTCGATCAGCCAAGCTTTTAATTGTAGGGAAGGAATAGTAAGACCTACTAACTATATAAGCCTTTTAATTGAGAGGACGTTATAATTTAAGCCTTATGCATATACGGAGTAGATCAAATAAAGGAAATAATAGGTCTCATTTAAAAAATATATTCTATTAAATGAATGGATTCCACAAATTCTGTCCCATAACAAAAAAAGAAACACACCGTAAGCTAGTTGTATTCTCTCAAAACTCAATTTTCCATCGTTATTCACTAAGCAAGATGAGTTGATCTCATGGCACATTATTTCAGATTAAAATCTGTAAATCAAGATTAGATTTTCATAACTTCATTTATTAGATCTAAGAGTACTAACTATAAAGGAGTATTTTACTTCCATGAGCCTCAGCAATGATACAAATATATTAGGATGTAGACACTTCCAACAAATGGATCTGTGGCGCAATGGTAGCGCGTCTGACTCCAGATCAGAAGGTTGCGTGTTCGATTCACGTCAGGTTCATTCTTTTTCTTTTTTTTAGGTAGTCATTGAGCTCAACTGGACCGGGTACTAATGAGGCCCAACTAAGTTATCACATTTTTCTTTCTTCTTCTAGTAAGAAAATGTATACTTAGACTAAACGTAGTTTTGTTAGTGTGTTTGTACTTAAGTGAGTTACGCTTGTGTAGTTGGTCTGATGGTTGCTATTATGCGTGTTTAATGAATGATTTAATGAAGTAGTGAAAAACTGATCTGACGCCAAGATGCCGGTGGTAGATGCGGTTCTTACGACAACGAGTCTTGTATTTGTCAATATTTGTATGTTGAAGCATTAAATAACAAGTATAGCCTCTTTCGTGTTATATTGATCTACGAAGATCAAGAAGATCCTAAATTGATAATAGGTAGCGATCAAATGAAAAGTGGAACAATTATAATAAGTATAAAAGTAATCCTTGATCCGAATCTCAAATTGTTATCATTATCCTCATTTCCCCATACCTATCTCTCACAACCTCCCTTCTCACCCCTTTTCTCATTTCTCTCTTTTTCTTTCATCAACAAATACGGATCTCAAACTGCCAACATTATCTTCTTTGATTTTGATTTCATTATTTACATAAACACGAAGAAGTCGGAAGAACCAATTTAGAGGTGAAGAATCAGGTGAAGGATTTATCTTTTTTGTTGAATGAATTATCTGGATGAACATTCGCAAAAGTGGTGTTTTTGATGAATATTTGAAATCTATAAACATAGGATTTTGATGAATTGTTGATTTTGAATGAAGATTTTGTTTGACGAACACCGTCGCAAAAGTTCTTTGATTAACAAAATCTCAAGAATCCGTATTTGATTAACACTTTGTTTTATTAACTTTGTTCTATGAACAATTTTAGTTTTCTTTGATGAACAAAGTCTATATATGATGAACTTTGATTCTACTACGATGAATATCACGTTGTTCACCAGTTTTCTTTTTAAAAAACGTTTTCTTTTTTATTATCACAAATGTTTATCAGTTTTCTTTGATGAATATCATCACAATGTTCATCAGTTATATCACATTGTTCATCAGTTTTCTTTTTGAAGAACTTTTTATTTTTTTTGTTCTCACAATGTTCACAGTTTTCTTTGATGAACAACATCACAATATTTATCAGTTAGATCACGTCGTTCATCAGTTTTCTTTTTGAAGAACTTCTTCTTTGTTATCACAATGTTCACCACTTTTCTTTGGTGAACAAACTTTTTATATAATGAACTTTGATTATACGATGATGAACATCACAATGTTCATGAGTTAGATCACGTTGTTCATCAGTTAGATCGGCAAAGAAAGTCCGTTTACTAACTTAGTAAATTAGTGAAAGTATGTTTTTATTTAATAAACTTAACCTTTTTTATGCTTTACGACCCCCGTATATCGTTTTATATTGTGATGTATTTGTGAGGTAGTTGTGTTAGTATTCACATTTTAATAGGAAACGAGTTATATAATGAAACGCGTAAAAAACATATTGACTTTGATGTAATTGTACATAACGAGGTTAATTGGTGCCCCGCGCGTTTTTGCGGATTTTTATAATCAACTTTAATTTAAAATGTATTTGAGTGTATAAATGACAATGCCTTACTGGTCGCAATAATCTTTAAAGATGCATGTTAATGAAAATATAACTATAAAAATACCAACTCGTACATTTAAATTCGTTTTTAACTTTGTTAAGTCAACACATTAACATAAGCTCTTATGATTTAAATTCAAATAATACCTGCAGATTACCTGATGTTTTTTATATTTTGTTTATACTGAATATAAGTGCATGCGCTTTGCAGCGGTGTATTGTTTGATCAGTTAAATCGTTTAAGTACTTTGCTTTCTCCACATTAAAAAAAATTGCATATGTCTATATATAGTATAATTTTATTCGTTGTCATATAACTGTATTGTATAATGCATTTCATGTTATTTTTTTGGGTAAAAGGTCAAAGACCTGGTAAATATATTCTCTAAAAAGCGTTTAAGTCAAAGGATATGGGTGAATCCCATATCTCATTGGTCATCTGTGAGAAAACTACATAACAAGAAACTTTATTCTCTAAACAAGAAAATAAACCACTACTCAAAAGATAACATTAGAATCCTATGAAAGCAAAATTACTTCCTACCAAGGCCGGAGCTTGATACCATACGTGTCATAATAAGCATCCAAATTTCCGGAAGATCGTAGACCTGATCCGCGTAGTCATCATAAGCATAGTCATCATAATCATCTTTACGATCATGACCACCACCAAAGAGGTTCATTGAATCATCAAAAGTGTTCACAACCTCCTCTTCATCACTATCGGAATCAACAATCTCTCCCACCTTAGAGAATGGGTTAACCCTCCTAGTAGAAAAAGTAGACGGAAAATACTTTATATTACCTGGATAATCAACATTTTTAATAGGATTACCATCATCATCAACAAGAGTATTTTTCCCATGATAAGAAGTTTTCAAACTCCCAATTTTCTCAACAATAAGGGTAGGACCAACCTCGTTACTTTATTGAATCACTTTCATGCGGTTCTTGTGATACATTACCGATCTTAAGAGACCCAACCTCCTTAGCTTCCATTGTACTACCGTAATCCACGACATCGGAGGGAATGACACATTCATCGAGATCGATCATATTAAGTGCGTGAAAAGGATTAGATGTAGCAATCTTTGTCCCACTCGTACTAGCCACTTCGATGGCTTTCTTCTTGTATTATCCCCTTACGGGGTTCGGGGAGGCGCTTTAGGTTGATACTTAAGCTTAAGACCCACACCGTGTTTAGTAAAACCTCCCTTACCTAGAATTTGACCACCATTCCTACCCTTATTTTTGTTATTGACGGTTTGAAAACCATCATTAACATTCTGTTTAGGCTGAGTAGGAGGTGGAACAGATTTAGGACAATCAAGTAGCGTATGACCAAAAAGCTTACACGTATCACAGCGAGGCGGTTTCCATTCGTATGACCAAAAAGCTTACACGTATCTATTACCGTTTATTTCATTCAAACATTAGAAAAAGTAAGTAATTTATTTATAAAAGAGTACGTATATAAAAAAATTGCAATGTTAGGCTCATTTTATTCGAAATTTATTATAAAAAAAGTAAAAACAAAAAGCTAAAGTAACAGTTTAAGGTAAAAATATCGGGGTCTTGTAATTTGTTTTCTAAATAAAGTCAACAATAGTTTTTGTAAATTGTTAGATAGGCATTTTTTTTAATCATAGGTATGTATAAAATATTGCAATATTAGGCTTATTTTGTTAGCAATTTAGAGACATTTTCATCAGTACATTTTTTATAAAGAAATTGCTAAATATTTGTTAAATATTTGATAAATAAAGTTTGTTATATAAAAAGCCGTAAATAGTTAAAAGTAGAGGGTAGTTTTCGTAACACGCCACATAATATATGGGGTGTTGCGAATTTCATTGTATAAATAAAGTCAAAGGTATTTTTTGTAAATTTTTAGATAGTTAAGGGTATGTTTGGAATTTATTTTTATTTTTACAAAAAATATATATTAAACTCCAACAATTTTTTATAAAATCATACGTATGTCAAAAGCTTATCAGTACTGGGCTCATTTGTTCGCAATTTAGCCCTTTTTTTTTTTAAAGATTTCGTTTTATTTGTTAAATATTTGATAAATAAATTTTGTTATATAAAAAACCGTAATAGCTAAAAGTACAGGGTAATTTTGATAACTCGCTACATAGTTCGAGGGGCCATTTTGAACCTTTTTTTATCAATGCCACATCGTTTGTCCCGTAATTGTGTTATATAGTACTTTATCCGTCCTTAAATAAATGTTCAATTTGATTTTTTAAAGTCTTTCTTTTAAACTTTAACCTTAAATATTTTTGTTTACGTAATATATTTTTTGATAAAAATTATATCAATGAAAATACATTTAAAACTCAATTAATTCATATATATTTTTCATCAAATATTATATAACACAAATAAAAATATTTAAGATTAAAATCAGAAAACAAAAAATTTAAAAAGTCAAACTGGACATATAGTTGAGACGGAGATACTAATAGTAATTGATGTCATCCATAAAACTGATGTCCATCCATAAAGGGAGGTGATTTGCACACTTAATTTTGTGATTGAGACACTTAATTGTACAAACAGCTAAAGCACACTGTGAACCTTGTATAAGTATCTAATGCACACAATAAAATATCCCAATCAAAAATTTAAGTGTACAAATCGTATCCCATCCATAAAAATAAAACTGGACAATGAAGATAGTAATAGTAATTGATGTTATCAGCAAGTTAAAAATTATGACGACATAATGCCTCCAAAATTTGCTTGAAAAACATAAACCCACTACTTTATATGAATTGTAATGTACATCACTTTGTCTTCATATTAAAACCCACTACTTTATATGAATTGTAGTTACATCACTTTGTCTTCATATAAAGATCTTTATGTTCGTATTCTTTCATGAAATGAAGTAACTAGTCTAATAAACGGTGGATTGTGTTCCTCAACAATATTAAAATAAAGAAAGCAAGCTTCACTGCTATTCTCAAATTTATAAAAAGGCCACACCCTCCTTGACAATGCCACAGAGACTCAATTTGATCACCTTCTTCTTGAGTCTTGTCAACTACATACTCAACTTAACCAAAATCCTTAATTCTTCTTATACCTAATAGTGTCAATATGGGTTCACTTACTGAAGAGGCAAATTTGGTCGAGAAAGTGTGCCAGTTATATGAAAAGATTTCCAAACTTGAAACACTCAAACCCTCTAAAGATGCCGACGCTCTTTTCACCGAGCTCGTACGGACATGCATCCCACCATGTTTCATCAACATACGAACTCTTCCGGATAACATCCAAGAAACAAGGTCTAAGCTCATTAGACTTTGTGGTGAGGCTGAGGGTCACTTAGAAGCTCATTTCTCGACCCTGTTAGCCTCTTTTCCTAACCCTCTTCATCATCTTCATGTCTTCCCTTACTACAACAATTACCTCAAGCTTAGTCGTCTTGAATATGACATTTTATCTCGACACTACTCAACCGAACAAGGTGCTGTCCCCAAGCGTGTTGCATTTGTGGGATCCGGACCTTTACCACTCACTTCAATAGTGCTGGCATCATTTCATCTCAAGGATACAGAATTTCACAACTTTGACATAGACCATTCAGCGAATTCCTTGGCGGCTAGCTTGATTGCGCCTGATCCTGACTTGTCCAAGAGGATGTTCTTCCACTCAACAGATATAATGGAGATCACAAATGAGTTGAAGGAGTATGATGTGGTTTTCTTGGCAGCACTTGTGGGGACGGACATAAGTGATAAAGTTAAAGTGATACAACATCTAGCAAACTACATGGCGCCAGGAGCCATCTTGATGTTGAGGAGTGCTCATGGTGCCCGTGCATTTCTTTACCCGGTTGTCGAACCAGAAGATCTTCAAGGGTTTAAGGTTCTTTCTATATTCCATCCCCTTGACGACGTCATTAACTCAGTTGTGATTGCGCGTAAGTATCCATCACCTACAGAAATCAATAATCATAATCATCCGCGTCGACAACTTGGAACAGGATCGGCCATGTTGCCTTCTACTTGCAAGTACTCTGACCTCCAAGCTTTTTTTAAGAATCCACTCACCAACATGAATATTGTTGAGGATCTGGCGATGGACGAGTAAATCAACTACTACGTATCTTTGTTTCTAAATTCTCGAATCAGTTTGGTATTTTGGTATAAGTTATCAACATGTATATGTATGCATCATGCATGCATGTGGTAACTTTCTTCATTCTGTCACTTTTCTACGTGTGTCTCTATGAACTCAAAATTTGGATGAATAAAGAAATTTTTGATTGTGTCTTTGGTATCTTTTTTGAATAATGTAGTGTAATGTAGTCACTGTTTAAGTATAACAATCAAATGGCTGCGTTATAAGGTTATTTAAGTTTAATTTGGTTTTGCAGGGTTATTTTACGGTAATTTTGGTTTAGTGTCTGTTTCAGTAGACATGTGAGTTATATTGGATTTTTTTTTTTTTTTTTTTTTTTTTTTGAGTAAAGGAACTTCCACCTGTTAAAATATATTAACCAAAAATCCGTTTAAAGTACAATGGAATGTGGCTGAAATGTCACATTAACTTTGTTGAGGTAAAAATCTGTATTCACCCAAACAAGCTAAAATCCTTCAGCTAATCCTTCGGTCAAGCTCTTCGGATCATGGTCCTTCGGATCTGTGAACACAAAGAAAGCACGCGTTAGCCTCGCCTAGGGTTTTATCCCTAGACCAAGCTCCGGCGTGAGAATGAGTCAAGCTCCGGCGTGAGAATGAGTATGGTGAAAATGTCAGAGTAATATGTAAGGAATGGGATGAGAATTAGTTAACCTTGAATGCAGTAACTTGGCTCCTTTTATAGATGAGAAGTTTTGTCCTCACCCGAAGGTCACGTGGGTGATAGTGACTCTTTCGGGCGGGAGTTGACTTTGCTCTGTTTGGAGTCTGTCTGGAAAAGGTCAGTAGTTCTGACCAAGATTCCCTTCCTTTTATGCATGGTGATGTCATATGTCCGTTATGTCGAGGGTTATGTCTAACCCTACGGTATATCTTGATTTAGCTTTGTTTGGTCTAAATTGGCTTGTATGTTTTGCCCAGGATTGCGCATTGTGTCGGGCGGTTGTGCCTTTAGTAGGAGAGTTAGGCCCTTGACGGTTTGTTTATGTGTCGGGAGTTGTTTCACGAACATACGCCAACACCCCCCCTCAAAGATCATGTTAATGGATGTATTCATTATATGATATTGGGAGTATGTGGTGATTTCGGTGAGTATTGCTCGTCCGTTTTTTTTTTTTTTTTTTACTGTTCAGATTGTGACACGTCAGCAAGACACATGGCGGTGGTGATGACACAACATCGGGACACGTGGCAGTAGGCGTGTGCTGTGTGGTAATGATGATGACACGTCATCGTCTGACACGACGGGACGTTTCATCTACCCTTCTTTCGCCTATAAATACCGCTGTCATTTTCATTTTTACCACCGTAAAACTCTTCACACACACACCTTCTCTGCGTTTTTTGGCCGAACGGTTTCTTTGCTCTTCGTCTACTATCCGGTACTCTTCTAGTTTTCCTTCTTTAGATTTTAGGGTGTATTCATTCCTTCCGCCACAATGTCGAACCGTCAGGTTCTCATCTCGCTCGTGGTTCGACTGCTTCGAGGGTCCGTCGCAACCAAAACCTAAGTTTGACTTAGATAAATATACTTGACCATGGTGACAAGTTATTACAGTGGGCCGTAGAGGAATTTATGATACCCTCCGATCTTCACCCGAGGCTTCCACCGACCGATTTTACGATGGGGCAATTGGGAGACGATGCCATAGGTTTGTATTTAGAGTATTTCATGGAAGGGGGGATTTCCGTTCCGTTTTCTAGTTTTCTTTTAGATGTTCTTCACTATTATAAAGTTCATATCTCCCAATTAGTGCCGATAGGTTTGCATAGGGTTACCCTTTTTGAAGTATATAGCCGTAGCCTTCACATCACTCCTCCAACTTCCCTTTTCCGAGCCTTTTATAAATTACATAAACAAGGCCATTGGTTTACTTTTGCTAAACGGGACGGCAAGAACCGCCGAGTTTGTTTTCAAGAAATCTTGTCTTCGTTGAAAGGTTGGAAACGACAATTCTTTTTGATTGATTGTCGGGTTGTACCCTTTGCCATGCCGTGGAGCATCCAGATTCGATGTATCAGGCCCTTTTCCTACCGAAGAGTTTTACAGGCCTCAGCGGTTGTTATCCGCCAATATCATTGATTTGATAAAGATACCACGGGTTTCTTGTACGTTGGGTTATCGACCAAATGGAAGTATCCGGGTTATCGGGCGGCTCACGAAGGATCTGGGGAATGGTACTTAGCTTGTGTTTTATATATTTAGTTAGGGTTTTGTGCCTCATAAGGTTTTAATAGTTTGTCGTTTGTTTCGACTTTGACCATGTCGGACTATTTGATTAAACCGAGGTACCAAAAGGCGATTATGACACAAGGAGAAAAATATCGAGAGGGCAAGCTCATCGATGCGTCACAATTCCTAGTGCGGTTGGTACTCGGTGCCCCCAAGACCGATGCTATGAAAAAAGTTGAGGTGGGTGACCGAAAGTCTTGCAGGCTAAGGAGAGGAAGAAAGGGTGCGGAGGCCAAGGTGGAGGCTTAAAGGCGCAAGCGCCGGCCGGAGAAGGTGGTTCAGGCACCGCGATTTAAAGAGAAAAGCCCTACACGGTTGTTAACTTGGATTCAACCACCAACCCTACGCCGTGAATACCGTCCCTTTGAGGGTCAACGGTGAATGATCCTCCAACCGTTGAGAAGGAAAATGGAGGTCATTCTAGTAACCGGTGGAGAATGCCGATGCCCTTTGGGAATGCCGGCGGATCCCAAGATCACGAAGAAAATCCTAAGGATCATGACGCCGAGGCTTCTCGTATTGTTGAGCAACCTGCTCCCCAGGAGAATGGTGAGTTGGTCATAATTGTACTCCTTCATATCGTTGTTTTTGCATTGTGTGTTTATCATTTATCTTGTATCTTTGCAGTGGCTTCTTCTCCTTTGCGTCGTGAAGGTGGGGGTGCCGACGAAGAAGAGGGGGCTTCGTCCAGTGCCACTTATGTGCCGGGGTGGTCGATTAAGAAGGATAAGAGGGTGAAGGGTTATGAAAAGTATAGGGATTTGATGGTTCACTTGCCCCCCCTTCTGAAGAGGAATATATGCAAACCTAACGGACGTCGAGGCGGTTCGTAGATCATGGGCTATTCGGCTGGGGTTCTCTTTCTTTTGTTGATCTGCGTCGTCCGCTTAGAAAATCTCGATCTTGAGCATAGGAACCGGGTGAGGAGCATAAGGGATCGAGGTCACGCTAAAGATAACTTTGCTTTTTGAGCAAAAGCATTTGGGGAGTTGAAAGTTGCCAAGGATGAGCTGGGTGATTGTTCTATCCGGGAAGAAGGTTTGAAGAAACAGGTGCGTACTTTGGAGGCAGAGAAGGCCGAGTGGTTAAAGTTGTCTCTTGCTCAAAGTGAGAGGATATTTGGTTTGGAGAAAAAGTTGATGGAGACCAAGGGGGCTTTAGAAAACGAAGAGGTGGATAATGCTTCCCTCCGTAAAGAACGTACCGATATAGCCGTGGCGGCTGGGAATTTGGAGATTGCTCGGTCAAATCTTGTTAGGGATTTCATTCCCACTTTCGTGGCCCGCCTTCTCGTGACCATGAGTATAAAGCTTCCTTGGTGCGCCCCTTGATCCGAGTGGGATGGCGGATGGTTAGATGGTGTGTCTATTGGTCGTTCGGAGGCGGAGGTGAAAAAGATTTTAGAGGATACCGAGGACTGGATTTGGATGCTCCTACCAAGTACTTGGCCATGTATGATGAGCTCTTTGTTAGGGATTATCCTTATGTTGCCAAAGTCCGAAATGCTTGTCACCGTCCGGTTCTTTGAAATAATGGCTTTGATGCTGGGATCTTGCTCCGAGGCGTCTGCCGAGGGAGGAAGTGGGAGAAAAGAAAGGCGGGAGCCTAACATTCCTCCCAGTTGAAGTTTGTCTCTATTCTTATTTAACTTGTTAATCATGGACATTTTGGGAAATTTGTAATATTGATGAAATGTTTGTAATGTTGTTGAACAATGTTGTTTTTCGCTTCTTTAGTTGATTGATGTTTTTTTTTTTTTTTTTTTTTTTTTTTTTTTTTTAATTCACGAGTGCATGTCTTGGTGACTCGTCCTTGCCTTCGTGCAGAGTATGGGTCTTTCTTATAAAGTGTGAATCATTCGGTAGTCTTATGGCAACCTTTTTTGGGTATGAACCATTTCTTTTGTTACCTCGGCAACCTTTTTTAGGTATGAACCGTTCGGTATTTTTATGGCAATCTTTTTCGGATATGAACCATCTTTTTATTACCTCGGCAACCCTTTTTGGGTATGAACCGTTTGGTTTTTATATGGCAATCCTTTTTGGATATGAACTATCTTTTTATTACCTCGGTAACCTTTTTTAGGTATGAACCGTTCGGTTTTTATATGGCAATCCTTTTTGGATATGAACCATCTTTGAACACGACCATATTTCCCGAAGGTCGCGAGCCTATCGGGGATCACTTAATAATTATGTTCAATAAACAATTTAATTGTGGAAAATTGCTCCTCCGGTGCTGGGAGCTATACTTTCATTAACAAATAACTTCAAACAATCGCCTCATGGGCTTAAGGGTTACAATGTTTTCCTTATCTTACAAGAAACATTTCCTTAGATTCACGCGTTCCAAGTGCGGGGACCTCCTTTTCTTCGGTTATACGTAATTTGTATGAGCCGTTGTCGTATGCCTCGACGATTCGGTGAGACCTTCCCGTTTGGTCCCATCTTCCTTTGGTTTTCTTGTCTGCTGGCTTCATTTTTTGGTGAGACGAAGTCTCCTACTCAATTTTTCACCTCGACCCTTCGGTTGTAATATTGCTCCACATTCTTTTTGTATCTTGCCTCCTCGACACCTTTGAGTCTCTCCTTTCTTCCAAGAAGTCTAGATTTAAGCGAATTTCCTCTTCGCTCCCTCTTCATCATCATCATCGTTCGGAAAGTGGGCATGCCAATTTCTGCAGGGATCACTGCTTCGCTACCGTATGTTAAGCTGAACGGTGTTTCGCCATTGCTCGTCTTCAGGGATGTTCGGTGAGCCCACAAAACGTTCGGTAACTCATCGACCCATTCGGACCTGCTCCTGCCCAATCTTGTTTTGAAACCATGCATAAGGCTTTTGTTTGCCCGTTCCACAGGCCGTTGGCTTGAGGGTGTGCTACGGCAGTGTTTATCTGTTTGACATTAAGCTTTTCACACCAACGCTTGAAGGGATCATGGATGAAGTTGATGTCGTTGTCTGTTACGATTATGTGAGGCAGGCCAAAGCGGCACACGATGTTTTCCCTTACAAACTTTATGACTTCCTTTCCTGTGGTCTTTGCCAACGGCTTGGCTTCCATCCATTTTGTAAAATAGTCGATGGCTACAATGACATATTTTACTTTCCCAGGTGCTTCGGGGAGGGGTCCCAATACATCCATTCCCCATTGGAAGAAAGGCCAGGGCGACATGATAGAACTCATAAGAGTCTTAGGTTATTTGGGTACGGGAGCATGTATTTGGCAGGACTCACATTTTTGAATGACTTCTCTGGTGTCCTTATGCATTGTCGGCCAGTAATAGCCTTGTCTGACCAGTTTCGCCACCACGGACCTTGGACCTGAATGCATCCCACACGCCCCTTCGTGCACCTCTCTTATCACATAATTGGCCTGCAGCGGACCCACGCATCTTAACATCGGGCCCAAGTATGATTTTTTGAACATTACCCCCTTCCATTGTGTAGTGGGAGATTTTCATCCGGAGGGTTCTTGCTTCATTTTCGTCATTCGGCCACTTCCCTTCAGTGATGCATCGGATGATTGGGGACATCCAATTTTCCTCCTCTTCTTCCACTATTGCTCCGACGACCTTTTCCTCCGTTGAAGGTGTTTCTAATACTTCTACAAGTATTTCTTTGGTCAAATGGTCGAATGCAACTGATGCTAATTTACTTAACACATCGGCCTTCTGGTTCTGTGCTCTGGGGATGTTTTGTATTCTGAACTGCTTAAAACATCCGATGTACTCTTTTGCCTTAGCCAAGTACCTTGCCATGCTCTTCTTATAAGTGGTGAACTCTCCGTTAATTTGGCTAGACACTAGGTTGAAGTCTACCTTAACACTCAGTACTTGGATTTTCATGTCCTTGGCTATCCTTAGGCCGACCAGCAATGCTTCATACTTCGCCTCGTTGTTGGTACTGGGGAAATTTAGCCGAAGGGCATAAGTGTACTCCGTTTGGTCTGGGCTGATCAGTACTAAACCTGCTCCGGATCCTTTCTTGTTAGACGTCCTGTCCGTGAACAGTGTCCATTCTTCCTCCGCGGTAGAGATGTTGCATATTTCCTTGTTTTTCCCTTGTTTCCCCTCTTTGCCGACTGGTATTTCATTTATGAAGTCTGCCAAGACCTGGCCCTTGACGGCGTGCCTCGGGATGTAGGTAATTTTGTATGCTCCCAACTCTACTGCGTACTTCATCAGTTTTCCTGAGGATTCGGGTTTGTTCAATACATCACGAATGGGTTGATCTGTGATCACTTTGATGGGGTGGGCTTCAAAGTATCTTCTGAGTCTCCTGGAACAGTGTAATAAAGACAAAGCCAATTTTTCCAGGGGAGCATAATTTCGTTCGGCCTCATGAAGTGTTCTGCTGACATAGTGTACCGACATCTGTTTACCTTTTCTTTCCACCATTAACACTGCACTTATGGCTTCCTCGGCTGCTGCCAGGTATATGAAGAGGTCTTCTCCTGTTACTGGGGCGGTCAGGTTGGGCAGATCTAAAATTATGGCCTTCATCTTCTGAAATGCCTCTTCGGCTTGCTCGCTCCATCGGTATTGGTTTTAGTTGTCTTTTGTTATGTTTTTTAATGTGTTGAAGAAGGGCAAGGCCTTTTCTGCTGATCGGGAGAGGAATCTATTCATGGCTGCGAGTTTCCCGCTGAGGCTTTGCATTTCCTTGAGTGTTCGGGGTGATTGCATGTCGGTTATCGCTTTTGTTTTTTTCGGATTCGCCCTAATTCCTTCCGACATAACCACGTATCCGAGGAATTTCCCTTCTTCGACCCCGAACGAACATTTTTTCGGATTTAGCTTCATGTTGATTCTTCGGAGATTATCAAACGTTTCCGCCATGTCTGATAATAACTCTACTTCACTTCTGCTCTTGATCACCATGTCATCAACATATACCTCCAAATTTCTGCCAATTTGCCCCTTGAAAGTTGAGTCTACCAATCTTTGATAAGTTGCCCTGGCATTTCTCAAACCGAAGGGAATTTTGGTATGGCAAAAGGTTCCGTGTTCCGTGTAGAAATCTGTCTTTTCTTCGTCTTCTTTGGCCATATGAACTTGGTGGTATCCCTTATATGCATCAAGAAAACACTTGTATTTGTATCCCATCACAGACTCTATTTTCCAGTTGATCTCAGGGAGGGGGTAGTAGTCCTTCGGGCATGAGGCGTTGATGCTTTTGAAATCCATGCACATTCTCCATGATCCATCCGGCTTCTTCACCAGAACCGGGTTGGAAATCCACGTGGGGTATTTTACGGCCCGGACTATCCCTGCTTTCAACCATTCTTCTACTTCGGTATTGATTGCCTGGTTTTTCTCAGCCGAAAAGGTTCTCTTTTTCTGGGCTATCGGTCTGTCGTGCACATTGACATTTAGTTTGTGCTCTATAATCTGCCGGGGGTCATATCGTCTGGTTGCCACGCGAACACGTCTTTGTTGTTTTTCAGTAGCTCCACTAGTTTCCTTCTTCATTCATTGGAAAAGTTGCCTCCGATTGTGACCAGTTGCTGAGGAAACTCTGGGTTTACCATAACTTCCTCTATTTTCTTGCAAGCCTCTTCTTCTTCCACGGGGTACTCCTTACTCCTGCTCCCCGACCCCTCCGCCATGAACTGCTTTTCTAACCTTCTACACTCAGAGATGATAAATGATCTAGTGACAAGGGTTGCAACTCCCCTCGGTGTTGGGAATTTTATCATGGAGTAGATGGTTGAAGGGATTGCCCTTAATTCCCTAATGCCTGATCGTCCCAGAATAATGTTGTACGGAGAGGGGGAACTTATTACTGCAAACGTCATTATCTCTCGGCGATATAGGCCATCGTTTCCAAAACAAACATTTAGGTCTATCTTTCCGAGGGGTCTGATTGCTTCGCCTGAGAACCCCACTAGTGGTGTGTTCGTTTCTCTTAGCTTTGCTTTGATTTCCGGGCACAAGTTCTGAAAACAGTGCTCGTACATTACTTCCATTGTTAGGAATTAGAAATTCCGTGTATTAAAGAGTCGGTCACCTCAAGTATATGTAATCGTTAGAAAGCTCGTAGTCGTAGTTATTTTAAGTTAAGTAGTATTTAGTTAAGTAACACCGTGGAGGACGGACGGGTCTTTACCCATCGTATGCCCGATCCACACCCGTTGTGTGGCTTTTTATTGTAAGACTATAAATACTCTCTACCTTCCAAGGTAGAGAGTTGGAGCTCATAATAAGATTTTTCTTTCTCTCACTAAAGTTCCCTAAACCTCTAACTTTCTCTCTAAAACTCTTGTACGCCTACTTTGTGTTATGGTTTGATGTGTATGTGAAACCAATATCTTACAATTGGTATCAAGAGCCATGGTTAGATCATCTCTTACATATCTTTGGATTTCTAGTGGTTTTAGGTGGTTTTGAGTTTGAAAAGTTTAGTGGTTTTGCATCATTTGGGTGATTTCTAGTGTTAAAGTTTGAATTTTGATTGTACTTTTGTGTTTAGAATCATCACAAGTGTTTAGGTTTTGATTTGGTAGGCTTGAATCATCGTGGTTGGGTTGTTTTGGATTGAAAAGTGGTGTTTTGAGTTTTTCTTGCTAGCGACTTGAGCCACGGATTGTTATTCTTGGTAGCGACTTGCTTTGTAAGTTGGTAGCGAGTTGCGTTTAAGTGGTAGCGACTTGGTCCTAGCGACTTGTCTTTTGAGACAAGTCGACAAATAGTACAAGTTAGTGGATTCTCCACTACGGCTAGCGACTTAGTGAGGTTAGCGACTTGCTTCGAAAGTGTTAGCGAGTTGCAAGGCAAATTGTTAGCGACTTAGTATTCTTAGCGACTTGGACCTTAGCGAGTTGTTGTTTAGCGACTTGACTGTAGCGACTTGGTGCTTAGCGATTTGGTGATTTAGCGAGTTGCTCTTTAGCGACTTGACCGTGTAGCGACTTGGTGCTTAGCGATTTGGTGATTTAGCGAGTTGCTACTTAGCGACTTGGTGCTTAGCGACTTGGTTCAAGGGTTATAGCGACTTGGTTGATTTTTACGAAGAAGAGGTTTGACCAAAGTTGACTTTTACGTCAAAACTTCAAACGGCCATAACTTTTGATCCAGAATCTGCTTTCAGCGAAATACCATCAAAACGACCGAACAACTGAATATTGTGAGGTTTCACCACGATGTCGTGAAACGAATTTTCGAGGCCCAAATCCTCTCCGAAAGGAAGTTATTGAGCTTTTAAGTTTTAGACCTAAATTTCTCCATAAAATCGCAACAACCAACCCAAATCACAACCAAACAACATCTCGCTTATCCCACAAACAATCATAAGACCTAACACACAATTGTCTATCATTGTGTCGATCCATCATCATCTTAACACATTCCATTGGTCATTGCTTAACGGTTTGGTCTTGATTTTAGTAAAATCCGCGAAAGATTCTATTTCTCGGTTTAAATCATAGACTTGTAAAATCCGTGCATTCTACCACATCATGTCTTACTCTATCGACCTAGTGATTTCGAAGTGCTTAAATTGTATGATGTTGTGGACAACAATGATAATGAATGCTACATCGAACGATTAAAGATGCTTGAATTAATCAATGAGGATGTGAGATCTTCGTGTTCGTAGTCCAAGAAAGAGAATTGCACTGCTTAGACTACGAATGCCATGCAAAAGGAAAGTAGCATTGAACCTTATCATCTACTTCACTCACACCTCATGTTACTCACACCGATAAGAATGGAACGAACATGCATTGCCATTTTCCGTCAAGACTTATCCACATTAACGGAACGTTACTATTGAACTTAGAACAATTAGAACAACAACTTGATAAAGAAAAGGTTCAAAAGGGTAGTTCCAAGGTCGCACTTCAAGTGATCCACAACCAATTTCACCATTCATAAGTAGGAATTCACATCGATTATGATCAAGACATGATGAAGTGTCTTTCAAGAAACACACTGGAATGGAAATTAGTGTGTTCATAGAGACACTTATCCATCTCATGGATAATGTGGAGAAGTATATTGAGGAAGTTACTCGATAGATGAAAAGTGGATGAGTGTCAGTGCAATTGAGAGATTGTTGTGATAAGTTGGGTAATGTATCCGTTGAAGAATCGGGTGTTTTGAATGCGTAATGTCCGAGACAACAAATAATGATGAGTCGGGTAAAACACCGGATGATGGATCGTTGGCACCGAATACGAGGCTCGTAGATTGATAAGCTTGACACATCCAATGTCCGGTGACTCTTGTTACACATGATGTGGATGCGATATCGCACTGTAAATTGAGCGGTGTCATGTAATGAGGTACCCTTTTATCGCTCAACATAGTGCATCCGCTAAAGTACTTAAACAAACCGATCATGATGTCGAACATGACTTTCATAAATGTTCACATCGAGGTCGAGTCCGAGATTAAGTGTTTCAAAACAAAAGATATGGTTGATAAGAAGGCTTTTGATGAACTTTCAAACAAATTCTCAAATCTTGAAAACATTGCATTTCACTTGAAATCGCGATTCGAGTAAAGAAGAAAGTTTTCAACTTAACAAACCATGTAAAAACCGAACTTCCCGAATTCGTGAACTTTTGAAATTAACACTTTGAAAGCTCACTTCAAGACAAAGAGTCAACCATTTACAATCAAGAAACATATTTTGTCTTGAATGAGAAAAGTAATTTAGTCATGAATACACAAGACATTGATGCTATTATAACAAGAAATAATGAACTGTCAATTTATGTGGCTAAATTACTAAAGGAAAATGAGTCTTTGAGAAAGCATCACATAGAACTAAGTGACTCACAAAGAAGCTAGAACTAAGTCAATGAAAAAACAAACTCTTTGATAGAAAAATTGATGAACTCAAAGCTCAACTTCGTGATAAGAGTTTCGCTATTGTTGCCTTAAAGAATGAGCTTAGGAAAACCGTAGGGAAAAGTGTGAGCACTAAGTTTACAAAACCATCAACCTTGGGAAACCAGCTCAACCCATTAGAAACCGGTCTCATTGTTAGGCACCCACGCATTTATATCCGAAAGACTAAAATTTTCAAAACACGGTTTGCCTCCCAAGTTGATGAGAAACAAGTTTTGTCAAAACCAATCACTTCACCTGTGTTACCTAAGAGTCATGCTTCTAGTTCCTCTAAACCTCAACATGCACTACTTTTACTCCCAAAGACCTCTAGGATTAGTTCGAAAAAAGTGTCAAAACCAAGCATTAAAACCCGTAATTCATATGATATGAATGACTTGTGGAAGAACTATTATCTAGAAGAAGCTAGGAAAAGGCATGATTCGAAAAGACGGAATTTTAGGTGCAAGACCTAGGGTGATGAATTCTACGAGATTTCAAAGAACGCTAGTAGTTGTAAACCACTACCTAGGAACACTCAAAAGACTAGGGATTGGCGTACATCTAAGAGTAGTTACGTGCATAAGAATGCTAAGCATGTAGAAAACAAAACTAGAAATTCTGAGTCTTTTCCACATAAGAAACATTTTCCTAATTCACATGCCAAGGTACAATCCACTAAGACTACTAATGTGACTAAGGTTCAACATGTTATGAAGCAAAGCAAACCAAAAACTTCGCCTAGATGGATACCAACTGCTAAATCTTTGGAAACTAGGAACAAGGATAAGTCTTCCACTATGCATAAGAAGCCTTACAATCCTAGACCTTGCCATAAGTGGATACCGTCTGGTAGAATGTTTAAGGATGCTGGACTTAGGTGGATTCCTACCGAAAAGCTTTTCGATGACAAAATCAAGGTTGACCGTGAACCTCCAAAGGGTTTGGATACTAATGTCACTAACCAATATATATGCAATCAAGCTTGTAATGTTAGTGCGGTGTAGTCCTTACTGCTGCGATACTTCGATCCTTCAATACATGGACTGGTTTAAAGTATGGATTACAAATGGATTGATATCTCATAATTCACGGGTTCAAGTAACTCAATCTTGATATTCATACGCTCAACATACATAATGACGCCTGCTCACATCGCCTCAGCCTCGTTCTTCAACACTATGGCGTCTGCAGATAACACTTCGTGCCCTGCCTCAAAGAAAAGAAAAGTGTACGCTTCAAGGCGCTTTATCTTCAAAAGAAGAGAAATCTTCATGTGTATGACCATTCTCATCGACATTCTTCATCAACAAGCTTCATGTTTTTCCACGCTCTTTCAACCTTCAAGTGGATCTACGCTCATTGGTGTATATTCTTATTCACTTGTTCAAGTCAAAATGGCAACTTCGGATGCAATTTTGAGGGGAGAAGAGTGCATATACTACATGTTGATGGATGCTTGAATTATGGTCATATGACTCTCCTTCAACGCCTAATGCTTCACTTACTAAGGATATCTGGGATTCATTGTTTGGGATGTTTGAATATTTGGATGTCAAGATATGTTTGATGAGTACTTCCAATCTCCAGCTATTCCTCAAGGCGTTGTTAATGACTATCATTGTTGTTGCACTCATGAATAATGATCCGCTTTTTGGTACTTCTTTGCCAAATCTTCACGGATTACTGTTCATGAATAATGATCCGCTCTTTGGTATCCCTTTGCCAAATCATCACGGATTATTGTGCACTCTATAAATCAACCACATGAACATTAAGGAAAATGACTACCTCATCCGCTCAAAGATACTATTGGTGAGTCTTTCGATCGCCTCTACATGAATACTTTTAGGAAGAAGGCATTAATGTTGAGGTATCATTTGTTCCGGTTCATTCAGTGGATCAATATACATCCGATTGTATGTTTATTCACGTGTTGGGCATTTGACACAAGTTGATTACTTCGGAGTTAATCATTTATGACTTATTTGAGATTGAAGTTGACTTTCACAAAGGCGTGTTCTTATTTGATAACTTGCTCGGGCTTAAGAATTTGAGTTGAAGTCTTGTCTTATCTAGTTACCAGCAGTCGGGGTGGATGGTTGAAGACCTGGTTAACTATCACTTTAAGGAGTTACGTAGTTTTACTCAAATGACACACACAAATGTCGTTGTGGATAATCACAAGAGGTGTTAATGTCTCATACTTTGGTTGAGTATTGAGTACTTAGAGATTTTATTGAGCGTAAATTCTCGACACCGTTCTTCCATCATTAAGTGCAAGCTTAAGATACAAATGCGGGAATTCGACTTCAGTTTCAAGTTTGGTATATCGGTTTTCTTCAAGTGGTCACTTCAAATTGTCCACATATGGGTTGATAAAGATAGTCGAGAGTGTTTCGTAGCAATTGATTCTCACAGATTCATTTGGGCTATTTGAGTTCTTCTCACAAGATTTCAAGTTTATGGGTATATTATGTGGAAGGTCTTGGTCACAACTGCTCTCTCGTTGGTCAATTCGTGATTCCGATCTAGAAGTGGCTTTTAGAAAACATACTTGCTTCGTTAGAGAACTTGATGGTGTAGAATTATTAAGAGGTACTCGAGGTTCTAACCTATACACCATCTCTATCGATGACATGATGAAGTCCTCTCCAATCGCTTGCTATCAAAGGCTTCTAAAACAAAGTCTTGGTTATGGCATCGTCGTCTCAATCACTTGAACTTCGGCACCATAAACAACCTTTCCGTAAAGGATCTTGTCGAGGCTTACCCAGATTAAAATATGAAAAGATCATCTTTGTTCACTTGCCAATTGGGTAAAAGCACGAAATATGCCCACAAACCAAAACCCACAAATTTCAGAATGGAAGTTCTTCATACCCTTCATATGGATCTGTGCGGACCAATGAGAGTGCAAACGATAAATGGGAAGAAATACATTCTAGTAGTTGTTGATGACTACTCGATTTACTTGGGTAAAGTTTTTGAGGACAAAGGATGAAACCCGATGTCATCATCAAACTAATCAAACAACTTCAGTTCGACTCAACAATACAATGTAATTGTTCGAACAGACAATGGCACGTAGTTTGTCAACAAAGACTTAATTCGCTTTTATGAAAGTGTTGGAATCGGTCATCAAAGAAGTGTTCCACGAACTCCTCAATGTAACGGTGTAGTTGAAAGACTAAATCGAACTCTTGTAGAAGCCGCAAGAACAATGCTTATTTATTCAAGGTTCCAATGTTTCTATGGGTCAAGCCATTGCCACCGCATGCTACACCCAAAATCGCTCCCTTATACACACCTCTCATGGAAAAACTCCATATGAACTTGTTCATAAACGAAAACCCGATCTCTCCTACCTTCGTGTGTTTGGAGCTTTGTGCTATCCAACAAATGACATCAAGATTTAGGTAAATTAAGAGCAAAGGCAGATATTGGAGTTTTGTTGGTTATGCACCAAACAAGAAGGGTTACCGAATCTACAACAAGAGAACCCGTAATATCATAGAAACAATTCACGTTACGCTCGATGAGTCGACCGGTCAAATGGCTCTGGACAATCCATTCAGACCCGCACTTCAAAACAATCCCATTGGTTCATCCTTGTACCAAATTCTTCTCCAAAGAACTCCATATGTACCTCCATCTCAAGATGATTTAAAGAAATTGTTTGATCCTATGTTTGATGAACTTTATGAGCCAAGTGCTAATGAGGTGTCGATTCCTACAACAGAGGTCGCTCATATCCCCGTGAATGAAGTCAATCCTTTCGCCTCAATATCATTAAGTCAAGAAGCGCTGCCGATCACTCGCCTCATCAACAAATCATCAATCTTCGAATGTACATCATGGAACTGTTTCGCATCAATGATGAAGTTAATCCCTTTGCTACTCCTCAAGATGCTCCATTTGAAAACATATTTGCTCTCGAATCTTCATCGAACCATCTTCTTCGGAGACATCGACTGCTACTCGGCCCCTCAACAACTACCACATGAACACCTAGAAAATGGACTCACGATCATCCATTAGACAACATCATTGGAAATCCTCTCGTCCAAGATCCACACGGAAACAACTTGCAACCGATGCCTTATGGTGCTTCTTCAACTCCGTACTCTCTAAGATCGAACCAAAAGATGTTAAAACCGCCATGAATGAAGACAATGGTTCAATGCCATGCAAGAAGAAATTCATGAGTTTGATCGACTTGATGTATGGGAGTTAGTACCTGCTCCAGATTGTGCTATGATTATTGCTCTAAAATGGATCTTCAAAGTGAAACTTGATGAGCATGGTGATGTGTTAAAGAACAAGGCTCGATTAGTTGCTAAAGGATACCGTCAAGAGGAGGGTATTGACTTTGAAGAATCTTTTGCTCCTGTTGCTCGAATCGAGGCAATCGTAATCTTTTGGCTAATGTCGCTAGTAAGAACATGGTAGTCTATCGATGGATGTAAAGACGGCATTTCGAACGGAGATCTTAAAGAAGTCGCTCACGCCACCAACCGAAGGATTTGTGAATCAAGAGCATCCTACTCACGCTTATCGTTTGAAGAAGGCTCTTTACGGTTTAAAGCAAGCTCCAAGGGCATGGTATGATACACTATCAAAGTTTCTTCTATCTACCGGATTTAGCAAAGGAGCAGTTGATCCAACATTGTTCACCGTGAAGTCGTGCAAACATTTAATTCATGTTCAAATTTATGTTGATGATATCATCTTTGCCTCGACCGACCCCAATGAGTGTGACCGTTTTCAAATGAAATGAGTTCAAAATTTCAAATGTCAATGATGGGACAAATGTCATTTTCTTGGGATTACAAATTTCACAAAGTCCCGGAGGCATTTTCATAAATCAATCTAAATATGCAAATGAGATTTTAAAGAAATTTGGATTTGATTCAAGTGACCTGTTGACACTCCCATGATTGAACGAACCAAACTAGATGAGGACCACTCGGGGATCATGGTAGACCAAACAAAATATCGTAGTATGATTGGATCCCGATGTACCTCACGACTAGTAGACCGACATCTTGTTCGTTGTTTGCATGTGTGCTAGATACCGTGCTAAGCCTACTAAAAAGCACCTTGAAGCGGTTAAACGGGTCTTCGGTATCTCCAAGGAACCATCAATATGGGACTTTGGTACCGAAGGACACCGGTATGTCACTAACCTATGCAGATGCCGATCATGCAGGATGTCAAGATACTCGTCAAGCACGCCCGAGGTGCTCGCTTTTGGGTGATAAGCTTGTGAGTGGTCTTCAAAGAAGCAAATGAGTACTTCTATTTCCTCTACAGAGGAAGAATACATAGCCATGTCATCTTGTTGTGCTCAAATCCTATGGATGAGATCTCAATTAATCGACTATGGCTTTGTATTCAACAAAATCCTCGCATCGTGATAATAAAAGTGCTATTGCTCTCTCATGCAATAACGCTCAACACTCAAGAGCTAAGCATATCGACATTCGACATCATTTCATCGGGAACAAGTGGAAAAGGTGTGGTGGAACTCTATTTTGTGAGGACCGAATACCGCTAGCGACATCTTCACCAAAGCTCTTCCAAGAGAACGCTTTGAGTTTATTCTTCCACGACTTGGCTTGAAAAGCCTTCAACCGTAAACACTCAAACGCCTTCAAGAGGAAGACGAGGAGTAAAGGTTTCTTCATCTATCTCTTGTAAATATCTATTCGAAAAACAAAATACAAAATTATAAAACCTTCAAAAATCAAATAGAAAAATATAAAACTTTCAAAATCCATAAAATTTGAAAAATTCAAAAATCTTCAAAAATATTGTCTTTTGTCATGTTTTTCTCGATTCGATAATATCTACGGTCTTTGTGTTGTCATTCAAAGAATGACACGGACTTTAGATATTGTTCGAAATTTTATATATATATATATATATATATATATATAAAAAAAAAATATTTTGGGAGAAAGAGAAACAATGGTTTATTGTCATTTCAGCAAGAACCGCTTTTCAAAGAAAGAACAGAGCCATACTTTATCATGTTTTCAAAATTCCATGCTCGATTCTATAAACATTTATCTCATTGAAAACTAATTGCTTTGAAAAATAACTCGGACTCTATTTTTGATAATCATCCGGACTTATTTGTCAAAATATCTATCTCTCAATCAACAACCTATGTCATTGATTGAGGGGAGAATGATTTCAATTAAATTAAAAAGTTATTTGTCATTCAATTGTTTTCAAAAGATATTCATGCATGTTTTATCAATGGAGTTTAAAGTCTTAATATCCGATCCTTATCGCTTAAAACGCTTTCATAATCAAGTCACAATTCTCCTTAAAGCTTTCAAAATCAATTTAAATCTATAAGAGATCACAAATCTCAAATGATTTGATAATTGTGATCGGGGAGAATTTGTGATTTAAATTGGATTTAAACCGATAATTCGGTAAATGGTTTTATAAGGATGTACAAGCTCTCCTTCCCACATGTGACAAACGATTTCAAATTTTCCATGCACATGTTGAGGGGAGCATCTATCTTAAACCACAAAGATTTGAAACGTGATCAATTTATATCAATGTGCATGTTCCTCTAGTATGTGCAAAAATCTTTTCAAATCTCGATGCACATATTGAGGGGAGCAAAATCATGAAAACCTCATCCTTCCCGAAAATGCTTTATCTACTTGTTTTGATTAGGAAGTGATGTTGATATCTTTAGAAAATGGTAATCAAAGAAGTTAAATTCTTTCTCTTGCCTCCGTGTGCAAAACGATTTCAAACATTTGATGCACATGTTGAGGGGAGCTCTTATTCTAAAAATATCAAAACAATTCAGTACAAAATGCTTTGATAATATATCACAAGTATCCGGATTGATTTTCAAATGGTTTTCAATTGGTTCCAAATGGCGATGAACAATACCAAATAGACCGACCAACTTTACTTTATGTACGGTGATATAAGGATGATAAGGTTAGGTATTTGTTCCCATGATCCGCCGTAACCGGAGGGATCTACCCAGGACTATCCACTAGTTAGTGTAGAGTTCTTAGGTATGATGATAAAAGGAGAAAATGAGATATGGGAAGAGTGCGGATCGAGACCGAGCTAGTATCGAATAAACCCAACAAGGTTCTAGCTATGAAGTCTCGGTAAGCATCAAGGGTTGAAGAATTAAAAAGAATTGAATGAGAAAAGGGTGAAAACAAATAGCCCTCCATATATTCAACCTTAGGCGTAAACGGGTTCAATTCATATGCTACCGATGGTAACATCGGTATTGAAGACAAGACGTCATGGACCCAAAGGACGACCGCACTTCAACTTTCCAAACCACTCAAGTTCCTCTTAAAAGGACTTGTTTCATTCTCACGGGAACCGACATTATCTATCGACTTTCTCTTAGAGATTGTTGATATTGAAGAAGGAGACCTCTCCCTAGTCTCCGAGACAGGATCCAAATATGCACATATTGAGTCTAGAGCCACGAGATCATCAATAAATCTCATTAGGACACTTTCAATGAAGACTCTCTGTTTCACACAATGTGGAAAGAGAGATTATATCTTGAGTCCCACGCATTATCCTTGTGGTATTGCTGAACATCCGAGTGATATGCAAACATATTCACAATGAAGATGGAAAGCCTTCGAGCCAACATCAAACAAGCTCCTCGGTGGGTGGCATGTGAGATCTATCAATAGATCAACCATGTGACAACCGAATGAAACAATGGGGCGATTCAATCTTTTGAATCAATCCGGTTCAGTTATGGATTGACGGATACCTTTGAAAACCGGTTGTTGTGCTTAAAAACTCTTTTCTTTAGCAAATCGACCGTGTACGAATATTTCAAATCAAAAGGTGTTTTATGATTGATAATTGATTTTCATTAAAACCTTCGTTGTATTGCAAAACAATTTCTATTGAGCAATACACGATTGTTTTTCAAATCTCTTTTCATCAATCGGTGAATTTCTATTATTTGGTTCACTCACTCCGTGTTGTCTTCTTTGAGACGTTCGGTTTGAGAACAACTAGAGCAACCGCGAAACCCCGTCAAGGAAATTCTTCGAATTATACCGATCACAGCAAGACTTGTATCGATCAACGGGAACCGTGGGCCGTGTACTCAATTCAACGAAGTGATCAAAGACACTTTCGTGCGCTTTATTGCTAAATGTTTTATGCGTGTACACCCGACGCTTGTAATGATCGTAATGAAGCGGTCAATCCATAGCCGCATGCTCACTTAACACATTCATCTCAAAAGAAATCATGATTAGTGCATCAATGACTCGATATTTTCACTCCATGCTTCGCTACGCCGCCAATATCATGAATCAACGAAAGCTTCCGCTACTCGATGAGAAGATATCATGATCCGTAATGTGAGCATGTCGGTCCGAAAGTCACAACATCACATAATACCAACACCACAATGGATGTCTCGTAGATTTTGTTACCGATGATCTCAAAAGTCGGCTTAAAATTATTATCACGTGGATCAAGAAAAGACCTCCACTTGGATTAACCAAACATGCAATGAGAAGAATCAATGACTACGAGCTTGAGCAAAGTACTACATCAAGAATGCAAGAACAATCTTTAATGTAATATCTGTTGTATTCAATGTAATTTTAGTACATGATTGAGGTGACCTCCTTGGGGAGATTGTTAGGAATTAGAAATTCCGTGTATTAAAGAGTCGGTCACCTCAAGTATATGTAATCGTTAGAAAGCTCGTAGTCGTAGTTATTTTAAGTTAAGTAGTATTTAGTTAAGTAACACCGTGGAGGACTGGACGGGTCTTTACCCATCATAATAAGATGCCCGATCCACTAACTAAAACCGTTGTGTGGTTTGATGTTTATTGTAAGACTATAAATACTCTACCTTCCAAGGTAGAGAGTTGGAGCTCATAATAAGATTTTTCTTTCTCTCACTAAAGTTCCCTAAACCTCTAACTTTCTCTCTAAAACCTCTTGTACGCCTACTTTGTGTTATGGTTTGATGTGTATGTGAAATCCAATATCTTACATGTTTCTTCTAGGTTAGGGGTTGTTTCGGAGGGGTTTCGATGGAGGGACACAGGGGTGTTTCGGTGGTGGGGCCGACCATTTACTAGCTTTGGTAGTTCGAATAGCGGTCCCACGGATGGCGCCAATTTGTTGAGGTAAAAATCTGTATTCACCCAAACAAGCTAAAATCCTTCAGCTAATCCTTCGGTCAAGCTCTTCGGATTATGGTCCTTCGGATCTGTGAACACAAAGAAAGCACGCGTTAGCCTCGCCTAGGGTTTTATCCCTAGACAAAGCTCCGGCGTGAGAATGAGTATGGTGAAAATGTCAGAGTAATATGTAAGGAATGGGATGAGAATTAGTTAACCTTGAATGCAGTAACTTAGCTCCTTTTATAGATGAGAAGTTTTGTCCTCACCCGAAGGTCACGTGGGTGATAGTGACTCTTTCGGGCGGTAGTTGACTTTGCTCTGTTTGGAGTCTGTCTGGAAAAGGTCAGTAGTTCTGATCAAGATTCCATTCCTTTTATGCATGGTGATGTCATATGTCCGTTATGTCGAGGGTTATGTCTAACCCTCCGGTATGTGCTGATTTAGCTTTGCTTGGTCTAAATTGGCTTGTATGTTTTGCCCGAGGGATTGCGCATTGTGTCGGGCGGTTGTGCCTTTGGGCCGGAGAGTTAGGCCCTTCGGCAGTTTGTTTATGTGCCGGGGAGTTGTTTGCCGGAACATACGCCAACAAACTTCAAACAACCGCTTGAACGACCACTAGATCATTTATGACATGCCATAAATGAACAACTAGTTACCAACAACTAGAATAACCACTAAAAAAAAGGACATGCAAAACAAATAAACAAATCCACATAAAAAATTACTTCCTCGAACGGCCTTGAAGCTTGAAATCAAACTAATTGTTAAATTCCTCAAATTGCCTAGGTAAGTAATAGGCCTGCAGCTATTTTACAATCATGTTAAAATATATTTTGCTAGCATTTTTTTTCCTGTATGTTAGTTTTCAAGTTTGCCTCTACTTTGATAAGGTGTGTTTCAGATGAACTAATGGTGTTTGGTTTATGGGATCTTTTGACCTAGGTGACTCTTATCATCAAGTAAGAATATCTTTAAGGATAGTACATGTTATATCATGTGTGGCGAACAATGATATTTTTTATGTCATCAAGATGTTATTGTTTAGCTTATTACTTGCATCATTCTTAAAACAATGTACCAATGTTTCTATAAACGCGATATAGTCAGGTTAAAACTTTTGTATAGCAAGTGATTTTTTGAATGATAATGACCTTTGTTTTTTTTAATTGATCCTCTTGTATTATTATTGAGCATAACATTGAGCATTAATACATATCATTGATGATAAAAACAATAATGAGTAGCATATCTGAAAAATTCTCATATTATCTTTACGTTATTAATATACCTATAAACAAAGAGTTGATTCGCCAAACCATGCATGAGATGCATAGAAAAACATGTCCACTTTCATGCAGTTGTACACAGTGACGGAGCAGAAACAAATATGGTAGGTGCACAAATTTTTGAACCATAATATAATAGAGTTAAAAGTGGAATAAAACGAAGATTTCATAAAAGCGATAAGTAAATGAACATATTACCTTCAATTAGTGATTCTACGACCTCCCATAGCAAAAAACGCTTACGACACCCTCATTTTTAACATTAATAAGTTCTTCTTTCTACAAGCAAGTTAAAGCGTACCGTTAAAATAATCATCGCTCATACCATTACGCAAATCGGTTTAATGAGCTTCATTTTAGAAAAACATGCTTTTCTTAACAACCGATAAACAAAAGGATATGATGTATCGTTGCCTAATTGGTGAACAATATAAATAATATCGCAAAAAAAAAAAAAAAAAAAAAACTAACTGTTACATGATTAATTCTAACAATTGGTGAACAATATAAATAATATACATAACAAAAAGGACAATTCAAGTATTCAATTCCATTAAACGCTTTTAACAAGCAAAAATAGATCATTGTAATACTATCAATGATATTACTGTTATAAATTTAAAAGATATAATAAACAATTGTAAACAACCAATCATCATACTATCAATTTAAGATATAATAAACAATTGAATGATATATGTCGAACACTCGAACCTGTTTCATACTCTCCAATTTTGGATTTTATAAAATTGTTAATGAATAAACTTGTTTCACTTATAAACCTATTTCATTTTGGGTTTTTGTGCTTTAATTTATTAAATTTATTTTATCTTTGGCATTTTGTCATATTGGGGCTTTTACAAAATTCTATATTTTTTTTATTTGTAATTAAACCAACTAAATAATACTATAAACACATTTTGATGCAGATGCATTTAAGATATATTTTAAAAATCGATAATTTTTTCAAAAATTAACACTATATCGAATAATTCCACGGGTGCTTGCGTGCTTTGCAGCACCCCATAGCTCCGTCCCTGGTTGTACATAATCGATCGATCTCCTAATCCGTACATCTATTTTTGTCAACAAATTACTAATTATGACGACACAATGCCTCCAAAATTTGCTTGAAAAACATAGAGCTACTACTTTATATAAATTATACATCACTGTATTAGAGAAATAAAGAATTGAAATCAAGGTTTTCCTTATTGTCTTCATATTAAAATCTTTATGTCACTATTCTTTTAAGAAATGGAGTAACTAATAGGCTAAGAAACAAAGCAAGCTTCACTCCTATTCTAAAAAAAAGTAGGACGGACTATGATGCCCATAAATAGGCCAGACCCTCCTTGACAATGTCACAAGACTCAATTTTATCACCTTCTTCTTGAGTCTGCTTGTCAACTACATACACAGCTTAACCAAATTAAAATCCTTTATTCTCCTTATAACCTAATAGTGTCAACATGGGTTCACTTACTGTTGAGGCAAATTTGGTCGAGAAAGTGTGCTTGTTGGAAATATGTTTGTGTTTTACAAACTCTTGGTCTATAATAAGTTCATGGATCATTTCTGCACTCATTTCTAACAGTTTGATGGTTTGGTGTTGGTTTTGTTATTTCTTATATTACAAGGTCTGAAGTGTAAATAGATGCTATAAAAGATCTCCTTCCCGGCCTTAATTCATTATTCTCTCTTGCGGTTTCTCCTCTCTCAAAAACACACAGTTTTTTTGTACTCTCTCTTGTTTCTCATATTGGTCTGTGATTGATCTTCTTGATCATCCTCTGATACATTGTTTGAGTGTTGTAGTGAGAATAGATTGTAAGTGTGAATCTTGTATGGGTTGCATCCAATTTGGGACAACTCTCTCTCTTGTATGTTGTATCTCACTCATTTGAGGACGATCGCACGGATGTTATAAGTAATAAAAATAAGCTCGTGGAGAGGTTGTTGAGTGCATAATCAATGTTTTTTGTGATTGATTCATTAATTTTTACATGGAACTAGAGCTAACAATCGTTTAGATTGTTGGTTCTTGATTTCCTGGTGATTAATTTGTGATAGATTTTGGTTGTATGTCGCATACTTTTTTTTCTCACCTTTCAATTCGTCTTATGTGTGTCTTTCATGATTATTTCGGTAGTGAAAAACGACCATTTTACCCTTTAAAATTTGAAAAAAGTAACGGTAAATGTAACACCCTCAAAATATCGCAACGGAAGATTGTGTCACTGGGGTGCTACTTCATAATACAAAATACAAGTTATAGAAAACGACCTCTAAATGAAAAGTTTTGAAAAGTTACCATTCGATTAATAAATTCAGAGTTAAAAATATGAGGTCCCAAAGTATAATATGTAAATGTTTACAAAATATTTCGAATGATAATAGATAAAAGCGTAAGTCTTCAAAATATGTCGTGCGACTCTATGCTTCATGCATCAACTATCATCTTACTAACCTGAGATAAACATGCTAAAAAATGTCTATACAATGGTTGGTGAGTTCATAAAGTTTTTTTAACATGTAAAGCCTTTAAAGAATGTTTTCAAAGCAAAGGCATTGTAAATCAATTCAGTTTCAAGTTCCGCCTATACAAAACTTGCAACTTATGTGTTTACAACCCACTGCTAACATATAGTATGAGTAAGACATATGTGTATACGAGTACTTAAATAAAATCACACGACAGAGCCTTATGCACAAACCACACATACTGGGAGTTACTTCCCAAAGACTACTAGGAGCCACTACCCAAAGATAACTGGGAGCCTCTTCCCAAAGATAACTGGGAGCCACTTCCCAAAGATGACTGTGAGCCACTTCCCAAAGATTATTGTCAATACATCCTAACCACTAGCAATCACGCAATAATAATTACATAGCAATAGCCACACACTAGGGCATATATTGAAATTAGAATGCGCATACTTACCAAATATGAAAACAATGCACCATAGCATAAAGCATTTAGAATAATGATTCGGCACATAAGTTACTGAAAGAAAACAAAGTGATCTAGCCCAGTGTAAAATATTTGAAAGTAGTTAAGCATGTATCTCCCACAAAGAGTTTAAAACGAGTATTAAAAGAGTAAGAGTGGGGCTATGACTCATGGTAATCCTTAAAAGTTTAGAGTACTTGTGAAAGTAAATGAAAGTAGTTAAGCATGTATCTCCACAAAAAGGAATTCGAAATGTATAAAAGTAGGGGCTATGAAAACTCACCGTGAACTAATGATATCAAAACGTATAACGGAATCGATGGATAAGCCGGGAAAACCTCTACGTGCAACCTAGAATAATTGTTGCGTCTTAGATTTTTGGAAAGTAATATAATGAATTTATACAAGTCATTATGTTGATCATAATGTAGTATATGGTAAGTCGTTGTGATCATGTAAGTTGTTTCAAAGAAACGATTTTAGTTTGTATATCTCGTACTACCGTTCGGGCTATCATAATCCAGAGGTCATGTAGTAAACGTTCGAGGAGTTAGGACACTTTAAATCATAAATCCAGCAACTCGTCGACCCGTTTACCCAAATGAAACCCCTCACATAAAGCTCCCTAATTTTGTAGTGTTCAATATGGAAAACATGAAGTTTATAATAGTTATAAGGGTCTATAAGTTTATGAGTATAGTTTCACATGTGAAAACACTATTCCGAAGATCAAATAAACTTAGGAAAGTTTATTTGAATGAAGGTTGTTATTTTAGTAAGTAACTAGTCTCGAAAACAATATGGTTTCTAATTACTTGACTTGTGAAAAACCAATTTTTGACGCCCAAAGATGTCTTACCATTTAAGGCAAAAAGGTGCTCTTGTTTGGTGTTTTCAGGCCGAGTTTTCACGAGCTGGACATAAAACATCGTTCCGGACAATTTTTATGTTTTAACTTTTTGATTAATCAGACCAGAAGTGCCTCGAAAAAATCTCAGATTCGTGCAGTAAGCTATTTGGCAGTTTCTAAGTTTCGCTAACTTCTTTTTATCATAACTTTTGACTCGTTTGTCCATTTCGGGTGATTCAAATTGCTACGTTTTTTGTTTGATCTTGTCTTCAACAATATATACCAAGTCTATATGTACCTATTCTGGTCGACTTTTATTTACACAAATAGCCTAGTTACACTAGTTTGCACAAGTAAGTTTTTAACTTAGGTTTTCTTTATAAGTTTTGGCCATGTACCCATATGATCAACATACTAAGCATGAATATAGACCTATAAGAAAAGAAACAAGAGTATGTGATGAGTACAAGGTTTGGCTTACAACTTTTGGCTTTCAAAATAAAGGACTAACAAGGATTTAGAACTATGACTTTGAGTAATCTCTACTCCTTTGAAGTTTCCTACTTCTTGTGAATGTGTTAGGACTTGTACTAATCTCTTGGTTACTTAAGTAGCTTTAAACTTAAGGAATCACCAAAGATTGCTAAGAGTTGATGAAGGCTTTACAAGGACTTGATATCTTGAATAATACTTGAAGTAATGAGCAAATGAGAAGTGTGTTTGTGTGTGTTTATGTTGGCATCAAGGAGAGGGGGTAAAGGGGCTTTTATATCCTCTTGAGGAGGTTACAATTTCAAGAGTCATCTTTCTTAGTTGCTAAGTCTTGGTAAATGGCATGATCTTGTGCTAGTTTGATTAGGGATGGTACATGTGCCCTAATAATACTTGGTTTTAACAGATTTTCCTAAGGGTAGAAAACCTATTGGGTGTAAATGAATTTACCAAATTAAGTATAAATCCTCTAATGAGATTGATAGGTATAAATTCAGGCTTGTTTCCAAATGGTATAGTCAAAGGGAAGGTTTTGATTACGAGGAAACATTCAGTCCAGTTGTGAAAATAGTTACAGTTAGGTGTTTAATTGGTCTTGTTGTTTATAATAACAAGTTGTTATTTCAATTGGATGTGAATAATGCTTTCTTATAATGTGACTTAAATGAGGAAGTATATATGTCTTTACTACCTGGTTTTTATGATAAAAATGAACTAAAGTGTGCAAGTTGGTTAAGTCTTTATATGGTTTAAAACAGGCTCCTAAGCAGTCGAATGAAAAAAAATTCTTTGCCTTGGTTGAGCATGGTTTTATGTAGATTAAAAATGATTAATCTTTGTATGTTAAGAGTAGAAGGGGCGGTTTATTGCTCTACTAGTAAATGTTGATAACATTGTCATTACAGGTAATGATGTAAGTGGAATTGAAAGTTTCAAAAGAGTTTTTGAGTTCAAAGTTTATGATTAAAGATCTTGGTATTTTGAAATGTTTTCTAGGCATTGAGGTTTTAGGAAAAAAGACACGGTATTTGTCTTTCTCAAAGAAAATATTTTCTTGAACGGTTTGCTGGCCTGCAAACCTGTTGCTACTCATTTGCAGCAAAATGTTTTATTGAGTCACAAATAAAATGATAATGACGAATTTTTAATAAACATGATTGAGTATCAAAAGCTTGTAGGTAAGCTGATTTATCTTTCTATTAATAGGCATGGCATTGCTTATGCAGTGCATTGCCTTACTCAACATATGCATTCTCCTTTTCAATCTCACTTTACTGCTGATAAACGAGGCTTAAAAGATATTTAAAACAGGCACCAGGGACTGGGATTCAAATTAATAGAGGTAATAAACTTAGTCTATTCGCATTTTTTGATGCAGACTGGAAACAATTCCCTGTCTGTAGGAAGTCTGTTTCAGGTTTTTGTGTTTATATGGGCAACAATGTTATATCATGGAAAAGTAAGAAAAAAGCTACAATTTCCAGTTGAAGCCTAATACATGTGCATGGCTTCTACCCCTTGTGAGATCATTTGGATTTCAAATATTCTTAATGATCTGGGTGTTGAGGGCTTGTTTCCTACTGATCTTATTATGACATTAGTGTTGCTATTTAAATAGCTGCTAATCCTGTCTTTAGTAAAAAGACCAAACATTTGAAATAGATGTTCATCCGGTAAGGGAAAATGTTTCATATGGGGTTACAGAAACTGTTGAATATTTTTACTAAAGAGCTGAGCATTGCTCAACACCATTCTTTTGTGAAAAACTTGCTTTGGTTGATATGTTTAAACCATGAGTTTGAGAATGGGTGTTGAAAATACATATGTGTTTACAAACTCTTGGTTTATAATAAACGCATGGACCATTTATGCATTATTTCTAACATCTTGATAGTTTGGTGTTGGTTCTGTTATTTCTTATATTACAGGGTCTGAAGTGTAAGTAGATTGTATAAAACATCTCCTTGACAGCCCTAATTTCATTATTCTCTCTGAAAAACATACAATCTTTTGTACTCTCTCTTGTTTCTCATATTGGTCTATGATTGATCTTCTTGATCATCCTGTTAGTCTGGGATATTGTTTGAGTTTTATAGTGAGAAGATATTGTAAGTGTAAATCTTGTATTTTTTGGGCGGCATACAATTTGGGGAGAACACTTTCTCTTGTAGATTCAGAAAAGCAGATTCAGACATAGAAGATTCAGGCAGACAAAGCAGATTTAGGCACACAGATGTAGACAAAGCAAATTCAGGCAGGTAGATGCAGACAAAATCACATGAAGAGCATATTCAGGCAGGTGTAGATGAAGAGCATATAAAGACCAGATGCAGGGTGGAATTTAAACAGATTCGAAACAAAACAAAACTAGATGAAATCAAACAAGTGTAGAGCCAGACATAACCAAATGTAGAACCATGGCTAAACTGGGCAAAAGCGAAACATGTTGTTGATGTCGAGATGCTATACATAACTACTTAAGACATAATCAGATTAGTTATGTAACACTCCCAAAATAGCACAGCCAAAGATAGTGTCATTGGGTGTTACTTCATAGCACAAAGTACAAGTTATAGAAAACGAACTCTAAATGAGGTGTTTTGAAAAGTTATCATTCGATTAATTTTAAATATCGGAGTTAAAACCGAGAGGTCCCAAGTGTTAAGTTATATAAACATTTTTACAAAGTTATCGAATAATAAAATATGATGCATCCCAGTCTTCAAAACTTGTTGTGTGACTCTAATGCTCCGATCCAAAGATATGCTATACGAACCTGAGAAAATACATGCTAAAAGTGTCAACACAAAGGTTGGTGAGTTCATAGGTTTAATGTAAATAAGATGAAAACCTTTAAAAGTAAATCCTCATGACAAGTATATGTCAACCTAATCATGTTACAAATCCCGCCCATACAAGACTTGTAATATCTTAGGTCCACATATAAATTCATAGTAACAGTTGTTTCTAAAGATAAAAATAGTCAAAGTACTATAATCAAATCAAAACACAGGTTGTAATAATTAGTTTGAAAAGTCAATAAAACTCATTATGTAAGTCAAATGTTAAGTGCGGACCACAAGATTTCAACGACAAAATAAGTTTATATAGCCGTTATAAACAAATACAATGTCATATATAAAAAGTGTTACTATTGATCTAAGATCATGACACTGAAGCCTTGACAGTTAGTTATGTATCACCCCAACCAGGTGCTTTGCCCAACACCCGTACGACATCAAATGAAATGCGTCTGTTTTATGTTGGAGCGACCAACACGGACGGGGGATTTTACCCCCAATAGTTCTATTCAAACATTCACACTTACTCTAACTAATTAACGGTTCATGTGTAACACCCCCAATTTCATCAACGCATCGGAATTCAAGCTGGGTGTTACTTCATGGCATAACAGTTATAACAATAGAAAACAAACTCTAATTGAGTAGTTTTAAAATATTTATCATTCGAATTATATAAATATCAGAGTTTACAAAATGAGGTCCCAGTGTTTTCACAGTTACAAATGCATAAATAAGTTTTCGAAGGATAATAAAATTTATAGCCATCTTAAGTACTCGTGCCATTCCTCTCTAGCCTCAATCATTATGGACCTGAGATAAAACATGCTAAAGTGTCAACACAAAGGTTGAGTGAGTTCATAGGCTTGTAAGTATAAATGTTTGGCGGCTTTGTGTTGTTTGTTCTCAGTTGGGTAAATATAATCAATGGTACCGGATATCACTTGAAATCGTGTAATCACTTTCCAATAGAAACTACTTGACCTTAATGCCTGGGTTACACGAATATCTCTATGAGATAAGACCAAGTATTATGTTCTTGTTTTACGCACAAAGCAAGAACCCTTTTCGCATTCAAGTGTGTAGCTTTGCGTGTGTGTGTTTCATGCAAGATATGATTTCATATTTATAGGAAATATACTCAAAGCTAGTCAATTGGATTATGAGTATTAATCGGCCCATTAATCGCCTCATAATTGTCCCCATTATAGCTAAAAGTGGTTACATGAGCAATTAAATGTGGTCACTTAATGCAGTTATAACTGCCCTTTGAATAGGTCAAGGCAGTTACAAGCTACTTGAATTCATTCCAGTTTAGTCATTTATTCAGCGACCTGGACATTCAACAAGCTCTCTGAAGAGCATACATGTTGAAGTGTCAGAGAGAGTGAAAGACTCACCGATGAGATAATTCGCTGAGGATACATCCTATGATGAGTTACTCCCTGATGAGATCCTTCATCTTACTACTCAAAGAATATGAAGATAAACTTATCAGCATGCTGAATGACATTTATTTCCGAGTCACACTCACTGGAGAGTTAACTCATTGAACATCATCAACGTCTTGAATTCCATTTTCCACTATCAGAGTTAGGGTAGTCATTGACCTGGTGGGTGTATACTCCGTACCTTCTAACCTATTACCAGGTATGACCTGAATCCTCAATTGAACTAAATTTCCAACAATCTACCCTAATTTAGTACAATTACTTTTGCATGAAAATAAACATAAAACAAAACCAGTGCACAAATGAAAATATCTTGAAGATTGAATTTCCATCTTAGTACATTACATATTCCAAATATTCGAGAATCAAGGTGTTAAAAGAATTGAACCATTCAACCCATTTGAATACCTGAAGATAACATACACACAAGTTTTCAAACACTTAAACGCTCCTGACACTAAATAAGCCATGTATCCATATCCAATTTCATGAATGTTTTAAGAGCCAAAAGCCCAAAGCTCCCTGAAGTGGTAAAACTTCAATACTCACATCTGTAGTTCCCATTTATTCATGCACATGCTTTGCACTTTTTCAAAATTTAAACTATTAAGAAGAAAACTCTTCAGCCTGACCTTTCAACAGGACCGAGCAGAAATCTTGGGATGATTTATAAAACATGTGCTCCAGCCTTTGAACATTAAGCTTTCCACATTGAATTCAACTCCCAAGTTTCCTTAGGATGGAATTGGGTATTTGAATGCTCAGCGACTATTGTGGACTTTAAACCCATCCCTTTAGCAAACTTTAAGACCAAGTCTCTAGCCAAACCTTTCGTCAAGTGATCAACTAAGTTTTGTTGAGATCTAACAAACTATATAGAAACCACCCCATTAATGATAAGTTCGCGAATCATGATATGCCTGACACCTAAGTCTCTAGACTTCCCATTGTACAGCAGGCGCCTATAAGCATTTGCCAATGTAGATGCACTATCACAACGGATAGAAACTGTGTTATAGGTTTAGGCCACAAAGTAATCTCATAAAGCAATTTTTTCAACCATTTAGCTTCTTTACCAGCAGCTGCTGAAGCCACAAATTCATATTTCAATGTTGAACTTGTGATACAAGTTTGTTTCTTGGAAGCCCATGAAATGGTACCTCCTTCAATCAAGAATACCCAACCACTTGTTGAAGAATTATCTCCTAAATACATCCTTGTGTTTTACCCCATTTCACACTGTGCATCACATTCTTAAACTTTTCGACAAATACATCTCTCTGTTAGTCAAATTTAACCAATATACATTCCTCCGGTTAAAATGAGGACTAATGGTGCAAATTATTTCTTCGTTATCTCTTAACAAGAAAGAAAATATTTACACCATTAGTCCTCGGGACTAACATATTTGCACCGTTAGTCCTCTATTGTAAATAAACTAAAAAGGGGGCAAGCGAGGATCGAACTTGGGTCTAAGGTCTCATATACCAACGACACAATCATTGGACTACACGTCCAATGGTGAAAGAATGCTAAGGTTCATTTTTTAACCCTTTTATCGAATTTATACGTTTTCTTTACGTTTTATCGGTTTTTACGTTTTTATTCCTTTTTGTCGTATTTATCTTTTTTTTGGTCCTTCTTTATCCGGTTTTGTACGTTTTATCCGTTTTTGTCCCTTTTTATTCGTTTTTGTCTGTTTTTTTACGTTTTATCCCTTTTTGTCTGTTTTTTTGTCAGGTTTTGTACGTTTTATCCGTTTTTGTACGTTTTTATCCTTTTTGAATTTTTATCCTTTTTTGTACGTTTTTATTCCCTTTTGTCCGTTTTGTCCCATTTTTATCAGTTTTTGTATGTTTTTTCACGTTCTTATCCGCTTTTGTACGTTTTTCTTTGTTTTTATCAATTTTATGTACTTTTTATTCGTTTTTTTACTTTTTTGTACGTTTTATCTATTTTTTAACGTTTTAATCCCGTTTTTACGTTATATCTGTTTTTATTCGTTTTTTGAACGTTTTAATCTTTTTTTTGTTTTACTTTTTTGTCCATTTTCATACGTTTTTATCCCATTTTTGTCCGTTTTTGTACGTATTTTTTACGTTTTTATCCGTTTTTGTATGTTTTTATCCATTTTTTTTGTTTTTATCAGGTTTTTGTACGTTTTATCCGTTTTTTATCCGTTTTTGTATGGGATACAAACGCAAAAAACAAATTAATAAAAGGGATAAAAACGTACAACGGATGAAAACGAAAAAAGTACAAAATTGGATAAAAACGTACCAAAACAGATAAAAACGTAGAAAGACAGATAAGACGTAAAAAAACGGATGAAAACGTAAAAAACGGATAACAACGTAAAAATGAATAAAACGTACAAAAACGGATGAAAAAGAAAAATAACGGATAAGAACGTATAAAAACAGACAAAACCGGATAAGAACGTAAAAACATGATAAAACGGACAAAAAGGGATAAAAATCGAAAAAAGGATAAGAACGTAAAAAAACGGATCAAATGTACAAAAACGCACAAAACGGACAAAAGGGATATAAAACGTTAAAAAAAAAAAAAAAAAAAAAAAAAACGGATAAACGATAAACCGATAAGAACGGACAAAAATGGATAAAAAAAAAAAACAAAAATGGATAAAGACGGATAAAACGTAAAGAAAACGGATAAAACGGAAAAAATGGTTAAAAAAAATTAAGCTTAGCATTTCACCATTGGATGTGGATGTGTAGTCCAATGGTTGTGTTGTTGGTATATGAGTCCATAGACCAGGGTTCGATCCTCGCTTGCTCCTTTTTTAGATTATTTACAATAGAGGACTAACGATGCAAATATCGTTAGTCTCGAGGACTAACAATGTAAATATTTTCTATCTCGTTAAGAGATAACTGACAAATAATTTGCACCGTTAGTCCTCATCTTAACCGAGAGATGTATGTTGGTTAACTTTGACTAACGGAAGGATATATTTGTCGAAAGTGTACTTTACTATAAGAAAGAGAAATGAATCTAAAAATAATTTCGACTGAGGAAATGCTAGATCTTTTTTATACCATGTTATGTGAAAGTGAAAACGGTTTTCTTGAAGAAGTTGGATAAAGAATATCAAATACATTAGGGATAAACATAAGAATAATTATGTAAATTAGGTATATGAACACATTTCCACCATTTAAACTAGCAAACTTCAAGTAATCACTTGATCAATAATTAACAAAGTAAAAAATTAAGCAACGAGCGAGTACACAAGTTTTCAAACAGAAATCAGAAGATGATTAAATCGGACAAAGTAACTGATCTTTAATTTCGAGTTTCTGATATTTTACATGAGCGGTTTTTCTTAAACATCGCCAGGGTCAAATTATATGTTACAGCTTTGATCTGGTAGCTACAATAATTAATACTAATCTACAGACCAAAAATGGTATACTGCACAGCTTTCCAAAGTCCTATTGCATTTTCCCGTTTGATCTCAACCAATCCACTTCACTGTTCGCTCGACTTTTAAACTCGCATCATGAAGCACAAAGAAACAGAAACATACATCGAGCCACTGCTAAAAGCTACCGGAATGCTCCCCTGAAAACCCACTACCATATGAAGCTGAACCAGTTTGTACACTCCCAAATGATGCAGCTCCACTTTGTGTATTAGCAGCTCGAGCTTTTCTAATTTGCCGTATCTTAAAAGCATCTTTCGGCAATGGCTGACTTTGAACAGTGGTAGTGTCATCATCATCGTGCCCTAAACATATTAAGCAGCAAATCAAATTTAGTAATTCTTACGAAACTGATTATTATTTATTAAGCTACCAAGTTATAAAACATACTGTCTGCATCTTTTCTCTTCCCATGTTGTCGGTCTCTTGGTTTAAACAAATGGGATTTGCTCGATCCAGAAACATCACTGGAAGCGGGTCTCGCTTGGGGCTGAGTTGGTAATTTCGACGGTTCCATAATAGGTAGCGTGCTTTGTAAACATATTGATATGACGTAATCCACATCAGGCAAAGGACCTATACCATTTTCAGCCAATTCATCAACTATTAGGAAATGTAGTGAACGACATATTAAAGGGAAAATTGTTAAACGGCTCATTCGAGTGAGGTTTTTACAAAATATCGTTTTCATGTCTATCTAACCCCTACTGCAAAAATCTATGTGCAAAAAAATGTCAAAAGATACACAAAATCTGAAGGAAAAAATCAAATATTGCAATTTATAATAATATTTTATTAAATTTTCTTTTTTAATAAATTAGGCCAAAATTATAATAAAAATCAAGTATCAGTGACTCTCAGTGGTCGGTAACATAAATAAACCCTTCTCAAAAGAGTTATGTCGGTCATTTTGCCTAAATTGAACATACGGAAAGAGAAATATGGATAAATGACAACATTACCCTCTGCAGGGGGCAAACTTGCTAGAAATGCAGCCAAAGCAGATGGCAAGGCTAATGGAGTGATATTCGCTGCGCTTGGCACTCCACCAGTGACTACCAATGGCGACTTGAAGTAGGCAACGGAGTAGCAGTAGAAGGAGGAACAGGAGTGTTTAAACCTACAGGAAGATGATAAATATATATGAAAAAGTATAACATATATAAATGAGGACCTTGACGAAATTGAGAAAAAACTTTTAATTGAACTCTGCAACACCATCTTTTTTTTAAGAACTGCTAACTCATGCAAATTTTAATTGTAGCATACCAGGATTTTGTCTCGGTTCATAAACCACCATTCTCGAGGTATCTGGATAAACAACTTTAGTAGATACGTTTGATACAATTTGTCCTGGACTTTTATCTGCATTAAGTAATACAAGTATAAACAATAATTATCAACAAATAATGTCAGCTAGAAATATTTTAACTAATAAATAGGTACAATGTTAACTACAAAACCTGATTCATTTGCTGGAGTTACTTTCTCAACTTTCTTGTTTGCATTACTCGAAAGCCACTGAAACAGAACAGAAATTTGAGTGGATATTTCATACACAAACACACTCCGATTTATAAAGCAGAGTTTTTTTTTTTTTGTTGTTGTTGAAAAAAATGCCTACATACTCCGATTTATATAGTCATTATACTTTTTTTTTGTGCATCTGAGTGATTAAAGGCTGTCCTGTTTAAGTCATTTTGTACCCAATGAACCCTTAAAACCTGGCTTTCAGAACTGATAACTTTTATACAAAAATGTTATGGAAAATGCTAAGCATAGTCCTTAGGGCTATGTTAACTAAATGTACCACCCTTATTGCATTTTTTTAACTTTTAAGCATAGCCCTTAGGGCTACAAATAGCAAAATCCAAGTGTTAGATTTATGTTTAGAAATGTCAGATTTAATGACTCAGATGTACATATAAATATACATTAACTAACGGGATAAATGAAAAGAATATATTGGTGTTTTATGCAAAAAACATTCTAAAGAAATAGAAAGGGGGAATGGTACATCTTGACGAGATAAATGATCGAGTTCTTTTGACGAGCATGGCCATAGATCCATAAAACTATATCTTGATATAACATCTTGCAAAGAATTATTTAAAGCAGATGCTCCCCCTTCACTAAGTCCAGCAAGGGCTTCCTTCCTTCTTTGTTCCACCTGGATGTATATATCGAAATTATATAAAATATATATTTATAATATATCATATAGGACTGAAGTATGCGGTATGCAGCATTACCTTTAACATGCTGGCAAGATCCCCATATGTCTGCTCAAACTGAACAAACCTCTTCCAAACCTAGAAACATAATTAACTAATTATATACTAAAATAAGTACATAACTATATTAAATACAACGATGACAAAAACAGTGATAAGAGTACAGAAGTTAAGATCAATGCACCTCAACAGAGTCTTCAGGTGGAAGGGAGCTCAATGCACGTTCAAATAAAGCCCTTATATTCCTATCATCATTCAAGCGTGACAAAAAATCGGCGTATCTACAATATGAAACATAGATGAATTATAAGTACCCCACAAAATGACAAACATTTTATTTATACAACCACAACTTGGTTATGGAAACGCAAACTTACTCAAGAATGTATCCAGGCTCATGCATAAATCTTTTCAAACCTACTTCAAACACATTGTGAGCATACTGGTAACATAAAGCAAGAGTCAGATACGCTTAAAAACCCATTAATGATTTGAGAAAAGTATTGCTGGACTTTTTAGAATCATTTCCAGATGTTTCTAAACGCCAAAATGTCAGACAAAGAGGTCAAAGTCAAAGAACACATAGTGGTGTGGTGTTTTACCTTTGTGTCCTTGTCCATACAAAATGCCATTGTAGCATAAGCAACATAAACCTGGTAAGTACAATTGGGTGATTTTCGTGCGTCAATGAAATACTTGCGAGCAGCTTCAACACCTTCTGTTCTTCTTAAAAATCGAATATACTGCATGTTAATAAAGTTATTGTTTATACACCATAAAAAAATAGTGAACAATTTGAATTTAGTCTCTCTTTTATAACAAAAACTAAACATAAAAAAGCTACCTGTATATGCGATAATGCTGTTGCATTGACACCATCTCCTAAAAGGCCTTCATATACCTTTTTTGCTGGCTGAATTGCCCCTCGGGATTCCTCCAGCTCAGCATAAGCATACCTTAGCAATGCACAATCTAAACATAGAAAGTTACTTAGCACAGTGGACTGTGTGTAAGTTTTGAAAAATAATAAAATGTTTATTTATAAAAATTACCAGGGAGAGCCTTTAATGACCGTTGATATACTTTGATAGCAGATTCTATGGAACCACTTTTTGCATGCCATGTAGCGTAGTCAAACCATATATCAGGGTAATGATATAAATACATTAGGCACTGTAAATATATAAATATTAGCATAAATATGATATTGGAGTAAATCAAATTTGCTATTATTATTGAGATAATTAACTTAAAGTACCTGCTCATAAGTAAATGAGATGCGCTTGTTAGCAGACACTGCATCTATCCTTTGAGGATTCTCCCTGAAACACATAATACGTTTATTAACAAAATGAACTACAAAAACCCTTGAAGTTACACACAAGAAGATTATTCAAAAGAAAAAAGATAATTTTTTTCCTACTTCTCAAAGGCTAAAAATTTCTTCCACGCGGTCCACTGCAACTCTTCCTGACAAAGCAACAATACTAGTTAGCAATTATATAAACTAAAAACAAAATTATATAGATAAAATAAGGAAAACGTAAAAGAAATAACCTTAAGAGAACCAGATGGTGGAACAGCAAGCAGGTTCCAATCAATTTCATCAACATACTTCTTTCGCTCTCTATAGACAGCTCTTGCACTATTATATTTCGGCTGATACTCCGATACCAGTCCTTTAGCCTGTGTAGTATAAATTTATCAGCCACAATACAAATTTATCATAAAGAAAAATAAAGCTGATAATATGTGCAGGTCGGGCAAGTTATGTGACCGGTCAAAACATATTCGGATTCAAACAGGCAGGGTTGGGTTGGGTCCACAAACTCTTCATATATAATTAGTATATAGATTACTTAAGATTACGCAATGTTGTAGCAATAACAATCCAAATTTCCAAGAATAACAATTTAAGAGGTTGCATTAGAGTTTGGATGACTTTCAACACGTTCAACCCGTTCCCCTATAAGCTAGTCCGAATATTTTATCCGTTTTGAGATAAAATGTGACCCAATTAGCCTATTAAAAATTAAAGAGATCAAAATTTCCACCTCTATTAATAACCACAAATTTTAGTATGTCACACACTCGCACAGTCGCACCTCAACAAAGTTGTATCAAATGATTATTGAACGTTGGTTCAGTTTAATATAGTTACGAAATACCTAAATTTTTAACATAGATAACCAATTTCTGGTGTGAAAATAAATTTGTTCTAAATATACTTATGAAAACAGAAAATTACCAGAGCACGGCTAACTGAATTTTCAAAATTCTCATAGTCTCTCCAGTGTTGTTCAACATGATGTGTAGGGGTGACAATAGCTCTTTGGTATACTTTTCGTACAGCAAGCATCCTCTGTGACTCTTCTTGTGGGTTTTGAGCCTGCACCATCAGATTTGAGACAGTTAACAAAAATAATGATCAAAAGGTTATACTTTGTGTATAAACAAGGAAACGCTTACTAACCGGTAACGATTTTAAAAAGTTTATATACTCGGTCCACACAGGCCCAGAAGAAATGTCGGATCCTGCTCACGCACGAATATACAAACATCAGCAGAAAAACATTATAATTTAGTTTACTTTTCATTCATTGATTAAACAACTATTTAAAACATGAGGTTAATATACTGCTGTATGGAAAATAAACATTTGAACAATAAACATACCAACATAACTGAGCATAAAATCATAAGCTTTTCTGGTTTCCTCTTGACCCTCTGGCCCCTTCTTGTCATTGGCTTTCCTGATAAAGTTGATATAGCACCGCCTGCAACATAAATAATTGTAATATATATATATATATATATATATATATATATATATATATATATATATATATATATATATATCAGATAAAAAACATATTAGCAGCATTCAATTAAAATAGTTTGCCAAAAACTACATCAACACCTTGTTTGTAAGCAGCAAAACTTATGATTAGATCATGAACTTGTGTTAAAATAAGCTGAAACTACAACAAAACGTGAGTTTTAGAGAGAAGTCATACCATAGAGGTATTTGCAGGCAATTCAACAAGCATCGGCTAAATATCTGTTTTGTTGCATCATCGTTATTGACAGCCATATGTGCTTCCACATATTGTTTCCAGTATTTTGCCTGGGAAACAAACACAAAATCCAACGTTGATCAAATGTAAATCATCACTAAAAAACTTTTAACATAGGACACCCTTAGTTAACACAGTTCCAACAATTTATTGATAAAGGAACATTATAAAACAGCGATCAACATACTTCTGGTGGTGTTCGTAATCTTCGTGATTACACTCAACAATGCCCCAACGTTGTAAATTATATATATATATATATATATATTTTTTCAAACGGACTAATTGGGAACTTAATTATTGCTTGCTTAAGTTTCATTTTCTTACGGTGAGCATGCCGTATCATCTCCATTACCCAATATACTAGCTACTTACAGCGTATTTGGGATTGCTTATTTTAAACTACTTGCATCATCTTCACTACCCAATATACAAGATACCAATGAGATATATAAAAATAGCTTATTTCAGAATGCTTATCTACTTAATAAAAGGTAGCAAGTACCAATCTCCCTAATTTCCGCGTCTCTAAAATAAGCGGTTTTACATAAACTCTCAGAACTGCTTATCATACTACCTAGTACTAACGGGATGTTTCTCAAACTAGTTACATCATTGTTGTTACCGGATATACTAATAACTAACGGGATTTTTTTTAAGTGCTACAGAAAAGCAGTTAAACAGACGAGCAATTAAAAAAGATGAAATTAAGAAGACTTACAGCAGTAGGAAAAGTAGCCAAAAGCTGTTCATATACAGGCACCGCATCTGTTATCGGCAATCGCTGGTAAATTTAAAATAAAAAACAAGATTAAAATTATGAATAAATAAAAGATATGTATAAAGTGGATTAAGATAAGTAATTTACCAAAGCTTGATTAGCAAGCGATTCAGCAGATTCCACACTGTATTTTTTTTCTTCTTCCATTTTATTATTAGGGTTTAATCAACAAAGATGTGGAGTGAACCCTTGTTGAGATTAAAATATAGTTAGTTCATAGCGTTTATTTTGATTAACGAGGTTCAGTTCGTTAAGAATTTAAGATATGATAAAGAATTGGTGACTGTGGACCACCGGTTTTTTTTGGGTGAAGGTAAAATTAACCGCCGGTGTAGATTGTGGACCGGTGTCACACAATTGTAACTCGATCCAACTATTAATCAAGTTTTACTGTTTTAGGTATCTTCTTTTCTTTCTTGAATATTGTCGTTTTAAAATGGGTATTTAGAGCATGTGCAAAGCCAAAGCCATAACGGCGTTAGAAGCCAATAACGGCGTTGAGTCCGTTATACCCATTGTGGTAAGCGTTAACAAGGAAAAGCAGGAGGCGTTGAGGACATAACGCGTTAAAGGGAGTTGTGGGTGTTTTTGGGATGTTAGGTGAAACGTTATTGATGTTATTGGGATGTTATTGTTGTGTGTTTTTTTTTGGGAAGTTCGACGCCACCGACGTGGGCGGTGTTATCACACAGCATGCTCTTAAGGGGTGTTTGTGCTTTGTTTAAGCTTATACGGTACGGGGAGTTAGTGAAACGTAAGTTTATTTGGGCTTATTTTTTATAAGCTTCAATTTTACGGCTTATATAAGTTTATTATGATATGATAAACTTATATAAGCCAACAAGTCTCAATATAATAAACCGTAAAATTGGAGCTTTTAAAAAATAAGTCCAAATAAGCTTACGTTTAATAAGCTTAGCCAAACAGGCCCATATTATCAGTTTATATTTCATAAATCTCAAATTTTAGTTTGTTTTGAGATGTTTGGGTTTGTTTTTTTTTGGTGCCAAAGGTGAATTATATTAACTCCAAGAATATAGTACATGATAACATAAAACCGAATTGGACACACCCCAAATTCGAAAGCAAAACAAGAACAAACTTATTCATCCAATATCGCTAATGAGCGAGCATTTTGCACCTCACTATCTTCAACATTGAGACATAGCATTGTGAAACTTGATTCACTTTTAATTGCACCTACCATCTAACTACATTTCCATATCACCTTCCCACCAAGACATTCAACCCGATCCACAATGTTCAAGGTGGGAAAAGAGTATGGCTCGTTAGTACCCATATCCCTCCCGGTCATGGCTCTACCAAATGTGATACATTTCCATCTCTACGAATGGCTTCACATACGGGAACACACACCTCGAGGAGGACCAACCCATACCTCCCTGGGATGTAAAGAATGGACCATGAAGTTTCATCTTTCACAACTCTCAATTCCATTCTTCTTACACCCTCCTAGATCAGTTACCCTTCATATAGGAAACCTACTTTATGAGTGCAAAATTGACCAAAAGCAAATGGTATTCATACTTCACATTCAATTCTACACCAGACCCTTAAAGCTACATATGAATAACCACTGATTTGGACAATATGTACTCAAGGTACAAGGCCATCTATATACTGATCTGATGCATTCTCAGTTTTTGATGTTGAAAAAAAACTGAGAAATTGGTCACACAAACCATTTTATTTTGATGCAGGACTCATGAAAATCACCTCTGCAATACCAATAGTACTGTAATTCCAAACAGCATCAATTCACCAAGATACATACTGTATTTGGCTATTGACAGCATATTCATAACTGTATGCAAGATACTACTTTATGGTGTCAAGTGATTCAATTACTAAGATTGATCCATGCCACCAAGATATTAGCCAACTGCCTATACAACCATGTCCCAAACACCTAGTTATAGATACTGTCAGTTATCTGTGTTAGACAACACACATATCCACTCCCCATTCTTTTCCAACTTCTCGAACTCGCTCGGACTTCTTCACTTTTAGGTCGAGGAGTTGTAATTTGACACTTCGGTGATTATATTCAACATGATCTTCCATTCTATTTCATCACCCTAATAGCCTCGAGTTCCTTTCTCTCCATATGTGATAAACAACTGTGGCTAGAACAATTCTTCTCGTGACACTATCAATGGTATTATTGTTTGGTTTATTCTCAAATTGCATAATCACATTCCTCCATTATCATCGAAATCATTATGGCCCAATTTATCTTTGAGTCTTTTCCAAATTTCGAGAGTAGAACATTCAAAGAACAAATGGTTATGAGAATCATTTATAGTGTTGCACAAATGAACATTTCATCTCAGATACCATTCCATCTAATTATCCTCGTCCGTGTTTGTAGTCTTTCCCTTATAGCCATCCATAGAATAAATGCAAATCTTGGGTTGCATTGAGAGAACCACACCACCTTACACCATCTTACTTCTTGAAATTGTTGTCTCAGATGCTCCCATACAGCTTTCGTAGAGAACTCCACCATATTGCCATCTGTATTTCTCCATAAAGTCAGATCTTCTTTGTGAGTTAACAGGTTTGGGACATTTATTGTATTCAATATAGGAAACTGTCTTCCCCAATCATCAGGCCATGCCCATTTGTTATTGATCACAATATCTTTAACTGTCATGGATTCTTCCAACCTAGCTTCATATCTACATCTTTTGGACACAATATCACTTAGCCTTCCCACACTACTCCATAAATCATGCCAAGCATTGGTTGATTCTCCATTCCCAAGTTTTTTGCATATATTTTGTTTGACTTTGTCTCTCAGATCAAGTAAATTCTTCCACATCCAACTGTCATGTTGTTCTTTCTGAATGTCCCATACACTCCTTCCCTTTAATTTCACAACACTTGCCCATTTCACCCATAAAGAATTCTTGTTAGCGGCTATGTTCCATAGATTTTTTATCAGTAAAGCTTCATTCCATGTATCAAGCATTCTCAATCCCAAACCACCTTGCATCTTAGGACTGCATACTATTTTCCAGGCCACTTTAGCTTTTCCCCTGCTAATTTCACCCTTACACCACAAAAATCCTTTCAACACTTTATCAATATCTTTAATCACTGATTTGGGTATCAAGAACACAGCAGCCCAATAGTCATTGAGGGATGAAAGAACAGATGCTATCAGCTGAAGTCTACCAGCATATGATAAGTACTTATTTTTCCAGTCTTCAACTTTATATTTCACTTTTTCAATTAACTGTCTGCATTCATTAGTACCTAGCCTTTTGGAAGTAAGAGGGACCCCTAGATACTTAACTGGAAGTTTCCCAATCTTGAAAGGAAGAACTTCAAGGATTTTGTTCTTGACTTCTGTCTTGACATTACCAAAGAGTACCGTGCTTTTATTCATATTAGGGAGAAGGCCTGAGATACTACTAAATTCTAGCAAAGTATTCCTGAGAACTTTCACTGATTCCACATCCCCTTTACATAGAACTAGCAAATCATCTGCAAAACATAAGTGTGTCAGTTTAAGATCTTTACATCCCATATGGTACTGAAAATCACCACTTTGTTGAACATTTTTTGCCATCAGTAGTGTGAACACCTCCATGACCAGTGTGAAAAGATAAGGTGAGATTGGGTCACCTTGTCTCAACCCTCTGCCACTCTTAAAATAGCCTTTCCTTTCTCCATTTATGCATATTGTGAACTTAGCAGTGGTAACACATGTCATGATCCAACTTACCATTCTTCTTGGATAGCCAAACTTCAACAGAATTGTTTCAATGAACCCCCAATCCACAGTGTCATAGGCTTTAGCTATATCTATTTTCAAACAACATCTCTTTGGCCCACTTGATCTATCATACCCCTTTAGTAATTCTTGAGTAATCAAAATATTATCTTGTATAACCCTTCCTTGTATAAAGGCACTTTGGTTTAGATTAACTAGCTTTTGGAGACTAGTTTTTATCCTTTCAGTTAAAATCTTGCTTATACATTTATAAAGCACATTGCAGCATGCAATAGGCCTATAGTCAGCAACTTTATTAGGACTGCTAACCTTAGGGATCAAAGTAATTAGTGTAGCATTAACCTCCCCCAATAGCTTTCCAGTTCTAAAAAATTCCTTTATGGCCAAACATACATCTTCCCCTACTACATGCCAAGCTTTTTTGTAGAAAGCAGATGTATAGCCGTCAGGTCCTGGTGCTTTATTCTCCCCGATGTCAAACATAGCATGCTTAATCTCTTCATTTGTAACATCTCTTGTCATAGCATCAGCTTCTTCTTCATTAACTATTGTCCCAAAAACTCCATTAGTATCCCATTGATTATTGATATCATTGTTAGCTCCAAGGAACTTCTGGAAGTGATTGACAAAATGATTTTCCATTAAATCACCTTCAAGTCTTGCACCTTGATCATCACAAACACTCACAATTTTACTAGAATGATTCCTACTTTTCAGTAGTTTATGAAAGTATTTGTTGTTTCTATCTCCCTTGCTTATCCAGTCTACTTTAGCTTGTTGGAAAAGGAAGTTCTCCTCATCAATAACTGCTTCATTATAATTTCTCAGAGCTTGTACTTCTTTTTCTTTTGTTGCAGCACTATTTGGACTAGTATCTAGAGCACTTTGAGCATCTTTTAGTTTTTCTCTGCAAATTCTCACCCTTTCATTCAAGTTCCCATTCTTCCAGGTCAGATTGTTAAGCTTTCTTTTCATCCCTTTCATCTTTTTAACTAATTGAAACATTTTATGCCCCTGAATCTCTTGCTTCCATCCTTCCTTCACAATTGGGATAAATTCCTCTTTCTCTACCACATAGTTTGCAAACTTGAATGGCTTAACCTTCTTTATCATTCTGTTCGGGAGGTTTACCACTACTGAGCTGTGATCTGAAATTATGTACGGTAAAAAACATGCATTTGCAGCTGGGTACTTAATGAGAAGTTCCTCATTCACCATGGCTCTGTCCAGCTTTTTAAGAATGCTTGTTTGAGGGCTTTTCGGGGACTTGATCCAGGTATAGAACATGCCAGTGCTACATAGATCCTCCACTTCCACTTCATTGATTATATCCAGGAAATCTTGCATGTCACTTGTTACTCTAGAGCCACCAGCAGAATGTTCAACAGACTTGAGTGTTACATTAAAATCACCCATTAACACCCATGGCCGTCCATTTGATATTCTTTTAGCAGCTTGAATATCTTTCCAAACTTCTTTTCTTTCTTTTCCTGTATTTGCAGCATAAACAAAACTACAAAAAACTTTAATTCTTTGAGGTATTGATTCAATAAGACACAATATAGACTGTTTGGAACTATGAAGAATCATAACATCAGCCACATCTCTGTTCCAACTTACAATTATCCTGCATCCATTCTGACTGTGACTCACATTAGAGGCCCAACACCAGTTACCAAAAGTCTTCTCACAGACTTTTTGCAGTTTTTGAGGTTTAATGTGAGTTTCAAGAATGGCACATACCTGAATTCTTTCCTCCCTTATCCATTTCCTTACTTCTTTTTGTTTTTTTCCTTGATTCATACTCCTAATATTCCAGGATGCTATTTTGAAATCCATGGACATTTATTATTACTATCTATCTCCAACTTCTTTTACTACTCTTCAAAGTAAATTCTTACTCAAGCCTGTGACTGTGTCACCTGTCACAGCCTGAGCTATATGATCCTTTTTTTCTAATACATCCTCTACATCTCCATTGCTTCCATCTTGTTTCTTTAAGTTGTCAATGTCCCACTGTTCATTGAAATACTTAATCATATCATCAGTCCAAATCTCTATTTCAATGGAAGAAGGTTTAATTCTCTTATTCAGGTATTCATCCACATTCATCCTATCCTTAAGTATCTTAATCTCATCCTCATCATCAATCATAATGGAGTTTAGCACCTCAAAACTGTTTTTGTTACTACTCTCAGCCTTATCACTCTTTTTGCCACCATTAGTCTGCTGCACAGGACTATTGACTTTTCCTTTTGCTCTTTCTTCAGTTACAACTGCTTCCTTATTGATTTCCTTTCCCTCCTTCCTAACTCTATATTCATGCCTTTTTTCATTACCAAAATTATTTCCCTGATTCCTTCTTTGATTTTGTCCATACCTCCTCCTTTGTTGTACTGCTTTGAATTCCTCATTTTGTTTATGTTCCTTAGCCTGCTTTATTTTCTCATTTGCCTCAGCTAAAGCTCTTATTTCCTCATCTGTCCTAGGCCTAATAGAACACTTTTCCACACAGTGACCAAATACCTTGCAGTGAGTACAACATTCCGGCTTCCAATCATATACCACTTTGACTTCCTTAACTCCCTTTACACAGTTTTCCTTATCAGTATACTCAATTTTAATAACCTCTCTTATTCCCACCTTTGCATCTAACTCAACCAGAACCCTTGCATAATCAGCCCTTCCAACTCCCAACTGACACATCTTTGCTGTCATAGAATCCATCATTTTTGGTTTCCCTAAACAGCTTGCCATTGCGCTAATCCCTTCTTTACTCCAAGCTTCCATTGGTACATTCATCATCTTAGTCCAAACAGGCAAAGTAACAGGCTCAATTTTCAACATACCTATCTCAGGGTTCCACTTTTGTACAAACAATGGTCTATTATTGACCATCCAAGGACCTGATTCTAACACTTTTTCCATACCAATACTGTTCTTAAATTTGAACAAGTTGATACCATTTTCATTGACAATTACCTCTTCCAGCCCAAATTTTCCCCACATTCTTCTAATATGATACCTAAGTTCATGCACCCACATATTTTGACCCACAAATGAACCACATATGGTGTTTTGCCATTTAATACTCCCTTTCTTAATTATCTCTTCATCAAACAGGACACTTACTACCCCATCTTCACTTATTTTGGGTGCAATGAATAGTAATTCCTTATCAATAGCAGTTTCACCATTTTTAACCATACTAGCATAGGAATTCCTACCATTATTATTTTCCTTATCATTCTTACTGACATTATTATCACCATTACTAGCAATTTCAGTATTCATACCTGTATTTGCATTTTCAGACTCCACCTGTACCTCACTAGCCTTATTCACCTTATTCACAGTTACCTCTGACCCTAATTCTTCATTAATCACCTCTTCCCCTGAATTATCCTTATCAGTACCCCTATTAACAGTCAAATCCTTATTCCCAGTAACCTCTTCAACTTCTGCTTCATTATCCGAGCTCTGTTCCTGACTACTTCTTCTACTTACAACAGAAACTGATCCTTCATATCTTTTTGGCAATCTAACATTCCTCTTGAGATTTCTTTTCTTAGTAGACATTGAATCTCAGCTAATAGATTGCTCTAATATGATGATAATACTCAGAAATCAGTATAGAAAGTGATTAAAAGTAATCTACACAAAAACCTAATTTTTTTCGCCAAAAAACAGCAAATTGGGGGTTTTTTCAAATCATAACGAAAATCAAATCAACGCATATCATCATGATCGCGCTGATGAGACGAATCGATTGATGGTTTCAGAATTAAAAATCGTTAAGTATTGAGAAGAAGCTGATGTTTGGGTTTGTTATATCATAATAAGTTTATATAAGCTCACAAACCTCAAATTTAAGCCAGAAATTTTAGGCTTATAAAATATAAGCCGAAAAAGCTTAAACAAACACCACCTTAGGGGGTGTTTGTAACTTTCTTAGCTTATTTCAAGTCTTTTGATTTTATATAAGCATGTTATATCATAATAAGCTTACATAAGCCAGCTAGAAAACTCGAGCTTATTAAATATAAGCCCAAATTAGATAAGCTCATAAAGCCAACAAATAAGCATAAACAAACAGCCCTTTTAGAATTTCGGATTACCTTTTTCATATTTTACACATAACTTAGATTATAAAGTAATCCGAACATATCTGAGAGTATAGAGTAATCCGAACGCTTATTTAGTTTTTCAACTAGGCATAATTGGGTTTGGACTTCAAGCATATATAGATGATGATCACGCATGAAGGCTTGTTACATAAGGGTGTTTTCATGCGTGATGGAGTCTAAAAACAGAGCAATCGGTAGCTCTAATTTTTGTTACTAATACATAATCATAATATATTTTATTTTAATATCAATAGTTGTAAGCGGTAGTTGTTTTATTTATAAAAAAAAGTTTGGTAAGGTAGATATAACTAAATTCTAATGTGTAAAATGAAGTAAAATTAGCTTCGGACTTTTAAAGCTTCTTTTAGCATTAGAAAACGTAGAGTTAGAATTTTAATGCTTGCTTAAACCGCTTGTTGTAAAACAAGTTTTCTTTATCAAAAATGTTAAATGCTAAAGGTTAATTGCTCCTAAATGATCAAGAAGATGAAAATTTACCAAACCCTTGATTTATGACTCATAAAACATTTGTGTTACTATACAAACAACACTATATCAATGACAAAACTTTTGTGGCACAACATCACCAGAAAAGAATAGATACTAAATAATAAGAAACTTAGAATACATGACGTTTGCGGCGACCCCAAACTTTAAGCAAACACCTATGAGCAAAGTAGTACTCTAGTCAGGATCGAACCAACCAATGGAGCCGAACCCCAAAACTATAGCACAAATTTGTGACTTAGTTTGGTCCTAAAGCTTGCAATGGCAGAATGATATGGTACTAACAATAGTTGTGAACAATATAATCCTATTTATTGACAAATCCCGAAATACAGGAAGAAAAACAAACTAAGGTTCATACAACCACAATAAATCTGTCACTTACACAGTTATACAATCTTAACCCATCTTCTGAGAGTATACAACAAGCGCACGTTTCATAACAGCACGTTTATACAAACATGATATAACCCAAACCTTAAGCTCTAGATCTTTCGTGGCATATGAATATATGTAGCCTTAAAAGCTGCAAGTTACATAGCATAAACGATTTCACCACTACTATCAATATCAAGATCTGGATCACTTTCTAGGTCCTCGTCCATGTCATCATCAATGTCCAGGCTGCCCGTGAGATACTGGTTGAGGTTGTTGGCCCCAGCTGGGGGAATGGTTGCTTCGGCGATTATCTGCATGATTTCATCGACACTTTGAGTAGGTTGGTCAGGTCCCCCAAACTGGTCCATTGCATTGTCTCTCATGAGGTCTGCTGGAAGGTTCTTCATAAACCATTCGTGGGTCCTAATCTCTTCCATCGATATTCTCTGTAAACGTTATGAAAATTATGCCTAAACTAGCATATAAAAAAAGTTAGCTAAAAGCAAACTAAACCGATTGCACAGGTCCAACAGGTTATAAGTCAAAAAGCGTTCCTATTCAAGGATAAAGAAAATTATGTCCTAGCTTGGTAACAAAAATTATGATAATGGGCTAGTTTGGTAGTTAAAGTTGTTTTGAACCCAACTGGTAATTATATTCTAGTGATTAGAGTATTTTCAGGTTCAATTTGGTAATCCGGTTTGTACACTTTAGCTACCAAACATGCCCGTTAGAAAATATTTACCACCAAGTTGGGTAATTAGAAATGTATAAATAGACCAACTCAAAAAAGTAAGTTGTTCTCCGATGAGACTTTCCCTATATATGTAGAATGACCCATTTCAACTGGCCCGTTACCCAACCCGCCCATCTTGCCACCTCAGGACTAAATGATAAAGTCATGATTTATCAAGAATATGGGCATGTTTACAGACCTTAGCGGGATCTGCTACAAATATTCTTGAGATCAAATGGCGACATCCCGTAGATATATGAACGTAGGCTGGAATCGAATACTGAACATTGAGAATTCGCTGCACAAACAAGTTATGCATTGAGTCGACTATCAAAAACCGGATTTGTTTTATTTCCAAAGATAAGGGATAAGTGTACTTACCTGTATTGTGTTGCGGAAATTCCTGGGCTCCTCGGGGTCTTCAAAAGGGTAAGCTCCCACGAGCATGACGTACAATGTAACACCACATGACCACACATCTGCAGTCTATGTTCATAGTTTAAAAACATCAGTGACTCAGTTTATCTTTTTGAAAGGCAATAAGATCACATCAGTGTCTCAGTTTGTTGCGATTCTGGAAAATAAAATAAAATTTGACTGTTAATATATGGAAATGTGCTTACCTTGCCATCATATTCCTTTTTAAGCAAGACTTCTGGAGCAATATACGCAGGGGTTCCAACAGTTGATTTTGGTTGTGAATGCAGCACCGAGGACTGAAAAAAAAATACAATGCTTAGAGCCCTAAAATCACATAAAAACTAAGAATCAAACAATTATCAATCTTATATTTTCATCTTCAAGGAACAGAACGTAGAAATGTGTAGGTGGCTAAATAGGAGGGTAGGGCAGATTGCGTCTTAAGTCAAAATGGGCCAATTTGTACGCGTTGGGTCACTTTCTACCGGATTCATTTAGGTAACTTTTTTATTATCACCTGGTAACTTTTTTATTATCACCTGTAAGATATTATCCCTATAACAGAACCCAAATCAACCCAGTATAGGAAAGACACGGCAATTAGTACCTTCGAATATCCAAAATCGCAAATCTTCAGCCTAGGAGCTTGGCTACCATCTAGAAGTGTATTTTCCAATTTCAAGTCACGATGGCATACTTGCTACATAGTACAAAAACATACTTTACAATATGCAATTTACAAGATAGATTATTTATATATGAACGCATATGAGACAACACTAATTAAATACCATTTTATGACAGTAACCCACTCCTGATACGAGTTGCTGGAAAAAGAAACGTGCCTGCAACACAAATCCCATTGATACTTTAATACAAACACCACTGATACTTTATACAAAGAAAATTACTGCGTTAGCAACACGCCTCGTCTTCTGGAAATCGGCCAGCATTACATATCCGTTCAAATAGTTCTCCTCCAGATGCGTATTCCATTACAATTGCCAGATGTGTTGGTGTCAATATGACCTGGACACCGGATAGAAAATTGTCATTTTACTCTTGTGATATATGAGTTAGTGATGAATGAAATATGACTGTTTAATACGTATGTGATTACTATACTAGAAAAAGTTTGAAGAATGAACCTCTTTGAATCTGACGATGTTAGGGTGCCTCAGTGATCTGTGGTTGATAATTTCTCTTTGCACATTTTCGTCTATCTGTAGGGTTCATGATAAGGCAGTTAAATCACAGTAGAATAAACACTAAATTTGACAAATTGAAAGATGGTTAAAAGTTTTGGGCGCGATTAGTTATAATATTAGCACCCCTAACCAAAAACGGTGCCGCCCTGTTACTAGTATACCCTCAACATAAATTAAGCATGCAAATTGTCATACTAAGAAGATAATTGTGATGGAACTGGGATCCTAAAAATCTTGCGTGCGGCTTTGAACGATAATGAGTCTTTCTAAACCATTTATAAATGTAGAAACAATCTATACAGTCTGAACATGTAACAGTAATTCCAATACATATAAAATGAAGTACAAAACTGTTGTCCCGTTATTTTCTTGGTAAGAGCTATATGTGTGGTAGAAATAAGCACAAATAGGATATACTTAAAACTAGTTGCCAATCCCACTATGTTACATGGTAAAAGCTTATTACGGCGACTTATTTGGGGTAAAAATGATTAGAATCTAATTTTCTCATTCTCAATTCCAAAGTAATCACTACAAAAGCACATCCAAATACTCTCTCCCCATCACGCAACTGTTCCAATACCGACATCATGCTATAGCCTTTAGTAGCACATACAAGCTCATTTTCTACATGAACCAACATTATTATGATAATTCAAATGGACAAATGCTTCATTTTTTAACCTAACTAGAAACACCATCTTACCACTCAAACTAATACTCTGATCTTAAATCTTATACTCAAAGGACGGAGAGAGTAAGGGAGCCAGAAAGTGCTCGGCCCCCTCCAACACGCCCATTTAAAGTTCTGGCTATATTACTTTTTAGTTTGAGGGGAAAAAAATTGGCCCCTCTTATTGCTAATTTGTGGCTCCGTCCCTGCTTATACTAATAGTATTCACATAACTAAAAGCCCGGTCGATTTAGCGAGTTCATCCTCTATCAAAATTTACAATTACATGGTTAGCCGATATGGTGTTTTTGGCCGAGATCTCGGGCTCCAGTCTTACAAGGAGATGGTTTGTGCACTATTACTTATCTATTTCACCATTTTGCCCTCACACCACTAACATAATAGCTCATTTTTTGTATCGTCTATGCACAGGCAAACCCAGGACTTTAAGTCATCAGGTGCACAATTTTTATTTTTTATTCTTTTTGCGAGTCTAATGAAACTAAAAGATGAACTAAAATATACGATTTCACTAAAACTAGTAAAGATATTAAGAACATATTAGTGAACTAACTAAATTTGTGTGACACAAAGTTTCGGGACCAGGTTCATTTTAGAGAAATTGAATTTTTTAACAATACACTAGGCGGCAAACATATCAATTCCCGTGAACCCCCGAAACCCCCTAGGTCCGCCCCTGCGCCTATGCTGAACATCATTAGACCAACTGAATACAATCATTAATAAAAGAATCAAGATTCAAACAAACAACCAAACATAAAAAAAAGAAAGTACTAGTACTAGTACTAAGTACTAACCTTGTCACCTCTTTCGATATACTTAACAGCAACAAGTTCATTAGTAAACTTATCTCTCATCAACCTAGCAACACCAAAGTTCCCTGATCCAATATCTTTCACTAACTCATACCTATCACTATCATGCATGATAGGCAAATCCATACCCGGCCCCATCCCCGGTAATCGATCCATCTAGCTTAGCACAAACACTAGCTTCTTATGCAACTCAAACCAAATTTTCCAAACAGCTCAAAAGACTAAATAAAACACGGGTATTGCATGTGTGCAAAGATTGTTTTGGTAGGTGAAATATGAAACAAAACCCGTGAAAAGTTCAACTAGAAAATTTAATATGATTTTATTAAATTTAAGGTTAAGGGTTTTGGTTATGTCTTTTTTATGTTTGGTTTTTTTAATGTTGTGATTGGTGACTGTTGGATGAGTGAGATGATGAGGTGATGATGAAATACCAGAAAGTGTGGCAATTTCCCGGGAAAAATAAATAGTATATATAAAGTGTGAAATGACTGTTTTGGCCTTTGTGGGGATTGGGTGGATAAGGTTCATGAAATGAAAAGGTGCTTGGTTTATTGGAAATGATTTGGAGCTTAATTATGTGCCTAAACATACGCTTAAATATACGTGACGATCCCGATGGTTTCATGAAAAAGTTGGTCATCGATCTGCAGCCCATCGAGGATGATGTCACGAGGTTAAGCGTAAGTTTAAACACGATTTTTGCGCCTCCCAATCACTACTCTTGTTTATTTAATGGGATTGTGATGTGGATTTTTGTTGTTTTGTGTGTGGTTGGATACTCCACAACCGTTAGGTTGGAAAATATGTTATGTTAAAAAGTATACATAACGTTATCACATTAATATTGTTATGTTAAGAAGTATACATAACATTATCACATTAATATGTTATGTTAAGAAGTATACATAACATCTTGGATTGATATCTTTAAGTTTAGATGATATTCAGGAGGAAATGTTAAGCATACATAACCTATGGGTGTGTAGTATACATGGGAGCTAGCTTGGAAGAATTTGAGCATTTGAAATAAAATAGTTTGGAATATAACTTTTATGTATCACACAAATTTTTAAAAGCGATTATAAATTATAACATTTAATAGGTTTAAGTTAATGAAATGGGTTTTAAAAAATAAGTAAGGCGTGTAATTAGCTAAATTATTTAAATTATTTTTTAAAATATTACGGATGGACACGTAAAAGCTTAAACTATATGTATATTCAGTTTGAATACTTTTTATGTCATTTTACGGTATAACTCTAACTAATTGCTAAACACCTTTATGAAAATAAACACTTAAATTTTTGTTTTATAATATAAGCTACATCTTCAACTAATTTCACCAAACACACTTTTTATTATTTTATTGTTTGCATGTTGATACAAAAGTTGGACGCCCTTGTTTGGGGCTACCGCCTCGTATCAATTACGAGTCTTGATTCTTGAAACTTAGTCGCGGACTGAGGGACTAGTAATAAGTCCATTATAAAACACCGTTAGGCTTATCGTGGGATTGTCACCCACGATTATCCGATTATCCTCCCGCGTGAGAGTAAGTAATCGGTTTAGGTTAAAGGAGAGTTAGGGTTTAGATCGCACCTTTAACGAGGATAGGTTCCTTTATATACACACGGAATCCTTGTTGGTTCCGTGTTCCCCAACCTTCGGCGTATCCCGCCTAAGTCGGTTGGTTAAACAATTATCTCCAAAGATAGGAGATATCCGATATCGTATTCCATAAATAACATTGGATTTGGACCATCATGGGCCCAAACCCTTATCGGATTAGCCCAGTTCGTGTTGGGCTCATTAGTATCGGGCTTTGGTCGGGTTCGTGACCCGAATATAGACTATACGTCATCATGTCCCCCCAGTCTAGTATGCGCAGTGACTGACTGCGGATACTAGACTAATAACTGCAGTCAATGAAAAACGGTGAAGCGTTGCAAAGAAGCCAAAAAAAGGTTACCGTCTTGAAAGATATACATTGGATCTAGACATAGTATTTAAAATGAACGCCTCAGAATCGGGGAAAGTAATCGTAATACGTACACATCAAGTGATCTGATCCACACGTTAGAGATAGTGGGATCCACGTGTCGCTCATCGCATGGAGGAGGACACTTATATAACCATCCGCCTCATTTTACTGTGTTTCTCACAGTGAAAAAACTTAATCCGCCATTTTTAACAAACCTTCAAGTTGCAACCCAGAAAACCACTTATTCGAAAGGTAACTGCGCATGCGCTTATAAATAAATAAAAACAACACCATGGTTAAAGTGTTATCCGATTTTACATCCGACATAACTGAGGGGGAACTTCTAGAGTTTGCCTCCGATTATTACATTCCCGCCGCCGTGCATCCGGAAGTTCCTGGTGCGAGGGCAACAATTGCAGACTTCCCCGAAGGGAAAATAGGGTTATACACGCGTTTTTTTGAGTACGCGAATCAACGTGTGCCAATATCTTTATTCCTGAGCGACGTGTTAAACTATTACCGTCTTCATATATCACAGCTGCACTGCATAGGTGCAGCGAAAATCACCAACTTCGAGGTTAATTGTCGACATCGGCAATTAACCCGACCATTCACCGTTCGCGTTTTACCACACCACGTGGTCGCACGGGTGGGTATCATTGCTAAGCGCTACCGGGCGCCTTCAATGTTACAATGAAAAAGTAGACTCGCCAGAACCGAGAGAAGCGTTCTTCGGGTAGATGACGTGCTTCCCATCACGCTCGATTTCTATACCTGTGGTTCATCGCCAAGGACGAGCGCCCCCTCCCTGGATCATATAATGTGGAGGATGCGGATACGATAAATACCAACCGCATCCCCATCAATTCCTATCCTGAGGAATTTTTGGTGCACATGGGCATTAGCCGTAACTATTTTGGCAGACTTGAGGAGGTTCCAATCTTTTTGGGCGCGGATGACCAGGGTGGGTGCTCGTCCCTCGCATTCCTTTGTCTTTACTAATGTAAGCTTTTCGTCCTTCATTGTATTTAAAATAACATGTGTGTTGTTGTCTGTTGTGGCTCAGAGATGGACCTATTCCAAGTCGTGCAGTTAGCGAAGCCGCTGCACGTGAATGTAGGGTCGCGGCCACTGAAGGAAGGGGAAGAGCCCATTCTGGACGCCACCGCAGGGCGTACCCTGGATTTAGATCTAGGAGAGGCGGGGACTAGCTCCTCTGTCGCACTAGAAGCGACGTCACTGCAAAGCGTGCCGTCCCATAGAGTGCCTTCTCCTTTAGTGCAGCCATCGCACGTAGCAGTGGCGGAGCACATGGAAGAAGATGAGGAAGAGGAGAGTCCCGGGCTGAAGCGCAAGCGGTCACTTGGAAGTGACGGCGCAGGCTCGTCGAGGAAGAAGCGCCCCGTTATATTAACGGTGGAATCGTCATCGAGCGACGTTGCATCACCGCCCCTCAGCTGATACATCTCGTCCACAGTAAGGAATATCATAAATGTTGTTTGCGCATCCCTTATGTTTGTGAGAAATTAATAATTCTCTTTCTTGTGTACAGGTTTGAACAGTCTGCGGAGTCGCCCCCGGGGCGAGTCCTGTACATTCTGCGTTTTCCGAGCCGCATAGCCAAAACGATGAGGACTTGATGCCGGGATGCACCAATGAAGCAACCGGTTGAAGAGTTGGTGCGTGTGTTCGCATCAAGCTTCAATAGTGGAGAAGCTAAAGGCTCAAGTTTTCGTGAAGGGCCAAGGCGCGCAAAAGGATCGAAAATTGCATCACCGGAGGCGCGATTGGCTAGTACCAAGGCCGAGGCAGAGTCCGAGTGTATGCCCGGAAGTAGCCGAGGAAAAGATGCGCGATGGGCCAAATAAGCCAAGAGCGTGCAGAGACCTCAGGGTATAAGTCTTCGTGTCGCTGGGCACTGAAGTATTTGGAGAAGGGCAAAGATGAGTTGACTTCGCAGCTTGAAAATTTTGGTGCAACTGTGCAAAGTGCCCTAGAAGCGCAGGAGATGAAATTGCGCAAGCTCAGCATGGAGTACGACGAGGAGTTATATCCCCAACTCTTGTCCACCATTGCTGAGCGCAGATGGCTCATAGGCCATGGTCTTCGTCTTGCTGCACTTAGTACCTTGGAGTCTCAAGAAGTGGTAGATGCTTTCGGGGGAGTGGTTCAGTGCGCCTTGGAGCGTGGTAATGCAGAGGCAGTGGAAAAGCTTCATGAGGCGGATCTTTTGAAGGTGCTCACGATAAGGTACCCGGTATAATGCGCAGCATACGATGAGTCAGTGTCCGCCATGGAGAAGATGAAGTCTTGAGCTCCAATGATTGTCGAATTGAGCGCGACCAAGATTATCCTATAGGGTAATAATGGAGGGCTAACCTTGGCTAGGCATCGCTCGAGGATGCAGAGGCGCAACATGATTACTTTTTGAAACCGCATGAGTCCCAGTTGCAGGTGCCTGATTTTGTTCGCCCTCACAATATCTTGGACCCGTTTGCTCTGAGAAGGAAGTTCCATTGAAGCAAGTCTTGGAAGCTCATGCCACAAGGCTCGCCAAGAAGAAAGGTATCAAGGGCAAGGCCATTTTGTGTGGCGTTGGCGCAGCTCACCTCCCTCGGTCTGACGGAGTGCCCGTTAGTGTTGCCACGGTATCTCGTCAAGACTCCGATTTGTTGAAGAGTTTAAGCGAGATTAAGGATGCAACAAACCGCGTGGGTAGCTCTTCTCTTGAGCGTTGTAATAGTTGGTAGATTGTAACTTGTAAAGTAAACATCCTTTTGTAAGCACGTATGGTACTTAATGGAATTTTTGTTTGAATGGTGTTGCTGCTTATAATATTTGCACTTAGGTACGTGTCTTTCCATAAAAATCGTGTGTATCATCTAAGGAGCAAACTTTTGTATAAGCGCAGATAAGATGTGAAGTTCATAATCATGTATGAGATTCATGGTATACGTAAGAAATAATTTCTAAGTACCCTTTTTTTTATCATAGTCGTGTATGTTGTGATATGCAGCGTACTGTAAATATCATAACAAGGAATCAAGTGTCTTGGTTCCTAAGTTGTTAAACGTGCACCATATGCATTGTTGCGCACCCATCGTGGGATGCGCATGTAACTTATTCCAACGCCTTGAGAACAAGGTGTTTAACAAGGATACGTGATCCAATGTTGATGGGTTTGCAAACCTCTTACTCAACGAGTTGTTTGGTAGGTTAACTCATCCTTTTACCATCGTGGGTTTATTATGCATGCACGCCATGTAGGCGAAAGATCAAAGATGCTAAGACATAAAGTATATGGAAATAACAATTGAAATGTGTCATGGAGTTAGCTAGAAACCGCGACGCTTTATTAATACTTGCAAGTTTGTATGAAAGAAGATAAATAAGACATATGCCTAAGTAAAACAAAGAGTAAATACACGGATTTTTATTGGGCACTTCACTAAAGTGCGTGGAGTGTCCGCTACCGGGTCAGTAGCCATTCCTATAGATAACATCGCTTAAGGTTGCAGATGTTCCATGTGCGTGGTAGTTCACGACCATCCAAGCCTCGTAGCTTGTCAGACGCACTGCTCCTAATGCTTCAAGAACCTCATAGGGTCCTTCCCACTTTGGTCCAAGCTTACCGTGTCTTCGCGTGGCTCGCATCATTGGCGCGTAAACGAAGTCACCGGTCTCGAATGAAACACTTCGCACTTTAGCGCCATAGTATCCCTTCATTTTGACTTTGATTTTGCTTCACGATAGATGCGCGTTCGCGCCTTTCTTCCAAAGAGTCTAAGTCGATACGCCGCTCGTCGTTATTGGTAGCCACATTGATTTCAAAGAAGGCGGATGGTTGGCATTCCAATTTCGGCCGGTATGACGGCTTCCGTCCCATAAACTAGAGAAAAGGGGTGTCCCTGTCTTCGGTTTTGATTGAAGTGCGTGCGCCCACGTAACATGAGATAGTTCTTCCACCCACCTTCCTTTGTGCTTGTCCAAGCGCGCCTTAATGCCTTCACCCGTGCTCGATTTGCACGCTCTACTAAGCCGCTGGTTTGTGGGTGTTTAACCGACGCAAGTCTTGTGATTTTAACTTCTCGCACCACCCTTGAAGGGTTGTCGAGAATTGTTTCCGTTGTCCGAGATGATTTCCTAGGCACCAAGCGCGCATACAATATTTTCCCAAACAAAGCGCTTTACCGGTTGCCGTGATTGTTACCACCGCCTTGCTTCGATCCACTGGAGAAGTAGTCTATGGCGACTATGAGGAACTTTAATCCTCCCGCCGCAATAGTGGAAAGGACTGCGATGTCGATACCCCACTTGTAGAATGGCCATGGTGCCGTAATTGGTGTTAGTTCTGTTGTGGTTGGCGCGGAATGGTCTCTGTACTGGCGTCGATGCACTTTCTTATTAAGTCCCGCATCGCGGTGCATGGTGGGCCAATAGTATCCCGACCTTAAAGCGCGCCACCACGGACCGTGGTCCCGAATGCATGCCGCATGAACCTTCGTGGATTTCCGCAGACATAATTTGCTTGTGGGGACCAACACAACGGAGCCATGGTTGCAAAAGGAGCGCCGATATAGTATGTTGTCCCGAAGTTCAAACCTTTGTGTTGTGCGCCGTATCCTTCGGCTTCCTTCGCTCTTGGGGTAATACTCCTTGCTTATGAATTCGTTATCGGTGTCATCCACGAGGGCCTTCTTCCTCTATTACCGTGGATACTTCCATCTTCGAGATGGATTTGCTTTTCAACGCTTCCACCAACACCGCTTGGATAGGTGTGCAAAGCTTGTGGATGCAATTTTGCTTAGTGCATCCGCCTTTCGGTTTTCCCTCTAGGAACTCGTTTGATGGTAAACCCACAAAGCCTTGGATTAGTGCCTTGGTTTTATCGAGGTATCGAATCATGTTTTCCTCCTCGCCACGTACTCACCCAACACGTGGTTGGCTACTAGCCCGAATCTACATTCGCCTGTGTTACGACACCCATTCGAGCCGCAATGCGTAGTCCCGCTATTGGGCTTCATACCGCCTCATTATTTGTTGCCGTGAATTAAACGAGCGCGTAAGTGAATTCCATTCCTTCCGGTTTGTGAGGATGAGGCTCGCCCCGACCCATCCACGCACGAGGATCCGTTCGTGAACAAGATCCATGGATCTTGTAGTTCCTTCTTGCTTGTGCGGGTGCATCATCGGTGTCTCGGTTTTTCAATGATGAAATCGCTAGTATCCGCCCTTTTACCGCAAAGACGTGGTCTCAGAGGAGATGTTGTGCTCACCGAGCAACACACTCCACTTTTGTAGTCGCCCGATGCGCGGGCTTGGAGATGATTTGCTTGATCGGTTGGTCCGTGATTACCGCTATTGGGTGCGCTTGGAAGTACTCGCGAGCCGCTTAGCAATGAACACTAATGCCGTAACCAATTTCTCCATGGCGCTATAGTTCATCTCCGTCTTCTTGAGCGCTTTGCTTACAAAATAGATGTGTATTTGTACCGAATTCCTATCCGTTAGTAACACCGCTACCGACCGCCCATTGGTTGCGGATAAGTACATAATCAACTCTTCCCCGGTCGGGTGCTACAAGTGTGGGAGCGTTGTGTGTTGTTTAAGCCGTAAAGGCCTCTTCGCCTCCGTAGTCCACCGAAAATCTCCCTTTTATACACTTCTTGAGTGTTTTGAAAAGAGGTAGTGATTTGTCTCACGACTTGATAGGAATCTATTTAGGCCGCCGACTTCCCATTGAGAGATTGACTTCCTTCAACGCATGTGAAGGAAGTTCGATGACAACTTTAGTCTTTTCTCGACACGGCTTTATACCATCGTGTTCTATCGTATCCAAGGAACATGCCTTCTGTAGCGCCAAAGGTGCATTTTTTAGGATTTAGCTTCATGTTGATCTCTTTGAGTGTCCTGAATGTTTCCTCAATGTCGCGCACCAATTCCTCTTCAGTATGGCTTTTTATGACCAGGTCATCGACGTAAACCTCTAGGTTGCGGCCAACCTGTTTTTCGAACGCATTATCTACTAACCGTTGATAGGTGGCGCCTGCATTCTTCAAGCCAAAGGGCATTTTGGTGTAGCAGTAGACGCCTTGGCTTGTGTGAAAGGCCATTTTTTCCTCGTCCTCCTTAGCCATCTGGATTTGATGGTATCCTTTGTATGCATCGAGAAAGCACTTTAGTGGGTATCCACACAAAGATTCTACCTTCCAGTATATCTCCGGTAGTGGGTAGCGATCTTGTGGACATGCCTTATCGAGGTCTCGTGAAGTCCACGACATTCGCCACCACCGTCGCCTTCTTGACCATTATCGGGTTAGAAAGCCAATCATGGTAGTAGACTCTCGCATGATTCCGTGCATCTACTAGCTTGTGTACCGCCAGATTGCTTGCGCGCGCCTCGAGCCCGGCCGCTTCTTCTGGCGTATTGGTGAGTATCCTTGTCGGATTCTCAGCTTATGTTCTGTGATTGATCGTGGTACCCCGGTCATGTGCTTTGGCTCCCATGCAAAAATGTCCAAGTTCTTTTGCAAGAGTGCGCACACAGCTGCTTTACCGCTGTCTGACAGTGATCCTCCTATCGATACTTCCTGTTCAGGGTATTCGGGATGAATTGCGACCTTCAGGTTTGGAACTTTGGTCGCTCGCTGTTCTGTAATGGGTGCGGTTTCGCATGTGACCGTGTTACATTCTTTAGGTGGTACAGCGGCGTTGTAGAGGGTAACAATACCTCCTTCCACTGGGAATTTAAGCATCCCGTGTGCTGTAGATGGTACTGCGCGCATGGCTGATATCCCTGGTCGTCCGATAATGCCATTGTATGGCGAGGGGGATTTGATCACCATAAAATTCATCCAGGCTGTTGTGTAGTGGTAGTTATTACCCACTCTGACTAGTAGTCGTAATTGCCCCATAGGCCATATCTTTTCTCCCGTGAAAGCCGCCAGTTGCCGCGACCGGCTCAACCGATCACAGATCTCCGGCGCAGCTTGCTTGAAGCGATGTTCAGACATTATATTCGCAGACGCCCACCATCAACATACATGCGCGGATGTCGTGACCCCCGCGTTAATTTCGATGATGAGCGGCTCTACCACTGCGTTATGCGTAGTTAAGGTAGGGAAAGTGATTGCACTTCCGTGGGAAAACTTCTGGCTGACCTTCTGCCTAGTTACTCGCTGCCATGACTGTATCATGTAAATGGTGTCAGCTTTATCTTTGGGTCCCTCCTTCTTATTCCCAGTCTTCTGTCTATCTTTCCCTTCTTTGATGTTCTTGACCAAATGGTCCAGTCTACCCTCCTTGACTAGTTTGTCGATGAGCTGGCGCAACTGGACACATTCATTAGTAGTGTGGCCCTTCTGTCCGTGATAATCGCAATACCCACCTCCCACGCGCCGATCCTCCGGGTGCGATTGGTGGAGGTCTTGGGAAATTCGCGCTTATATTGCGTAGTATCTCCTTTGGAGTCTTTGTCACGGGTATACTTGTCGTTGTCCCGCCCGCCCCCGGCCGCGATAATTCTCGTTACGGTTACTACTCCGGCCGGTGGATTGTCTCCTGTGTTGTTCCGTGACGGTAGTTCGAGTAGCTTTTCTTGCTATCCGCCGCGGCCGCTTCTCCTTGGACGAAGGACCGTGTGCGTTTCATGAGTTCATTAAAGGATTGGGGAATCTTGTCATTCAACATTTTGATGAGTTATGGGTTATTGACCCCATTCATGAACCCTGAGATTTTTAGCACTTCGGGACATGCTTTAACTTGTATGCATCGTCTTTGAAGCGCTCCATATAAGCGCTTGTAGATTCCCCTTGGCGCTGTTTGATCCTGGCGAGTTCAACGGGGTTCTTAGCACACTTCTTCCGTTGAGTAAAGTTTAGGCGAACGCCTTTCTCAACTCTTCAAACCATTGATGCTTCGCTGGAAGCTTGTTGAACCGTTCGCGCATTTCCTACTAGTGTAGAATTGAACATGTGGCACCATACAGCCGTGGCGCTTTTCAATTGTAGCGGTGATTCAAAAATTTTAGGTGATCATCGTGATCACCGTTCCGTCATAGGTTTTTACGTTGGCGGGCATGCGCCTCCTTTTGTTCTCTGAGAAATCACTGATGCGCCGAGTGAACGCATCCACTTTTTGACGGCGCCACGGGAGGGATATATCTTCATCCTCCTGGTTACGATATTTGTTTCTGGACTTCCAGTGTCCAGTTTCGCTATCCTCGTTGTCCGAGGAATTACCAGAGGACAAACTTTCCCTTTTTCGACGTTTGCGCCGACTGTCCTCAGAATCTGCACTTGAAGGACTTTCACTTGGGGAGTGTCGTCGCCCAAGTCTGTCCTGAACTCTGCGGCTACCAAGCCTGGCGTGGACATTGGTATGCCGTTCGTCTTCCTCGCTTCCTTCCAGATGTTGCGAGTTAGATGTCTCATCATCCTCAACTCTCCTCCCACCATTAAACACCGGGGTCGGCGGTTATCCCTTCCGCGCTTCTCCTTCCGACGGCGCGGTGGGACGTTTCATATTCGAGTCGAAATTGAGTCGAGCATGCGTGCTTCGACTCGACCTCTTTTTGCTTCCTCTGCATGAGGGTCGCCAAGGTTTCGTAATTTTGAGATACGAAATCTCCGCATGAAGTTCCGTGCAACTCCTTCCAGAGTGAGGGTGTCGCTTCTACCACCGGGCCCTTGTTTCGCGGTGCATCCGGTGCCTTCGAGGGCCGGCTCTAACACCGATTGAAGGGAGTAGCAAAAACGGTGCGCAGCGGATCTCATGCACTAGTGGTGGTGGTAGTCGCATGGGTTGTCCCCGAGCGTTGTTCCACTGTAGGGAAGACTAGGTCTGAGCCTAACCCTTGATTTTTAGCGACACTGGTTGTCCCAGAAGTCTGCTTGGAAGCTGATCCGATGTGCAACTTCTTTCCTGTAAGGTCTGTTTGCGATCGCTGATTTCCGTGTTTCGTCATTCTAGTTCTTAGTTCTTAGTGATTGGTCCCACGGATGGCGCCACTTGTTGATACAAAAGTTGGACGTTCCTTGTTGGGGGCCCGCCTCGTATCAATCGAGTCTTGATTCTTGAAACCCGCGCACTAAGTATGTAAAACACCGTTAGGCTTATCGTGGGATTGTCTCCCACGATTATCCTCCCATGAGAGTAAGTAATCGGTTTAGGTTAAAGGAGAGTTAGGGTTTAGATCGCACTTTAACGAGGGATAGGTTCCTTTATATACACACGGAATCCTTGTTGGTTCCGTGTTCCCCAACCTTCATCATGGGATCCCGCCTAAGTCGGTTGGTTAAACAATTATCTCTAAAGATACGTTTCTTGGAGATATCCGATATCGTATTCCATAAATAACATCGATAAGGATTTGGACCATTAATGGTCATTCGGGCCCAAACCCTTATCGGATTAGCCCATTCACTTGATAACTATTAAAGGCTTATAGGGCTCATTAGTATCGGGCTTTGGTCGGGTTCATGACCCATGAGACAAAAATATAGACTATACGTCGCCACCTGCTTTTCCTCACCCATCATAGAATGTAATCAAACTTACATAAACCAATTTTAAATATTCACTCTACAAAATAAACTTGGTATTTATTTTATTTATTTTTATTATTATTTTATATATATTTTTAATTCCATACATGTTATCATAATAACAAAACATGTTAAATGATTCCAACTAGCATGGTAGCCCGCGCGTTGCTGCGGGGGCGTTATGAAACCCTTTGGTACGAAACAAATGATTTAGAAAGACATTATCGTGTGACCGTTGTCACGTGTTTCTTAAATTCATAGCAACTCCTTTGCAAGGACATACAAATTTTTACACCAAAATGGAAAATTAGGCTACCATGTCCATTTATAAGTATCCCAAACACTCTTTCAAAACACTCTTTCAACTTGGAATGTAATATGCAGTATATAACAACGAAAATTAGATACTTCTACACTAAGGAATAAAAAACAAAATGGTAAAACAAAGATTACATCATATTATTAATCAAGCCATCAGATATATGAGAGGATCGGAAACATACATTGATTAAAATGGTATCTTGAATATAACAAAGTTTCATCCGAAAGGCCAAAAGCTATCTAGAGTTTAAACTTTCTTCATAATCATCTTTGTGTACCACCACATGTTTCATTTTCCGGGCAAATGGAAGTTTCCAACTACTTTATTAACGCCCAATGATCCATGTATTTTGCACCCTTTACATGCTTCATCTTTAATACTTTGCAAGAATCCTTCCTTTTAATAGGTACATGCATGTGTGTATGAGAGAGTGCAAGAGATGACCTCATTGATGGAGGCTGGTTCTGACAATGGCCGACCTTTTTCCTTATATGCTTCGAAAACTACTTCACATGAGTTGCAACAATCCTCCGCCGCCTGGCAAAAAAACATGGCAGATGATTGCTAAACAATATAGAAAGAAACCGATGCCATATAATAGAAATAGGTTCTGTTCAAAACGCATTATCTAGAGTTTGGGACATAACGGGTTTTGTTGATAACTTACTTGCTTCTCAAAAGCCCCTATTGGAAGATTATGGTGTACTACCAAGCTGATCATCTCAACTTCGCTTGGAATTTCATTGATCGCTGCAAAGACCATTATCTTTCAACCGCTGACCATCATCGATGTATAAGTTGTGTTCATTCGTGCCGTGGTTATGCTACAACATTTACACATACAAATACACGATTGCATGAGTTTTCATTTTAGGTGTCCCATTAATAAAAATAGATGTTCACTATTCAATCCGAAAGTACAAAACAAAACCATAAAACATCGAGCATCTTTTGTTTTTATATATTTTTGGACAAAAGCAACGTTAGTTAACCCAGCCAGGTGTGTATTAAAAGAACCCGTTTTGACCCATTATCCTATCCGCCTAGTTTCCCTATAGTCGTTAACATACATAATTAAAAAGAAATAAAAGATATATTATAATCAGAATCGAAACTTTGAAAGCGGTGACCACTTTTACCAATCTCTTTTTACAATAAGATATCGCAGGAAAAGAATGTGTTGCCTCGTTAGGCAAGGACCTTGGGAAAGAAGGACCACTATTCCACGTTGGTGCTTGTATCGCCTCATTAATAGGTATCTAAAAAGAGCGCGTGCTCCTTTTAATACAATCATTTTGTCTAATGCAGTTAAATCACTCTTACTGTACCCAATTCTAATTTTACTTATTACGGTCTCTACTCTAAAACGCAGTCACAAACGCCTTTAAGTGTTAAGGATTAAAAACAAATTTTTACTTTGCAAAACCATCTTTTATCTAAAAAGCCGCAAATTCCTTCTACTATTGGTATTTCGTTTCTTATAAACCTGAATTACCCATTCTTTCTAATAAATGTACCTAACACTACATTCGATTATTACACGGTTTTCTCAAAGACCCAACCCTATTAAATCACTTTATGACCTAACACTTTATGTAAATGTTATTTTCAGACACCGCACGTTTGACCCGGACGACCCATTTAATTTTTAACCCATTACCCATTAAAAGTAAGTCACTACATCTACGACAATACGAAGTTCCTATTTAATATACATAAACCTGAAAGTATGAAGTTCCTGGAACTGACCTTATGCTGATGCATATTCCACTATTTGGCGAGGTTGTCGGTTCTTGAATATGGCCTTGAAAACCCCATGCTCTAATTAACAGTTAGCCATGAAAAGAACGTGATCAACCTAAAAGTGGCGGAAAATTAGATTTTTACACCAGGTAATTTACTGTTGCAATTCGAGAATGCAGAAAATTAGAGAAAAAAAAAGCACTTTATAACACATTTAAGAGTAGCATACAAAACGTTTCTACTTGTTGCTCATTTACACCACATCTTTCCCACCCGACATTAAGCGCTTCCTCTCTTCCTCTGTCGTGTCCTTCATTGAAAAAAACATACTGACAAATTAAATCTTTAGAAACAAAAGTAAAAGAGAAGGTTAGAAGTTTACTTGTTCATGCGATGACCATGAACGATTTGAACCTTAGACCGCTCAAGATTACCATTGCCATTTGTGCAAAATTATCTTCTTTATGCTTGGACCTTTCTTTAGCACCCACGGTTTTCGCTTCACTTTCCGCGTCCGCCTTCTAAGTTGGCTGCCACGTGACAGACGTGACCGCTTTTGCACTTTAGCCTTCCGTATGCTGATCGTGCACATGAGATTGTTTAATATTTGAAAACATGTTGTATGGTTTCTGACTTCTCTGCAATTACGTATTATTCATGCTTTTTTTTCTTCATTCCTACAGAATTCGTTTACGTTTTCATTCGAATTACCTAAAAAACATATAAAAAAAATTCATGTGAGAAATAAGGATTGCCAAATAACATATCGAAGTAACATAAAGTTCATCGAAAATAACTAACCATCACTGAACATTGGATTTGGTTGAAATCTTTGTTATAAATCTCTTTTCTTTAACTTTTGTGTAACTATCCATTTTCTTGAAACACATATTCTCATAAGTTTCAAAATACATAAACAAAATAGTTTCGCCTATTCAGCCTGCTGAATGCTCACCAATGATTGTCTCACGCAGCACTAATACACATTGCTTTTCCGCAAATGAACCTCGTATTATTTATGCAAAAAAATGCTTCTATTATATCATTCGCTAATCCCAAAATGAAGATCCGAGTAGTATGAAATATGTCACAAAACAAAGAACTCAAAATAGCAAGAAGTTACTTTACTTGATTCCTTTCGATTATTAAACATTTATCTAATAACATTCAACAACAATAAGTTGTATATTAAAAAGAAAGGAAGTGTTACTTACATTATAGGTTGTTTTAAAGGTGAACTCGCTAATGCCAAGGACATGCTTCATGCCTAGATCCAACGCCGCACAACTTGTCTTCTCGAGATTTACCCTACTTACCCCCACCTATTTCGCCATCGTGAAAAGAGAAAAATTGGACACCTGAGATTGAATCAGCGCTTAAAAGCAGATATTCATTCCAAGAGAACATCAAACCGCGCCTAACCCCTTATGCATCTAGCTTTAAACATAAATTGATTCAATGTTGACCAACAACAATTTAGGGTTTTCAAGGAATTACACAAACCCAAACCGCGCCTAATCCCTTTTGCATCCACCTTCACCATTTCATACCGCCTTGATACTTGATAAGAAAACAGAATTAAAATTTTTCAGCCTACTACAAAACATAATAATCAAGGAAGCCAACATTAAATTTACATACCTTATTGATTCTCCAGGTTAAATGTAATTGAACATAAATCGACCATAAAGCCCAAAATCACCGTCCAAAAACCCAAAGTCGAAACCCTAACTCTTCTATTTTGATTAAGTGTAATCGCAGCCGTGTTTAATATTCAAGAAAGAAAACGAATCCTCGGCTCATCCGCTTTGGTCGATTCGAGACGTGTGTGTGGGTGTGTGTAAATAATCGTCGTAGATGTAGTGTGGGAGAGGATGAAGGAAAAGATATCGAAGTGTCTAGATGGTTGTTGTCGGTGGAAATGTATTACGTGGTAAATTTAAGGCGGTGGAACAAAGTATACCGTATATCGACTGTATAAACACGGTGAACAGTAACTTCCGAAACACACTTTAGCCAATGGTGTGCTGCCAACAAAAAAATTTGTGTACTATCACTTGTATAGGGCCAATCATATGTTGACACCTACCCATTTATACAATGTATTTTTATACACCCCTCAACCACAAATAGTATATATATATAATATTCCATTATATTGTGCATTCCACAACGCCGTTCATTTCATTAATTCGTTATTTTACTCCGTCCAACCGAACATACTCATTTCATAAGTCAAAACTATTTCCTAGTAAAGTAACGACAAAGGCAACAAATCTTTTTTATATAATAAAAGAATTACATCATTTCGGAATGTTTTTGGAAAACCCTTCTCATTGAAAAAAAATTGGGCCAATAGGAGAGCTCAATTTCGCCACGTAAGCAAAATCATGTGATGTGATTGGTTAATAAAAGTCAAAATTAAATTGATTTTGGTCAAACTTTAATAAATTTGGTGGAGAAATTTGGTTGATAAAAAAAACATAAACATATAGGTGTCAAATTTGTGAAAACACAAACTTAAAAAAAGAGGAGGTAATTAATAAAACTTTAGTGGTTGATTTTTTAAAAATTATTTAGAGTTAAGTGTAATATTATAAACCTCCATGTTTTTTAATAACTTTTGATTATAAACAAATACCCCCTTATACTTTATATCATTTAAACTTTATATCTTAAAAAATACAACGTATATGTTGTTTTAGAATAACAACATATAAATTTATATAAGATTATATGCAAACGGTGATCAAGATCCTTATTTGGCAACGTTATGATGAGGAAAATCATGTTGGATAACCAGATTTCAGATTTGTACCATCCTGATATATTGCTTGATGAAAACAATGCTGATGGAACTTTGATAAATGAAGAACGTTAAAGGGTCTTCCGGTTGGCAATGGATTGTTGCTCCCCATCGCCTTCGCTTAGGCCAGATATAAAGCAGCTTTGTAGGAAACTAGAAGAAATTTGAGAGAAAGGGGATCAAATTATGAGGAGAGTATGATGATCGTGGTTTGAGTGTGGTTAGTCAAATGGGTCCAAAAAAAAAAAAAAAAGGCTAAAAGGATAGCAGGGGGCGAAATTTGTTCAAAGTGTAATTTCGTTGTATACAACATCCTACTCATGTTATTAAAGAGTTTAGATGACTATTATAAGGAATAGTTTTGTAATCATATTTAACAGATTTCTTCTTTATAACTAAAAAATTGCACAAAGATGCGTTCTGACCCTGTCAACTCAACCCGACCACTTTGAACCCAACAACACGATAACAATAATAAGCGTGTTGAATAACCCAAAAATATCTAGCTGAATCTGAATCAAGAAGTTTACCACTAAAAGCTTTCCAAGTTTACTACTAAAAGCTTTCCATTTAATTGTAGTTGAATTTAAGCCTACTGAATCAGTATGCTATTTTGGTTAAATGAAAGATGGCAATTGAGTGAATTATAATGTTAAATAATTGACTATAAAGGCCGAATGAGGCTATATAAACTCATGCTATCGAACTTTATTTATATTGAAATCATCTGTGTAATTCATCTTGGAATCAACAAAGATCAAAAGGAGTTGAGAAAAAGATTGATGAACCATGTATCACTCAACCTAAATAGGAACCAAGTAATTAACCATTCATGCCTTATGAACATACCAAAATTTTAAATTTCAAAACTACTAACAGCACATGAATTTACTAAACATAGACTAATTATACGACTGATACTTTGAAAGGAAAAGGCTAAAGATGCATTTATACGTTTAACTACAGATATTGGACGTAACTACTAGATATAGTAGTGACTAGTGAATAGTATGTATCTATTAGACATGACAAAGAGATTTTTTTTTTTTTTTTTTTTTTTTTTTTTTTAAACTTAAACATTCATTAAAGAAAACTAACATATATACATGGAAAATGATTCTTTTGTTCATCGCAGGATTGTACTCGCCGTAAGGGTATAAAAGAAGGGCTAATTGTGTAAAGTAAAAAATGTAAATTTTAAAATTAGTTTTCATATGGCAGTAGATAAGTTGGGCTGCTGCAACAGCAGCGATGATTTGCCCTATATACATATCACTCCTCGAAAGTGAGGAAAGTTCATCAGGGAAAGTGACATCCCAACTAAACCCTAAAGTGTTTGAAAACGCACAATGAGAACCCAGGTGAAAACAGCTACTTGATTTCTTTCTCGATTAATCCACGAAAAGAATATATGCATATTTTTGCTATATGCGAATGTCATCCACTAGAGCAGCTAGATTCCATGGCGGAGGGGATTCTAAAAATGATAACGAGATAGCCATTTGGGAGTCAGATTGTAATATTATAAACCTCCATGTTTTTTAATAACTTTGGATTATAAACAAATACCCCCTTATACTTTATACCCTTTAAACTTTAAAAAATACAATGTATATGTTGTTTTAAAATAACAACATATAAATTTATATAAGATTATATGTATTAATTTTTTTACTATATACGTTCAATAAGCGACTATTTATTTCATTTTAAAATAACCACGTGAACACGTAGTTTACATTTTAAATACGGCTAAATTATCGAAAGCGAAATATAGCTATCAAATTGTAAGACGGTTTACTTTAATATAAAAATAAATATACGCGATCAGATTTATAACAACGATTAATGTAATTTTATTTATTTATATAAGCGCTATCTAGAAAACATTTTATAAAACATCAACATAATATCAACGCTCATTATAAAATAAGTATACTTTAACGTTATCAACGCCATTATGTGCTATTAAACTTGCATCACGCAGACAATATAATATCAAGAAGAAAATTTAAATAACAAAATCAACATCTTCGTCACCTAAATAAATTAAATCTTGAGTTACCTAACATAAATTTTTACAAATATTTTACCAAATTTAAATTGGATATTAACGTAATGAAAACTCGCAGATAAGTATTAGTTGTACTTATATCACAATTTTCATGGCAAATTCGATATGTATATATCGAACTAAAATGTTAAAATAAATTGATGATACAGAACTTCACAGACACGAAACTTATAATTATATATTTATATGTAATTACTTTTAAAGACACAATATTCAAGATTAATACGTAATAATTTTTTCATTAAACCCCGAAGCAAGACCCAGATTATAACTAGTTAATTGTATGATTTATACATGTATGGTAATGAACAACATTATTATTCTTCTGTTTCAAAATTATTGTCTCAAAAATAAAAATATATATAGTTAAAAAAAAGTGCAATTATCCACTGAGTCATCAATAATTCAATACGATTTCATCTTTAATGTTTCAAAGTTTTATGACTAATTGAAATGAAAAGAAAAATAACTTAAAAACAATTCTAAATAGATAAAAAGAGAAAAACAATAAATATGAAAGTACTAATGAAACAAAAAAAATACGACCACAGGATCAAAATTAGTTGAACTACTTGATTTGTGTTTCGGTCCATGTAAAAGATTCTTACCCATCTTTCAGACCATTTAAGCACATGCCATTATCATGCACATTAGCTCACATGGGTCTGTTCTACACTTATTATGACGTTAACCCACGAGACCACAACCGAGCCCGGTTCACACTCATAAGGGTTCAGTTTTAGGGGGTTTATCAATTGTTTTATACTAGAATAAACTCATAAAGGTGCGTCAGTTGGAGTAAAAGAATTTTATCACGCGTCTATACTTTTGTACACAGATTTCAGGTAAAAAGAAGGGAAAACATAAAAGAAAAAAAGAAAAAAAAAAATGTATATTTATATTTTTTTTATTCCGTACTAGGTAATAAAAAATTCTGGTTTCTTGCAAAAATTATCGAAAAAAATTGTTTGAATGCGATTTTCGTTTTTCTATCTTGTTTCCTAAAAGTATTTAGTGTGTAAATTTTCCTTCAACTATGCACACTTTTATTTTAAACTGCTTATTTTGAATTTAAGTTGTGATTTACATGAAGAAAAAAAATATAGATTAAGCATTTCCAAATGCATCGCAAGAATTACCTCATCTTAATTTGTTAGACATTGATACCCAATATGTAAGTGTGAAAAGGTCTAGAAACAAACAAGTAAATATCAATAGAGTCAAGATTCATATACCGAACCTAGACATGTAAGTATATAACTAACGGTTGAGCATACGACACAACTTCTTTACTACACGGACTACCATGCATCTTGTTTCACGTCAATAGCACGGTCCAAAAGAATAGAAAGAATACAACAAGTAATATCAATGATCAACATAATCATTGCCACTTTTTTTTCTTCACATGTAGCCCACGTTTTCGATAAAAACCCATTTATAAAATATAATAAATAGTTTTCAAAACAGAACCTATTTGCTTTCTCATGTAGTCCTCTCCCATGCAAAACCGGCTCTATGCCCTTTTTGTAGTAGTCTCAACATTATCACCAAACATATGTAGTAATAAGATCAACAACTTCATTAGTCAAACATATCTCATTTTAACACAAATATATCAAATAACACATTTAAAAATATTATTATTATTATTATTATTATAATTATAATAATCTCACCACACAAGTCGATAGTCTGTACCACCAAATTCTTGTATAAAGAAGAGGGACAACGAAACAACAAATTGTGTTGTTCATAACGTCATAAGTCATGACGCGTCACAAAAACGACAACACGTCTTACCACAAAAAAGGGCATAGAGCCCGATTAAAAAGGTGCAAAGAGCCCTCGAGTTCTTACCATGACTTGATTTTTCACTAGAGTATCTTTCTTTAATGCATAGTTGCATAACTCCTCGAGTTCTCATAGATATACGATTAAATTGACAAGTGTTAAAATCTTGAGTGGTGGATACAAATTGACCATATATACCCCTACCTAGAAGATTCTTTTTGTTTGCTGTTAAAATTTTAAAAAACAAGAATTACTACAAATTTATGGCCAAATTTATGTCATTCTATTCATGGATTGACTATACTGCCCTATAGTGTTTATGTATTCACACCAGAACCCATTGCGTTTGGAAAAGGAAAATACGAAATCATAATATTGTAAGGTTTACAATTTATATACACAAGGGGTGTATTTTGTCCTTTAATTATGAAAATATTTATACTACATATAAAACACGAAGTACGTTATTGAATTTGTTGAAAATTTCTGCATACTAAATTACTAAAATATCTTTAAAATATTACTACCTCCGTTTTAATATTATAGTCCCCATTTGACTTTTTCGCTCTTTCGTTTTCAACTTTGACTTTAAATATTTTTATTTGTGTTTTACAATAATTGATAAAATTATACCAATAAAATATATTTAAAAACTCAATCAATTTATATATATTTCATCAAATATTATATAACACAAACAAAAATACTAAAAGTCAGAATAGAAAGATAGAAAAAAAATAAAAAGTGACTATATTTTGATTTTAGAAGATTAAAATACATGGCGGTATAGCCATTCAATGGTCCAATATAGTTTTTTAGTTTGCGCAGACAGCGAGTTTATATTACAAGAATGAGATTTAATTTTCTAATTTACTATTTTTTTACTTAATTTTTAAATAATATCATCCTTCTATTTCATAAAGTTAATTTAACTGGATATCTTCTCTATTCATAAAGTAATCGTCAAACAAATTGTGCAACCGAAAAATTGCTCACCGGAGAATGTAACATCATATACTTCAAAGAAAATTTAGTTACTCCATTAACCGCCGCAATAAAACGCGATTACCTAACTATATTCTAAGAATTGTGTACTACATTTATCGGGATTATACGGTTTTATAAACGTTAACAAATACATATACCTAATTATTAAATTAATTTGTAGCATCAAAGAAGGATTATATACATAGTCAAAGATCTCAAGTCTAAAAAGTTGTAATACGGGTATGTTTAGAAAAGTAGGAATGCTAATCGTCAGTAAATGTTATTAAGTAGCATTTTGAGAAAAGTAGAATACTAGTTGTTTGTTTACAAACAAGATTTTGTGTAAACGCTAATCGTAAGTATTTTTGAATACTAGTTGATTCAAAACACTCCTAAACGCCATACCAAACATACTCAAAATGAATAATCATATTAAGCTTAACCAAATAACCGAATTGTTAGGTATATATTATATCAAATATACCGATTTTATAAAATAAACTTGCTCCTTCATTCATTTATTAGTTACGATTTTCAGTACTTTACATAAAATGAACTTTATAACTCGTGGTCTTGATTCCTCTACTCTTAGTAGCTATTTAAAGCATATACAAAGTTTATTGTGGGAGTGTCACGGGACTTATGAGTGTGGCTCTATCTAATCGGCAGATGCATTTAGACATTTGTTATAAATGTTCTTGATTGACAAAACGAACTATTCAGAGTTTTGACATATTCTCAAGAATATAACTGAAGTCTAAATGGTAAATACGGGGTAGTGTTTTTACTAAATTTATTGCTTAGGTGCATTCACCACAACAATGCAATAAACACATACGAGTAGGTTTTACATATACCTTTTTAGACCTTTAGGTTTTTTAATCTTCTTTTTTAGTCTCTAAGTGGTTAAAATTTTTACACCTCTAACCGGGTATATTGGAAATTGGTACCTCAAACTTCATAGATTGTTTGTTTATCCTAAACGGCTTGTACATAGGTTGTAAAGAGGCAGATCCCAATTAAAATTATCCACGTTGGGTTAGTAATCTTTTTTATTTGTTTGGGTTAACAATATTTACCTGAATGTTAAATAGGGTCGGGCGTCGAGTTAAATATTTTTGAATTATTTGGTTTTGGGTCAATCCGAATAAGATTCTCGTTCTAACTTTTTAAACTCATCCATGTACGTTATAGTATTAAGCATATATGTTGGTCGTTTTACTCACGTTACATTAATTTGAACTCGAAAAACCCGTCCCAGTTAGACCTTACTTGAATAGACCCGAACTCAACGAACCCGAAAGCTTGATAGGGGCGGGTTCGGGTAATTTTATATTTATCCTCAAACCGAAGAGACTTGACCTAATTTGCCCTGAACCCGACCAACCAACCCTATTAACTCCCCTACTTGTATAAACACATGTTGGCTCTTGTTACTTATTTCTTCCACCACTATAAGCAATTAAGCATGATGTCTTGAAATTAAAGTAGTATGATTTAGTCAGTTACAAATGTTCATGTTTTCTTGTCGTACATCTACAATTTACAGTTAATATATATGAAGGTTACAATTTTATGTTTTTGTTTACGCTAGTTACTTTATTCATTTTTCTTAATTTACGTCATTTTATTACTTTTTTTTCAATTGACAATCGTAAAAACACGATTTTTTGTTTACTTGAAGTTCTAAAAGTATACATTTGGGTTGCCTTAAGCACAGCCTTTAGCTTACTTAAAGTTATAAAAATTACACGTTTAGTTCACTAAATTTAACACTAGATTTTGAAATGTAACATAGATGTCAACTTTTAAAGTAAAGTGAATTAAACTAAAAACACATGATACTATCTAAAAAAAAAATTTCTCTAGTAAAAATAAGAGAATGTAAAGAATACAACCTTCCAAAAGAATAAAAGCAAATTCACCCGACACAAAAGAATCTATTTTAATAACGCGTTGTAAATTCCACACGACTCGTTCTTTCCAAACGAGTTAAACCAATCTCCAAGGATACTTTCGTCATTTAACAAACATTAAGGTAAATTGCATGTTCAGTCTTTATTTTTTTAAAAATGCATTCTTGTGAAAAACTTATAAGTGCACATTTGATCAATGACTAAAAGATTAAATTACTAAACTACCTTTTTTGTTTTTCCTTTCACTTTGATTCATGTAAGGGGATGTTTGGTATGATTGAATGGAAAGAGGAGAAAGGAAATACGGAACGTTCCTGTGTTTGTTTGTATCATGGAAGGGAAATAAAGAATCATAATGTGATTCTCATTCCACCTTATTCATTCTTCTCAAAAAGCAGAGAAAGGCCAAGAAACCAAATTTGTTCATCTCCTCATTCCGCCATCTATTCACGGAGAATGAGTATATTCATCTAAAAAAGGGAGTCTAAATATAATTTCTCATGTGCAATGCACATTTAACCAAAAAATTGAAGACCACACATCTTATTCTTATCTGACGATTGCAAAACTTCTTGCACAAATCAAACGCTTTCTTCATGAAATTAAAATGATTTCTTACAAAATCGTTATATTGATGGTCTTTGTTCTAGGTAATAATTGAATATAATTACTATCCCTTGAATTTAATCTATGTTCTTGTCACTACTTACTTTGTTATTGGTCACTGTTGATTGTTACGTACTTTTTAAGACATAAGATCGAGATATATTGTTCGGTTTATGATCAAATGAATACTCAAGTTATTTATACGCATGCTTTCACAATGTCATTGTTGTATCTGAAAGTACGGTGTAATTATGTCGCTAAGGTGTGCATCAATGTCTTGTAGTAGTGCTTGCCAAATGTTTGATAAGCTGCCAAGCCTAAAATTATCTCCATTTTCATTATCTTTCTGTTCTTATATAATTTTAACTTGAAAAACAATGTCTGCTCATGGTGCATTGTAATGTAATCCAATTGTTGGGATATGAAAGTCTATTGAAGAATGTTAAAATCTTGAAGATTGACAAAGCATCTTGGAAAAAAGTCAAAATCTTGCTAAAGAGAAGAAGTCAAAATCTTGAAGATTGTCGAAGTCAAAAAATCTTGCAAAGCTAAAGCTGCTATATTCGTTTATGGAAAGCTTTGTTTATTCTAGAATATTCTTTGTTTAGATTACTTGTCGTACAAGGATACAAATTGTAAACCGACTAGGGTTATCCTTGAGCCTATAAAAGGACCCTAGATTGGCATTAGAAGTACGAGTTTTAGAAGAGTTTTAGAATTCTAAAGTACGATTATTATTAGAGTTTTAGAGTTGTTAAAGAATCGCATAACAAGCGATTTAGAGTTATTAATAAAAGTTAAAGTTATATTCTTCTTAGATTTGTTAAGTAAATTCCGCGTACTTAATAAAGATTACTCGGTGTTTCATTGTTAATAACTTAGGATTTATCCGAGGTTATTAAACCTTAACAAGCTATTTAAGTTAGTTTGGTTAGAGTACATCGATCCAACAAGTGGTATCGAGCTTGTGTGGAAACTCGACTAAGAAGAAACCCTAAAACCTAAAGATGTCTAAAGATGTTGTTCCACCACCTTCCATCACCTCACTCGGGATACTGTCATTAAGAAGGAGAATCGACCTATGGAGCATGAAGATGAGGCGGTACATTGCAATTCGAGACCATGCACTGTGGAATGTAATTGTCAATGGTAATGAAGTCGTTCGAACCTATTGACATTCTGGACAACCCAAGCACCTAAAGCGGTCTTACGGCGGCAACATTAAGGAATCAAGAGAAGGCACTCAACATTCTCTTATGCGCCATTCCGGATGGTCATCTTCTCAAGTTCCATGATGCTAAAGATGCAAAGCAACTCGGGTGCTCTCAAGACAAGGTTTGGAGGTAATGATGCTTCCAAAAGATGCATGAAATCTGTTGAAGCGGCAATTTGAAACATTCTTTGTTGGAGAAAGAAAACCTTGATCTTGCTTATGATGATTCCAAAACCTTCTCGACATGTTGGAGCTATACAAAGCGAGAGGTTTCGATTGAAGATGCTAATCTCAAGTTCTTAAAGAGTTCGCCATCGACATGGCATGTGATTGCTACAATGATCGGAGGACAACTGGTTTGGATGTTATGGACTTTGATGATCTCTACAATCATCGAAGGTGTATGAGCATGAGATGAATGGCCAAACTAGTTCAAAGTCTCATAGTATAGCCTTTTATCATCGAAAGAGGCGATACTTCCACCAAAATCTTGCTTCTCTACTCAAAATCTTGTTGCTCAAATCTTGTTTCCTATTCTACCCCCCTTTGCTCAACAAGCCCCACCAACCATCCACTCGGATGAAGTTGTATGCTCTTTCTTTGCACAACAAGCTTCTCTACTGTCACTTATGAAGAAGATCTCTCACAGTTGAAGAGGATGCTCTTGAAGAAATTGATGTCGGTGGCAAGTTGCTATGATCTTTGCAAGGATAAAGAAGTTTATGAAGAAGGCAGGAAGAGGCATTGACTTCAAGCCAAAGCAGGGAATCACTTTTGACAAATCCAAGATTGAATGCTTCAATTGTCAAAAATGGACACTTTGCAAGGGAATGCGGGTTTGCTAAATATCAAGCAAACAGGATGGCGAGAAACCAAAGCTAGAGCTGAAAGAAATTCCTATTACGAAACAAAAGCTTTGGTTGCTCAAGAGAGTTTATCGAGGTTGATTTGAGTGTTGAGTTTGATGATGAACCGGTAACCTCGTATGGTAGTGTGGAGGATTACGTGGAAGAGTTTGGTTGAGCACAACTTTCGATGAGGAACACGGACATCTTGCTATGGAGTCTAAAGATGGTTTTGGAAGCTTTGGTGGAGCATGGAGAGTGAAGATGATCTGTTCTACTTGCTATGATGGCTACTTCACCAAGCTCATACCCCTATCTCGAGGTATGCTCAAGCTGTCATGACTTTTATCAAAAGTCCTTAATAGTTATGTGATTGAAAGAGATAATTGTATAAAAGCTAGGTGCGAGGTAGCAGGTTATCAAATAACCTTAGAGTCTATGGAAGCCAAAATTATAACACATGAAAATAATGAAATGGCTTGGGCGAGAAAAGTATGAACAACAGGATTATCGGTTAAAATTAAGTGAATGGAAGTTAAATTGTAAGATTTACGAAATTGAAAGCCGACTAAGGAGAGATGATTTGTTAGCAAAGTTTGATGCACGGAAAGAATCGGTCTTTCTCATGTTTCTTATGTTCAAAAACAAAGAAGAGCTTACAATAGGATGGTCTAGGTTTTGGTATGGATTTCGGTGGTGTAGATGAAAACCCACCTAGTGATAAGGATGACCTTGATTTTGAGGATATAACCACTAGTGATGATGAGCTTATTAACTATGTTGACACATCTAGTAATGAGGAATCATTTAGTGAACCACCTCGAGAATATAAGCAAGACAAAGGTTATCATGTTGTCCCACATCCCCTTGGTAGTCATCAACCCATAAGACACGATGTTTCTCGTTTTGGTGTAGACAACCTAGAATTTAGAAAGAAGCTTATTGGTCAATCTAGGTGCGAAACCCAACAGAAAGCAGTTGAGACACCTAAGGTAGATGATGCTAAAAGTCAGCGGTACTTTCACCTCAAAATCTTGCTACACCTCAATCTTGCTACACCTTGCGGTACCTTTAAGAAAACCTTTTCACAATCATACTAAACCTTTTGGGATAATTTTGGTCAAAACAACTTTAATCATTCACCTAGAAATCGGGATAGGTTTGGTAATACACATAGAAGAAGAAATTTTGGGATTACAGAACAAAAACTCTGTTTTGTTTGTTTTAGTCGATCATTTGATTAAGGGTGACTTACATTCGAATACCTAAGTAAGTTCCCTAAGAACAGACACATCAACCAAAAACCAAGAGAGAGTAGACCGACTTGGAACCATTCAAATAGGGTTAACCATAGAAACTTCTCACCGGACTACAGGCACCCTCACGGAGAAGACCTTTTCAAAACCTACGGTACCTTCAAACACTTTCCAAAGTCTTGTTAAGCAAAATCTGATGCTTTCTCAAAGTCTTGCTCGGTTTCACCAACCACCTCTTGGAATAGGAGCCTAGGAGATCTAATTACTATCAATCTAGAAGGCGTTTCAACTCGGAAGAGTAGCTAGATCAAGGGACTCTACACGGATGTTAAAACTAAATGGGTAAAGAAGGAAAATGCGATGATGAACAAACAAGTACTTTCAACAAATCTTGGTGAAACAAACATTTTTGATAAAGATGATTTTGTGGTAAAAGAAAAGGAGATTTTGTTGAAAAGAAAGTTTTCTTTGAAAATTCACCACAAGTTTTAAAACAAAAGATAATGCTTGATTATGTCTACAAAAGCGTGAAGATTACATACTCAAAGAATTTGAGTATGTTACTCCTAAGGGAACACAAGTCGATAATGGCTTGGGTTCCTAAAAACACTAACTTTTGTATCTTTGTGCGGGGCAACCCGGAGGAGGAGCTTAAAGATCATCTTATTGTGGATAGTGGTTGCTCTGGAAGCATGACGAGGAGACAAGGAGATTCATCGATTTTAGATCTATTTGTGGAGGAAGAGTTGCATTTGGGAATGATCCCAATGGAGGAAGAATCATTGGAAAAGGAACCATCAAGGCAGGGAGCATAGATTTTGAGAATGTTAGATATGTGAAGGAGCTCAAGTTCAACTTATTGTCGGTCTCTCAAATCGTGATAAAAGCATCTGTGTTATTCAACGACACATAATGTCTCATCCTTTCCACAATTCAAGCCTGTTGATGATAACTTGGTAGTTCTTAGAGTACCAAGAACTAATGATGTGTCTGATCGGATATGAAGAGTCTTCACTCTTACGGAAGAGCTACATGTTTAGTGGCAAAAGCAACATCGAAGAAGCACATCGGTGGCATAGAAGATTGGGCCATGTAAATTTCAAGAATATCAACAAAGCGGTCAAAGGAATTTAGTTAGAGGTTTACCTTCAAAGACTTACAAGAATGATCACTCTGTTTGGCGTGCAAGAAGGGTAAACAACACAAAGCTTCATGCAAGAAGCTTGAGGAAAGGAGTATTAGAGAACCTTTGGGTGTTACATATGGATTTATTTGGACTGTTTCAATTGCAAGCCTAAACAAGAAAAATCTTGCTTGGTTGTGACGAGATGATTGCGATAGATTCGGTTGGGTATTTTCTTAGGATTTAAAGATGATACTTTTGATGCTATCCATAATCTTATAATAGCACTTGAAAACCAAGCGAGACTCAAGGTTAGAGGTATTAGATGTGATAATGGGATGAATTCAAGAACAAGCTTATGGATGAGTTTTGTGCCAACAAAGGGATCAAGAGGAGTTGACATTGCAAGAACACCACAGCAGAATGGTGTTGCGAGAGAGAAAGAATAGGACTTTGATTGAGCGGCTAGAACTATGCTTGATTCACTTTACCTATTCAATTTTGAAATTTGAAGTTGTAAATCTTGCTTGTTATGTGTATGAGTATCGGTCACAAAACCTCGAGATGAAGACACCTTATGAGTTCTTGATGGAATTAAACCCAACATACGATTTACGAAGCCTTTTGGATGCCTCTCACTATTCTCAATACCATTGATAATTTGGGCAAGTTTGATGGCAAGTCGGAAGAAGGTTATCTATTAGGTCTTGCACCAACAACAAAGGCTTTAGAGTGTACAACATGAGTCACTAAGAAGGTTCAAGATTGTCTTCATGTTGAATTTTAGAAGATCAAGACAATCGGAAGGGTAAAGGTCACGATTGGATGTTTGATCTTGAAGTTTTGACTCCTTCTATGAACTATGTACTGTTAGAGAAGAAAATCAACTTTGTACACAATGGAGAAGATTTGATTATGTTGTTCATGGAGTCCATATTAGACGATGTTGTTCACGATGAAGAACCAATACTGTTGAACCAAAGAAAATCTTGATGCACCAAAATCCTCATTGTCTGCGAGGATCAATCTATTCAAGATGAACTAAATCGGATGCTTTTTCAAGATGTTTTAGCACATTCTTATAATGATGAGCAGAGAAGAGCTTATGAGGAAGCAAAGAAAAAGACAAAGCTGCAGAGTTCACTCACAATACTTTGGTTGTGATACTTTTGATCAAAATCTTGTTGCACCTATTAATGACACTTTGGATGATTTGGATGATCCTACCATGCACGGTTTAGAAGATCTTGATGATGAGTATGATCTTGAAGGTATTTTCACAAATTCCAATGAAGGTGTTGATTACACAAACACGGATGATGATTATGAAGTTCCACAGACTCCTACCTTAAAAGTTCATAAAGATCATCCTCTTGGTCAAATCATTGGACCTTCTTCTCATGGAGTGCTTACAAGAAACAAAGCTAAGGGTTTTCTACACCTCACAATGCTTTACTTAGCTTTGTTTATAAACAAAAGCAGATTGAATCACAAGGATCATCAAACATGCTGTTCACTTGTTTTATCTCTCAAGAAGAACCCAAGAATATAGCTCGGGCATTAACTAAGGAGAGTTGGGTTGAAGCTATGCAAGAAGAACTTCTTCAATTTAAACTTCAAAAGTTTGGGTACTATGTGATCTACGATGGAAAGAAGGTAATTGGTACAAGATGGGTGTTGAGTCAAGAGAGATGAAAGAGGAATGTCATCAAGAACAAGGCAAGGTTAGTAGCTCAAGGCTACGAGACAAGAAGAAGGAGTGGATTATGATGAAGTATTTGCTCTGTAGCAAGGATTGAAGCAATTGAATCTTCCTTGCTTTTGCATCCTATATGGGATTTCGGGTTTATCAAATGGATGTAAAGAGTGCCTTTTATATGGCAAGATCACGGAGGAGGTGTATGTTAAGCAACCTCACGGTTTTGAAGATCCTACTCATCCTAACAAAGTCTACAAGGTGGTTAAGGCTCTTTATGGCCTACATCAAGAACCTAGAGCTTGGTATGAGAGGCTCTCTACTTTCTTATTGCAACATGGTTACATGAGAGGAGCCATTGACAAGACTTTGTTTATAAAGAGAGACAAGAAGGATATCATGTTGGTTCAAGTGTATGTTGATGATATCATATTTGGAGCTACCAAGCAGTCCATGGTCAAGGAGTTTGAGCGGTGATGCGAGAATGAATTTCAAATGAGTTCAATGGGTGAGTTAACTTTCTTTTGGGACTTCAAGTTAAGCGGTCAAAGGAGGGTATTTTTATCGGTCAAGACAAGTATGTATCGACATACTTAAAGTTCAATTTTGATGCTATGAAGCGGTAACTACACCTATCAAGTCTATCAACTCCTTTGGGAAAAGATGAAGATGGACAACTGTTGAAGTCAAGTTATCTGAGATCAATGATTGGTTGTCTTATGTATCTCATTGCATCTAGGCACGATATCATGTTTCTTTGTTTGTTTATGTGCAAGATATCAAGTCTCACCAAAGGTCTCTCATCGAATGCGATAAAGAGAATTTTCGAGTTATTTGAAACAACAACCTAAGTTAGGGTTGTGGTATCCAAAGGATTCACCTTTTCACTTGGAAGCTTTTGAGATAGTGATTATGCAGGTGACAATTATGACAGAAGATCCACCACTGGAGGATGCCAATATCTTGGAAGAAGATTAGTCTCATGGCAATGCAAGAAACAGACTATTGCAGCAACATCCTCTACTGAAGCAGAATATGTGGCTGCTGCAAGCTGTTGTGGACAAGTTTTGTGGATGCAGAATCAACTATTGGACTATGGGTTCAATTTCAAGAATACTCCTATCAATATTGATAATGAGAGTACCATTTGCATTGTGAAGAATCCAGTTTATCACTCCAAGACCAAGCATATTCAGATTAGGCATCACTTCATCAGAGATTGTTATGAGCACAGGCTCATTAATGTGGTCAAGGTTCACACGGATGATAATGTAGCTGACTTACTCACCAAAGGCTTTGATGTTTCAAGATTCAATCACTTGGTGGTAAGCATTGGCATGATTAATTCTTGAGCTACATTTGAGGGAGGACTATTTAGTGTAAGTATAGTCCTATGCATTGTTTGAGGAGGATATTCATGTTTATTTGTTGTATTTGCTATTGAAAAGAGGAGAATGGGAAAATCTTGCTTTTGGTTTTATGAAATCTTGCTTGGAAAGTCTTGCTTTTGGAAATCTTGCACGTGTCGTATCAAAATCTTGTTCCAACGGTAATATTGAGGGTAACTACTACTAACGGTAACTTTGTTATTAAGGGTTGTGATTTTTAAATCTCACCTATAAATAACTACTCTAAATTTCCTCTCATATTGATCACTTATAATCTTTTCCATATCTCTCTCTTTCACCCATATTATTCGCTATATCACTTTACGTGAACACATATCATAAATGGCAAATCGTGTCTGGTTTCAAAACACAACATGGTGGCGAATTTAGAAAAATGAAGCTAATGTTATCTTTCATGATATCATTGATTTTCTCTTTGGGTCGCCGATTAGTTATGCACTTTTAGTGGAACCGGATATCATTGAGCCATGGATTCAACAATTTTGGGCAGCTGCTAGGGTTCATATGGAGAATGATGATTCGTATATTCAAGCAAAAGTTCTTTGGGAGAAGCTGTGAAGGTTCTTGAAGCCTCTATCGTGAAGACTTATTGTTTGATGATGAAGAAGGGGCATTCGTTTTGATAAGCAAGCGATTTGGGATACATTCGACAACATTGGCTATGAAGGGTCCTTAAGCGAACAAACATTCAAGAAACCCTTATTTTGTCCTCAATGGAAGTATTTAGTTCATGTACTACTTCATTGTATTAGTGCTAAAAGTACATCATGGGAGCAATTTGGGTCTAACATAGCATACGCTATAGTGGGATTAGCTACTGGATCGAATTTTCAACTTTTCAAGGGCGATCCTAGATGGAATGCTCTCACACATCTCTCATGGTTCAAAATGGTTGATGTATCCAAGGTTTATTCAAGTGTTCTGAACAAACAACTTGCGATGTACCTAAGCCTCTTGATCTACTACTGTTGTGGTGCAACCACCAAGATCTTCACTTTTATGGCAAGGAAAAGTGATTTATTCACTGGCGAGGACACTCCATTGACTACTTCAATGATGGAGATTGTTCAAGCTATTAGAGATGAATTGTGACTAGTGATGAAAGAGAAGGTCGCTTACGAAGGTATTGCTTCTCAAAGTCTTGCATCTCAAGAAACTTCAACACAAGTCTTGCTTCACGGGTCTTGATGTTAATGAAAGTCTTGAAGTTTCTCCACCTCATCCCACCATACTACTCCTCCTATGGCATCACGAACAAGATGTTCCTATTTTCTCATCATCTTACGAGGAAGATCCACCACTATACCCACGAAGGTTTGGTGTTGGATAATTATGTTTTAACACAAGAATTGGTCAGATTGAAGAAAACTACTGAGGCGCAAGTTGCACAGATAGCCAAGTTGCAGATCAAGTTTAGAAAGTTCAAGAAGTCTGTTTGGCCCTTGGTTAAACATCACAGATTATGGGTCAAAGCTAAAAAGAAGCAACAAAGGCAGTTTAAGAAGACCAAAAGCAAAAAGGTTCAAAAGCAATCTTCATTCCAATTGGGGAGGAAATTGGAAGATAAGAATTTGAATGAAGATGCTCCATCATATACTGAAGAAGAATTGGAAAGTGCGATGTTCAACCTCAAGTCTTGAAGAACAAGTCAATATTGAAAGTCTTGAGGAAGAAAGGACTAAGGTTCAAAGTATTGATGATCAAGTCTTGAAGATCAAAGTCTTGCTTTTCATGGAACCTCTACAGGCAAGAATTGATTACTCCAAGGTTGTTAGATTTTGAGTTGGGAAGAAGAAGCTGGTCCTTGTTGTCATACCGAAAAGGAAGTTGAAACACCCAAACCTATACATCTTGCAAGTGATGATGAAACCATTCTTTGAGATCTTGCATGATTTATCAAAGCCAAGGGTGTTAGCATTCGAGTACAAGAAGAACAACCAAAGCTTCTCAATCTACTATAGATCCTAAGGATAAAGGAAAAGGTAAATTGGTAGAGACAAAGAAGAAAAAGAAACCTACTTTAGCACGGATAAGAAATTTGCTCAAGTTGCTATGAATGAGGAAGCGGCTAGAAAGATACAGGAAGAATTAAATGCTAAAGTTGTTAATGAAGAGGCTATGAATGAAGAAGTTGCTAGGAAACTACAAGAAGAATTAAATGCTGAAGCTGTTGTACCATTGAAGTCACCTATTCCTGTTTCTTCTCTACCAAGAAGACCAAATCTTGCAAAACAAAGGAATGCAATGATGGTATATTTGAAAGGTCAAGGGTATATTGGATTGAATAAGTTAAATTATGTTGAGATGAAAGGTTTGTATGAAGCTGTTAGAGAAGATTATCAGAAAAAGATTGATAGTATCAAAGATTATAAAGAGGTCTTTGCTCAGAAAGAAGATAAAAGAAAAGAAAGCTTAAAAGAAAAGATCAAGCGAAGTTGAAGACACCTGACCATTAAAGAAAGTTGAGTTAAGGTCGATCGATGATGAACTAAGGAATTACTTAAGAATAGTAGAATTTGAGTATTCTAAAGATGATGATGAAATGAAGATGAACAAATCTCCAATAACTACTTTTGAAGTTGTAGAAGTCAAAGGATGGAAGTTATCGATGTTTCACGAGAGAAGATGAAAGCTTGAGGTGTTCAACATGTTATGGGATCTATTGCACATAATAGATAGGGTGGATTTATTTCATTTATATCATTTGGTGCGAGATTATTTTGAACATAATACATCGGAAGGAGTTGGTTTAGTCTTGCTTGGGGATCTCACAACTATTTGGGAAGCGAAGAACAAAGCCTTCTTGAGATTTGGAAGAACCAAGAAGATTGGGAGATTATCGGTGGAGATTCTTTGAAGAATCGGAGTACATGTTCTAGAGTTAGAAGATGGGACTATGATTCACATGCTAGCGAGATAGAAGATATCCACTTACAGCAGATCTTATGAGAAGAATGCTAGAGCATGGAATGGAAGTTGAAGAAGACAATGAAATTGCTCTTATGGTCATCAAATTGTTTATCGGATGGACTACTATGGTGATGATGATGAATAAGCGGTATGAATTTTAATTGAATAAATTTTGATATATCGATACTTTATTCAAAATCTTTGCGATCAAACAATACTTTCATCAAAATCTTGCTTGCGACTTTAAACCGATTAATGATTTTGAAAAACTTTTGTTAAGTGACAAATATTTTGAAACAAAGGTTAAAAGAAATAAATGGTTTTGAGATGGTAACATCAATAGGTTATCAATCCACCATGGTTACAAAAGGATTGGCTAATCCATGAGCAAGCGGCTCGGTAAAGATATCTCAAATCCGTTTTATAGTTGACAACTTGCTAATAAGTTGGATGGTAATCAACTCACCATATCGATAAATGTGAAGAGTTGGCTAGCCCACAAGAAAATGGCTTGTGGTAAAGGCGTGGAAAAACCATTATTTGGTAATTAGTTCACCATAGATGAAAGAACTAACTAGTCCAAAAGGGTACAACTTTTGGTAAAGACAAATCAAATCATTGATAGGCGATGATTTGCTAAAAATCATATGGTTATCAATGTACCATGATCTTACACATCAAAACATTTGGCTACTCGAGTTAATGGCTTTGGTAAAGAGACATTAAATCCATTAAATTTTCAATGATTCACCTCTCACGGAGTTTACACACCGGATGTGATGAGAATAGTGAAACTTAAAAGCGAATTAATGTACAAATTGTCTTATGTTCTTTGAAAAGATGGAGTATTCTTGAATGTTCTTTGAAAAGAGATTCTTGATCAAGGATCTTGAAAAGAATAATTTCTAAAGAATACTTTGATAATGATGATATAAGCACAGAGTCTACAAAGATACAATCCAAAGACAAAGACACAATCTTTCCTTGAAGATGGGTATTAAAGATATGTTTACAAAGGAACTTGAAGTCAAGCAAGTAGAATTCAAGTTAGGGAGGATTGTTGGGATATGAAAGTCTTTGAAGAATGTTAAAATCTTGAAGATTGACAAAATCTTGGAAAAGTGGAAAATCTTGCTAAAGAGAAAGTCAAAATCTTGTTGTCGAAGTCAAAATCTTGCAAAGCTAAAAGCTGCTATATTCGTTTATGGAAAGCTTTGTTTATTCTAGAATATTCTTTGTTTAGATTACTTGTTGTACAAGGATACAAATTGTAAACCGACTAGGGTTATCCTTGAGCCTATAAAAGGACCCTAGATTGGCATTAGAAGTACGAGTTTTAGAAGAGTTTTAGAATTCTAAAGTACGATTATTATTAGAGTTTTAGAGTTGTTAAAGAATGCATAACAAGCGATTTAGAGTTATTAATAAAAGTTAAAGTTATATTCTTCTTAGATTTGTTAAGTAAATTCGCGTACTTAATAAAGATTATTCGATGTTTCATTGTTAATAACTTAGGATTTATCCGAGGTTATTAAACCTTAACAAGCTAGTTTTTAAGTTAGTCCAACAATTTTTTCATAGTACCCACCTAATTCATATTCGGCTCAATTTTATAACCAAGAACAAAGTCAAATGTATTATCCACATATGGCATCACCATCGTTTAACCAACCTTATAATCTTCTCCGATCCCGCATTTTAGTCTTGATGACAATCTCGAGCCGTTACGAGACGCCACTTTTCAACCTTTTGAACCCTTTTTGTCTCAAGCTTCAGAAGGTCTATCCCAACCCGTTCGTTCCGACTCTCCCATCGTGGAGGTGGCACCCGTCAAAAGGAAGTATACAAAAAGACCCACACAATCCAAGAAAAATGAAAAAGATATAGATGAACCATGGAGCTCTGAGGAAGAGATAGCTTTGTGTAAAGCTTGGGTATATGTGTCCAAGAGTAACGTTAAAGGAAATGCTAGAAAGGCTAATGTGTTTTAGAAACAAGTAACTGCATACCTTGCGAATGAAATGAAGGAGTCGAAACGTTCATATGATCCATGCAACTCCAAATGAAAAGGCAGACTTTCTCCTAAAGTTTCTCAATTTTCTTCGATTTACAATTTCGTGAAATCGAGGCCACAAAGTGGTGCATCTGAAGCGGACTGGATTTAGCAAATAGAAAGTATTGTGCTACTTACGGTTCGACGTTCACACTGGCTGAGTGCTGGAAGATTTTAAACGACCACCTCAAATGGCAAAAGGTAGAAATTCCAATTTTTTAAAAATCCAAATCAAGTGGTTCCAAAAAATCTAGGACATCAGAAAACACCTCACACGAAGCAGGTGACTCGACACATTTTGGTTTGGATCTGAACAAGAAGCAGGTGATTTAGATAATGTAGAGGTTCAGGAGGTTCGACATATGGGACGGGACGCGACAAAGAAGAAAGCAACAACCTCTGCTGCTCGTTCACAAGGATCAACCTTTGTTGTTGTTGGCCCTGCTCTTTATGACGTGTTGCTCAATAAATGGTCAGATGTCCTGTCCCCATTATTTTTCTAAAGGCATGAATCTTCAGCTTCATATTTGAAAATAAAGGAGGAAGAATTGGAATTGAAGAAACTAAAACTTGAAAAGGAAGAAAGAATGGAAGAAAAACGGCTTGATCAACAACGAGAAATTGAAGAATAGAGGCTTGCATGCGAGAGACAACAACTTCAGTTTCAACGTGAACAATATGAATGACTAAAACAAGAAAAAATGAAGAAAAACATCATGTACTACACTTCATCCCATGAGTATTTTGATCGGGAAAACACTAGAGAGGTTCTTAACTTTAAAGCAACAAATCAAAGAGCGTTATAAGTCAGACTATTAGTTTAAATTTTATCGTAATGTTTTTAATTTTATAAGAATTATTTTTGTAATGTTTTTTTAATTGTGAATGAAATTTTAATCTAAAAAAGAAGGTACGATACCCATTACGGTTACCATTAGGCTGATGGTAATGGTGCGTTGCACCCCAACCGCGCTCCGACTGCTCCCCCTAGCAAGACTCACCCAACCGCGCTCCACCCCGACCTTTTCAATGTTTTGGTTTGCTTGCCAACCGAAACATACTCACCCAACCGCGCTCCACCCCGACCTTTTCAATGTTTTGGTTTGCTTGCCAACCGAAACATATGTGGATGTTTGTACGTGAGCTTATTATTATTATTATTATTATTATTATTATTATTATTATTATTATTATTATTATTATTCAGTTTAGTTGGGTGTTTGAGCAAATGAAGAAGAAGCAACCTTATAAAATATATATATTTTTATTTTTTTAATAAAAACAAATTTACACTCTTTGTAATACCCTAGCAAATCCTACATCGCCGTGGCGCGGAGAGATGTTGGGCTCATAAGATAACATTCGCTTACAATGACACAACGCGTTTTGTGGTCTCATCGGGTGGAGTTCTTAGGAACCGCGAGTTAAGGGTGCTCGTATGAGAGTAATCTTGGCTTGGGTGACTGTTGGGAAGTCTTCAAATGAGGCCACAAAACAAAGCCGTGAGCTTGCGGGGAAAAGCGGACAATATTGTGGTAAAAAGGCGGGGTGTTCTGAGTGGTATCGAGGCGCGTTTCGTGGTCATCATGAGTGAAGTTCTTAGAAGCTGGCGGTTAAGCGTCTTTATATGAGAGTAGTATTGGCTTGGGTGACCTGCCGGGAAGTCTTCAAATGAGGCCACAAAAACAAAGTCGTGAGCCTGCGGGCAAAACGGACAATATTGTGGTAAAAAAAAGGCGGGGTGTTCCACTCTTAGTCCTTAAAGTTTATATTTTCTTGTCATTTTTGCCTATAATTATTTTTTTTGCTTATAGTTACATCGTGAAGATGATCTTGTAGTCTTGTACGATCGAAAGAATTAAAAAAAGCTTTAAATTTTATCGTAATATTTTTTATTTCAGTTGAATTATTATTGTAATGTTTATTTAATTAAGAATGAAATTTTAATTAAAAAAAAATTACGGTCACCATTGTGATCAATATTAATAAATTATGGTTGCGGTGTAGTTTTGAGAGAGAGAAAACTGATGTAACATGAGTGACCATAGCATTTGTCTAAAGACGAGTGCACTTTGAAAATTATAAAGACTGACCCTGAAACTTAGCTAAACTACTAGGACAATTTTTGCAATTCACTTCAAAAATAATAAAGAAACAAGATCAAATATGCGACAAAACGTAAGCGACCACCTTTAAAACGCAACACACTGTCAAAATCCCATGAAACCAAAAAAACCAAAACAAAAAAATAAAGAAAATAAAAAACAAACAGAATCTATTCACATTTTTATCATTTCTTGATATAAATCAACCTCTATAAATACATCATATCAAACCCACAAATAAGATTCCTTTTTATTTATTTCATTCATACTCTGTTTTCTAGATCATATAATGGGTGCACAGGATTTGAGTTTAGATTTGAATCCAGTTTTTATACCAAAAACAATCAGTCATTTTCTGGATGATTTAATGAATATGAATTCTGTGACTGAAAAGATATTAGCAGTTGATGATTATGTTCATAGATTGGAAACTGAAATTATTAAAATCCATGCTTTTGAACGTGAACTGCCCTTGTGTAAGCTCTTGATGAATGATGGTTAGTCTTTTTTTTCTTTTTTCTTTTTTTTATTATTTTTTTATTTTTTAATTTGTGTTTTTTGATGGAATTGTGAGATGGGTTTGTGTTGGTTTTTGATTTGGTTAATGGGTTTGGTTTTTTTTTTAGCAATTGTGGCTTTGAAAGAGGAGTTAATGGTGTTAAGAAGATCAGTAAATGCCCCAGTGATTGAAGAGTTTATACCAATTAAGAAAAGGTGTGATGATGAGGTGTCGAAATTCGAAAGCGATATAGGTGATAAGAAGAATTGGCTGAGTTCTACTCAGCTTTGCACGAATCCGAAACAAAGTTTAGACAAAGTGGTTAAAAAGGTAGAAATTTAGTAAAAAAAAAAAAAGTTGTACTTGTTTGATTAAGTGTATGGAAATTTATGTGTTTTGTTTGGTTACAGCGAAGCGAAGAACGAGATGTGATGGTTAACAAATTTATCCCATTCAAGGAGGACATGCCGGTTTCTGGGCTTTCGCTTATTAGTCCTGGAATTAAGAATCCAATGAGGGGAAATGCTTATCTTGCGAAGAATGGTGCTAGTGATAAACTGGTTTCTTATACTATCCGGGATGTTCAATCGGATATACAGATTGGTGGTCTTAAGTCTCAGCCAACACTACAACCGACGTCTAGGAAACAAAGAAGATGCTGGTCTCCAGAGTTGCATAGACGCTTTGTTAATGCATTGCAACAACTTGGTGGTTCAAAAGGTTAGTCCTACCAAACTGAATTTTCATATCCGTGTTATGCAGTGATAATTATGGTACGATTCTTAGATAGTTACTAAGTCAGATAATTGACACAAGTTGTGATTTAAAATGTATTTGATTATTTAAACGTCAGTTTATAACTCGCTTGATGAATAAGGATCAATCTTTAGTTACTAATGTCACATGGAAATTGCGTTGTTACAAAAAGTGGTAGGGTGCTGACTTGATAACTTAGGAAAATAGTATGTAAATGTCATTCAAAGGCTCTGCAATTTTCATGTGACGAGAGTTTTAAAGGTTTATGGGGCATGAGGGTCATCATACTATTAGAAATCCCATTTCGTGCATATCATATTTTTATGTATCTTTTTTTATTGGAATAAAAGTTCTAAATCAAGTTTGGTTCCAATTGTCTTGCAGTAGCCACACCTAAGCAAATTCGAGAGCTTATGCAAGTAGATGGTCTCACCAATGACGAAGTAAAGAGCCATCTGCAAGTAAGCTTATTTTTCTAACTTCTTTTTTCCAATTCATCTATGTTTTATACAAGATACTAATAGTGTTTTTTTGCTGCCAATTGTAGAAATACCGTCTTCATAACAAAAGATTTCCATCTGGTGTTAATTCGGGAGCTTCATGGGCTCAGTCACATGATCATTATCTTGAAAAACAGTCAAATTCTCAGTCGGGGTCTCCTGATGGACCGCTCCTGAACTACACCACAGGTGGTACTTCAACCACTGGTGGCGATAGTATGGATGACTGTGAAGATGAGAGATCCGAGAACAATTGCTGGAAAGGTCATCTTTACACCTCAGGCAAAGAAACTTATGTATAGATATTTACATAATCTATATAGATATATACTAAATCGCGGCCATTTTAAATCAATGTAGGAGAGAGCTCATAAAAGTTTTTTAATAGAAAATAAAAAATATATATACACAAAGAGTGAAATTTTGCAGGATTAGTTCATTTCTTTTACTTGTTTTGCTCTATTCAAGTTTTGAGTTGATTCCATTTTCTTGGATTCTTGGCTTCATGTGAGATATTACATTTGCTTTTTTGAGATGAGGAAACATGATCATTCAACAATGCATTGTTTAAGCATATTGTTATTCCCTTGTGAAATCTTGAATCTTTTGTTTGATTGTACTTGGCCTAATAGAAGTGGATCCCACAAGGGTATCTTGGTCATTTGAAAATGAGAATGTGTATGTGGTGTGTGTGAGTATAATTATAGTGTGTGTGTGTATAGGTGTAAGTAACATGCACAAGGCTCTGCAAGAGTGACTATGGAGCAAGAGACATTGGCTTTTGAGAAGTGGGAAAACCATATCACGAGGTCTCTCTGCATGAGGAAAAGCCACCTTTAATATCACATTGCTCTTGGTTATTTTTGACCTTTTAAATTGTAGGTCAAAGATATATAACTTGTATGAAAAGATATGATAATCTAATGTGAAATATTTGACTATTGAAATCATGGGAATCAGGAATCTAAAACATGGAATATGTCATATAAAAAGATTTTGTATATTAATAATTGAGATTTTCTAAATGTGTCTTGAGGGCATATAGTTCAGTTTTATATAAGAGTAAATTGCAATAATTGTTTTTGTGGTTTGCCCAGATTGCAAATTTCGTCCCTGACCTTTCATAAGTGCAGTACCCAAGAAATGGGTAAAAAAAATGGAAAGATCGGAACATGGGAATAGCTTAGCGCTTTAGTTTGTTTGATTGCTCGTTTGTTTCGTTTTCAATAAGGGGCGGAGATCTTTTGTCCTTTGCTTATGAAATATCAGCGATGATTTTGCAATTTTGGCAAACCACATGGAGGTTGCCTACATTTAGAAAGGACCAAAACGGACTCAATTTCTCTCCACAAGGAGACCGCCTGCACTTATGAAAGGTCAGGGACGAAATTTGCAATCTAGGCAAACCAGGTCGACTCTTGCAATTTAGTCTTTATATAATAGTAAAGTCGGAGATTATTAAATTCAAATTTACATTAATTATGTTAACTTATAACTATATTTAATGACAACTAAATGCATTTTTTAATATAAAACAAAAAATCGTGTTTAATAAATATAACTTAACATGTACTTAATTGTTCTTGTTTAATCATATATCAACACATTGTTACTTTAAAAACAATATCATTGATTTAGTTGTCAAATAGTACAACTTATACTTCACAAGTTAAACCACTTTAACCATGATAAAGGTATTTACCCTCGGTGAAGACATCATGAATTGTTATTGTAGTTTTGACAAAGTGCATGATCAAAACTCAAAAGCAACACTTTTCTTCATACAATTGGAACCTTTTTCTTTCATGAAAAAAGTCACCCACAAGTTGTATATAAAAGAGAAAGAAAAGTTGAATAAAAAGGGTAACTTTGTCAAATTGAACTAAAATTTGCACCATAAAAGCCTTTTGGGCTAAAGTTAAATTGAAAAAAAATAAAAGTAAAGTAACAAAAAATATTATCAAATACTAAAAAACGACACATTTTAAAAACATATCATACTTTGTGATTCAAAATCAGATGTGACCCGTGCCACGACTCCCAACCGAGTCCGTCGACCCAATTTATCCATGCTAGTAAATTATTAGAGTACTATTTCTTACTCAATAACCAAAGAGGTCACACCAAAAAACGACACTATAATATTCTTGTTTATCACAATATTAATACCTCATAATTTGCAAACCATCCAATATGTTGTCCTTTTAAAAGATACCCTTTAACTACCGTTCAAAATGTATTTGGACTTTACTCTACACGAGAATATTTAATAAAGAAGGAATATTTAGTTTCTAATGGATGAGCATAACCTTTTTTTCGAGCAAAGGATGAGCATAACCTCAACATCATCAATTCGATTACTCAAGGTTTAAGGATTCGATAAGTTAAAAGTTTTATAAAATAATTATATGGGTTACTAGACCACCTGAGCGTTACCAAGGCGTTGGGTATAGTGGTATATCTCTGGCCAAAACGACGTGGACGTGGTTTTGGTATGCCAAATCTTAAGCCGTTATACCATCATGCATTATGCCACTTCCAAGTTAACCACTTCTCCAACACACAAAAGACAAAATATTTTCATTTATGATTATCAACCATTTGAAAATAATGAAGGTGTGTAGGGCCCAAATGGTTGTGTTGAAGTTAGTTATGAGGGAGAGGTATTTTGAGGTTGGAGTGTTGAAATGAGATGACATGTGGTGGAGCCCAAATGGCTAAAAAATAGTAGCCATTATACCTTATGCTCTAATAGATGAAACTCTCGTGTTTGAGCTAATTGACATGGGTTTAAGTTTTATCCTTAGCATTTGTTTTTAGGGACGGAGCATGCTTAGGGCAAGGTGGGGTTGTGGCCCCCCCAAACCTTTCACTTTCATGTGTAAACTTCAGTGTTTACTATCTACAAATAAACTAAAATAAGAACAATTTTAAAGATCGGCCCCTCCAAGATGACACAATTCCATGTTGGCCCCTCCTATGAGCTTATCCAAGCTCCGTCACTGTTTGCTTCAGATAGGTATCCCCTTTTGCAAAATCTATGAGAACACTCGAGAGATTTTGTGGAATAAGAGATCGAGGTCGGTCAGCCTCACTGTCTCACTCAGATGATGCTCCTGCAGGTAGAGAGTTCTTGGAATTTATTTCGTGGGATGAACAATGGCTGATGTCAAAAAGGACCCGAGATCAGAGTATTCCGGTCAATCTACGCTTCTTATAATTATATGGGTTACTAGAAATGTTATTAGTATTATGGGACAACTAAGTGAAGAACTTTATAAATGTCATTTGTCTACATCAATATTTGAGATGCAAACAAACATTTCATACTTTTTGATCTTTCTAAACACGAAAAGTTATATTTTTGAGAAATACGTGACTTGATATAACTTTATTATTTTGTAGTTATTGAAGAATCTTTCATGGAAACAAACAAATATTAATGGTTTAAAGATTTGAAGAATCGTACGAATATTGAATTTATTGATTTATTCCATTCTAGAAAATTAAAACACTTTGCATTATCGGTTATGGAGTTATTAGATTCCTTCACGAATACCCCACCATCTTTCTTTATTAGCTCGAACAAATTCATTATCATAAGTTATTAAGTACAATTTAATTATGAATTTGGATTAAAAAAAAAAAGAAAAAGTACGCAAATGGTTTTTGACTTGTATTTGAGTTATACGATTGGATTTAATAACACATCTACTTAATCACTAGTCGTGTACTTAGAATATGATAATGTTATAAGTCAATGTCAACGAAGTAATTGGCACTTTCTTATAATTATCTAAAAAAAGTTTGGATATGATCCGATTTTATAACTTAATTATAATGAAAATATGTCGACGAACATGTACAAAGTTGACATGCATTATGTGGCTCACGAGATATGATTATTTTTGGTTTTGATAAATTTTTGTTTTGTTTAAATTGCGTAAATGACAAAAAAGTCCTTTTTCACAAGCTAAATAGCAAAAGAAGAATCTTTAATCTTTTAGTCACATTTGAGCCCACATTGATACAGGCCAGTCATTTTGGTATCTAATGGTGAGGCTGTATTTCATTAGCTATTTTTATTTTTTTTCAAAAGTATTGTAGTTTTCTATAGGGAAAATGACTTTAAATAGAGGGCAAAATCTCATTTTCTAAAACGTGTGTATATAAGTTTTATTTTCGTCAAGATAATTAGCTGGTCAGAACAATATGAATCTAAGATATTCCTCAACTAGAGATTATAATAAATAATATTACATCTCAAATCAATTAAGAAATTTTTCGGGTTTCGGGTTAGAATACTGAGCAAAATGCATTCATTTCAAATGTGAAATAAATAGTTGAAACGTGTCCAAAACTTTATGATATAGTTCAAAAAACTCAAAACTTTATGTTACATTTATAAATAACTAGAAGGTTACCTATCGTGAAGACGATGTATAATATCATCTATTTGTGTGTGTAATTTTTCTATGATATATAATGTATAGTAAGTGAGAGTGAATAAAGTTGATGTATTAAATAGTAATAAAGTATTTGAAAATTTAATAGATTGCATTACCTTTTATAAATAATATCTTAAAATATTGTCCATTTTTTTAAATTTGCTCTTTTAAATTTTATGTAAATGTATTTTTTCTTAAATAGGTAGATATTGATATGTGGTTATTTTATATTTTCATAAGCTACTTGTATAAAAACTTAGTTACTGGGCTTAGTTTGGAATGAAAAGATTGGTTTAAAGTGGGCCTTTTGGGCCATCCAGTGTACTCTTTAAATACTTTGTGTTTGTAATAGTTGTTGTTAACATATTTAACTGAGAAAATTATGTTATGGCTGATTGATAAATTTGGTGTAGAAAATAAGCTTTGGCTTTGTTTGTGTTGGATTGGCCATATGTCAAAAGTGTGTCTATATTTACTGGTGGATAATTTGGGCCTCATTGTGTTAAAAACGACTCTTTATTACCAAAAGGGTATTTGGATTTGTAATTAAAGCGAGTTTTTACCTCAGTCTAAATTGGATTGGCCAAAATGGTGTGTGTTTGGAACTAAAAATGAGTTTTTGGTCTATGTATTGGATAGGCTAAAATATGTTCCATTTGTCTTTAGACGCTAGAATGAGTTTTGGTATCAGTTATTATTCAATATTTCCTTAAAATGAGGCATGCCCCAAATTAGTGGATTAGTCATAAAGGTGCGCAACTTTATGACGTTAGCTAGCCGCTTGACCTTGAGTTTTCTCGGAGTGACACAACTTTTTGAACTGACCTTATTCAATAGATTGGTTACGCGTGTACACAATTATTTATTTATATGAACTTCGCCTCAATTTTGAGTTCAGTTAGCCATTTGGCTTCCCAGAATTTTGTCCAAAATAAGTTTTGGCCATGGTTTGAATTGGGTCATACTTCCTAAACTGCACAGATAGTTAGCCGTTCTTACAGAAATAAATGTAAATGAAAGCAATAACAAATATATACGTATTAACTTTCCAAACTATTAAGTTTCATAAAAATATTATTTTTCGTATTTTTTAGTAAGTAATTTTTGGTAAATGTTAGATACGATGAAATGTTGCATCTCTAACAGGTGGAGTATCAATTCAGCGGTCTGAGCCTGCTGGCAAATGAATCCCTGGTGAAACACATTAGTAAGGACCCAGAAGGCTATGGTGAGATCACAAAGTCCTTTAAACTATTCCTTTTAGTCTTTCAAACAATTTAATTAATGAATCTGATCTTAGTATGTATATCCATCTTGTAACAGTTTCGAAATAAGCAATTCCAAACACCCGTAGGTTTCAACCTTCAACTATTATGAACGTGGTTTTATTATCGTTTAGTGCAAAGCCATACGCATTTGCCACCCTCGAGAGCCTAATTTATTCTTCTCGTTCAAGAGGAGATTATGTTTTTACTAACAAGGTACTAATACATTCAGGAGTTACATCATTTGATCTTTTGATATATGATTACTTCATTAACATCATTTTGTTTTTTCCTAAAAAGCTTAATGCTTTGGTGGAATACGAAACTGCTTAATACTCCCAGGCTCCTCCGGCATGAAAGTAGTAAGCACAAACTCTTGCTGCCCACCCATGTTTGCAAGCTCCGGGACCAATCTCAATCTATCAAAGTTCATGTTGGCTCCACTAGTTATGGCTATAACATTTGCATCCTTAAGGTTATAGAACAAGCAATATGCTTCAGCACCAGCGAGAGCAAGAGCACCTGCTGGTTCTAAAATACTCCTTTTCTCCTCAAATATGTCCTGCAAGACAAGCAGAAATGGTATTAAAACTATACAATAAGTGTGACATACGCTGACAGCGTGTCTTGCGATTAAGATCATACATGCCACCATAGCCTAGCTAATGTTATTGTTCGTGTTTCAACATATACATACGCGTGTCTTTATTTTTAACCACTCAAAAGTTTACAACCTACACCACCTATCTCACGAATACTATATCACATGTCCAGTGGCGGAGCCAGGAAATACAAGTACCGGGGGCGAAAGCAAGTCAACGTGTCAATAACATTTTAGATATTTTTTTAGCGTAACGAGTCGGGTTGGGTCGTGTTATATGCATTGTAGCTCTATCTAAATTCATTTTATTGTATCAAAAATCTTATAATAACAAACAAAATTTAAAATGAACTGTAATATCGAACTTTAATAGCTTGCAAACTGAAATAGTGGTGTCTGCATTAACAAAAAGATTATTATAAAGTTTTAAGCATTAAATTGGAACACTCATAAAATTTGGTTACTAATAATGGGTGACATATTCCCTAACAAAAACATCATAAACTTCTCGGTTCTCATACATTATACCACAAGTAATAGTTCAAACAAAGAGATAAAGTCCACTATTCCTAATTAAACAAAATAGATGGGTTGGGAGTTGTGGATAAAGATCAAATAAAAGACAAATATCAGTAAAAGATAAAATATATATATATATATATATATTTTTTTTTTCAAAAAGTTCTCGAAAATTAAAAAAATTCCACAAGATCGGGTATGATGGTGCATGAAAAAGTTGTGAAAAACTTTTTCTAAAAGTGGATATTTTTTCGAAGAAAATTATGAAAAATACATTCTTGCGATTAAATCGTTTTTGTCATCAAAATCGGTTTGACCCAACTTCTTTTGACTTTTTCATCAAAATAACATTATCAAAATTAGTTTTTGTGCATTAAAAAAAGTATCAAAACTCAAAGTTATAAAAAATATTTTCACAAAAGTTTTATGCACCAACATACCCGATCTTGTGGAATTTTTTTGGAATTTTCGGAGAATTTTTTTAAAAAAATAAATCTTTTTATTCTTTTTACGGATATTTGTCTTTTTATTTTAACTTTAGTTATCAAAATAGTAAAACTATCATATTATTACTATATTTTAATATTCCCTTTAATTAATTAGGAAAAAAAAGTGTAAAGCGTTTAGATAACTATCATGTGGCTATAAATGATTTACTTTTCATCTAAAGTAGCAACAGTTTATCTTCATTTCACCATAACAGATTAACCAAGGAAAAGTAAAGAACCACAGACACATCGTTAAAAAAACCATCTTCACACTCTTGTTATTTACTAGTGTATCAGCTCATACAGGTAATAATGATCAAGAGGATTCACTTGCACACTAACATAAGTGGATGAGAAACTAAAGGAACAATAGCCACACATGCACATGGGAAATAGACTAACCTTTATGCATAACTTGTTGACCATGATGCAAGGACAAAGCCATTGCATTTGCATCTGCAGGCACCAACCTAGCTTTATGAAGGTAGTCTAATCCACTGATGTTATCAAGATTAAAAGAGATGCATGCTGAAATACTCGATAACAAATTGTGGTCGCTACCTTTAGTATAATACATAACCGTAATATAGAGTCGGAAATATGTTTTTGAGAGTTAGGATGAATGAAGGATATATAAAGGCCAAAAAGAATGAAGTGCTGATTCAAGGAATTGGATGCTCTTTGCACTAACAGTTGTTGGTGCAACTTTAGTAATTTCAATGTGATATACATGTGGGTTGTTTGTACTGTTGTACAATATGCATGTGACAGCATTTTCTATATCAATTGCACCGAATTATTATCATTAGTCATATCCAATAAATAATAGCCAAAAGTATCCCGACTGAACAGTAATACGTCAACTAAATGTCTAAACTGCCTTGCAAAATGCATAAATTTTCTATGCTCTAAAATTAAATACAAACATAAGTAACCAAAGGAAATTGATGGTGATGGATTCATGAGCTCTATATTAACGCATCAAGCGAAAACAAAAATATAAACAAATGACAACAGGAAAAATATAATGCCATATGAAAAATGAGACATTAAAACACACTCTCCACACTAACGTTTCCAAAGTAAAAATATAAAAGAAGCCGAGTCAAATTATGACCGCTAGATACTAGTAGACACTTGAATAATCTATAATAGATCAGCTAGAATGGTTCATACTCCAATGATCTGAACCTAAGTATGCACATTGTCATCAAACTTTTAAGCAACCTTTAACCCAAAATTTGCTTTCCCCTGTCTATCTATATCTATCAATGACCTTTAACCCAAAAAGATTCGGCTTCACTGACCTTATGCAGCACAATGTCAAAAGGCCCTTGATCTGAAAGAGGCCTTGTTTGATCAATAGGAACAAAGAAAATCCCCTTATTCCTGCATGTCACACAACCGAAGATGCAATCAATAACTTAACCACATCTTTAAACTAGCTTAACCATACCCAATAATAAAAGATAACGGTAAAACAAACTGTTAGTTGAGGCACAATACATATGTTAAATCAGCTGATTATTCTAGTTCAGCAGTCTTTTCCTAGTTTATATGAACTTTAATCACTTAGATATACATATGTTTTCAACAGCTTATAGGGTGTTACTTGCAACAAAGCAGAGGGCGCTATGTACCTCTTTCCGCGCATTCAACTGCCAAAGAAAGCAATAAAAGCAGCAGAGGAGGCTAAAAAAGCAGCAGATGCATACTATGCTATCCGCCTCCTTAAAGATACTGGTGTTGTCGTGGTTCCTGGAAGCGGTTTTGGTCAGGTAAGAATTACTAAACTTGTGATCTCAATTCGGTTTTAATAGACTTCAGTCAGTTGTTTCTGAATGGTTCATTATAATTTGTATAACATGTCCAAGAACGTGGCATTTTAGGTGCACAATATTGCATCAAGAGGACAAAATTCCAGCCATAATTTCACAGTTGACAGATTTCCACAAGAAATTCATGGATGAATATCATGATTAGATGGTGTCTTCGCCAATATCCACAACAAGTTCATGGACGAAAATCATGATCAGATGGTGTTTTCGCCACATTTTTGGATAAAATTGACAACTTCAGAACAAACTCTAAATAAGCTTTAGTCGTGTTATCCACATACTGACCAAATACATGATGTGAAAAAAAATGACTCAAAATGCATTGTACCATGTGTCACGCTCACACACATGATTAAATCAAATAACATAAATCAAGAAGTTATTTTTCATTCAATATTGGCAGACATATTCCCTTCCAACCCGTCTAAATGACCAAGCTTTCTCCAATAGGCTCAATAATTTTTTCTATGATCAGCTATCTAAAAACCTAACAAATGTTATTGTGACATCTGCCACATCCTATGAAGCTATTCCTTATTTCTCTTGGCTCAGGTTTGGATATATGTTTGAAAATTTGCAACTGGCTCAAGTACGTACTTGCATCATCAGCTATGTTAACAATCCCTCATGAATTCTAATCCAACCAGATAGCTTGCTACACATATTGTAATGTTCTCTCTGAGGTACGATATGAACATAAATATGCAAAATGGGGGAAAACAACAAGACATAGGTCCAGATTAAAAAAAAAAAAAAAACCTACAAATCTGCATAGATGAATGCCAAATGAAAAGATAAAAAGGCAATTATGGGTTTTCCGGTGACAAACATGGAAAAACCAAAGTTAACTCATGCAAAAGTAAGGGATGGCCAAGAGTAATCCAGATACAATCATATCCTAACCACCTTACGCTCATACTTAACATAATTTGGTTCACTCGGTTTCGATAATGCTTGAAGGAACACAACTAACGTTTTTCACTTTTCTTATGCTAGGAACCGCTTGCGATTCTGACATTTCATAAGAGATTAAGCAAGTACTCTTATTAGTATTAGTATTGATCATTTTTCATACATAATACATTCATAGTATATACACACATATCTACATATAGGCATGAATACATATGTCTAGATATATACATATATCGAGGAAGTTGGGTTGGACCGCAGGTCAAAACGGATCAAATCACATAATTACTTGCCAAACAAAGTACTACGTATGAGAGAATGCATGATTATCTAATGTTATATTTTAAATTTACAAAAATACAATTGATCTTTTAGTAATTTTCGTGAACTTTTAGTGATATATATTCTTGGTCGATATATTGGTGGTAGAATGATGTGATGTCAGATTAACCTAAACCGACCCGTTCTGTTTTCAGTAACACATAATGACCCATTTTAGATTAAACCCATTTTTACATCTTATCAAATAACTCGCATAAACCAGATTCCCGACTCAAGTTCTTGCATAAAGTGAACCATTCTTGCATAAAGTGAATCAGAGGACTAGTAAAGATCGAGTATACTAAAACATCTTAGTCAATGGTTTATGCAAGAACAGACGTATACACACTGCTATTGATCAAATGACCTAGATCACAATATCAGTATAAATCCTAGCCTTCCTTTGGTTTACACTCAAGTGAAATTTTAAAATTTGTCCATAATTAGAAAAGCTTTAATGAACCTCTGGCATTGTAAATGTGTAAGTGAAAGAAGCATACCTGCCAGTCAGAAAGCAGATTTCCAGTTAAATCGAGCTCCTTCAGATCTGCAAAAACAGACATAGAATATTTAAGCAATCCATGACTAAATCACAAGTGATCAACCTAAAAACACTACAAGCAATTTCAATCATGCATAGGTCAGGAGTCAAGTAAATAAATAGTCATATGAGCCACTGATGATGGGTCATAGAACATAGATTAACGCTACACGGACATGCTTTGCTCAAAAAAATTGGAATTTTCAATTACTTGCCTTAAACCTTATTGCAGCTATCATCTTTTCCAAATCAAAATAACTTTTAGACTTGAGAGCAACTATAAGCTTAAAACTAACACATTCATTCCATATCATTCATCATCCTTTACGCCATACCACTTTAAACTGTCTTAGTTCAAGCTTACTTTTGGGCTTATGAGCTTATGTGTTTTCTCCTTATGTTTCATAAGTCCATTCTTTTGAGGCTCATTTTGAAACTTATGAGCTTATATAAGCTTCTTATTATAACATAATAAACTTATATAAGTTTCAAATAAGCCTGGAAAAATGAAACATAAGGCGAAAACACATAACCCCCTAATGCATAAGTTTAACCACATAGCTTAACCATACCAATTAACAAATAAACTTAACCCCCTAATGCATTTAATATAATGCAGAGGCCAGTTACAGCTACATTTCTGGTTTTGGGACTCCAACCACCAGATTCGATCATTTGAGCAGAAGAGTTTCCAACCACAGGTAACTCACAACTATGTTGGCCTCAATCGATGGATCAATGGTCTTTCTAACTTAAGTCAAAATATACCAAAAAATAAAGAAACAATAAATCTGTAAAAGCTTTTGTATTAATCAATAAGTCATGCTTTTTCTGTACAATTTGCTATCTATTTATACAAAGTGAAAGGGTACAATGAAGAGATGTGTCGGTTGGGGCATAACTGTCATATAGTAGTTATAATGTAACTGCCATTCGGCAGTTATCTTGTAACTGTCATAAACTGTTGTGGTTGACTTTCTGGGTTGACCGGGTCATATTGTGTTGACTGGGTCGATTGGGATTAACCCAATATTCTCCCCTTTAATCACAATCGCTTTGTTGTAGATCTTTGACTCCAGATGTTTCATTGTTAGAGACTTGATCTTCAGTAATGCTTGCAACCGCTAATAAGAGGGTTGGTTCTAAATCTTCCTCGATGAGGTTTGTAACTTCTTGTCTTTGAAGTCTTCCACTTCTTTTATTGCAATGTGAGGCATAATGTCCATATTCATTGCAATTATAACATTTTACTTTGCTGAAATCTCTAGGCTTTTTCGTTGCTTCAGTGTAATCTTGTGAGACTTTTTCTTCGTCACGAGTTTGGCTATGTGGTGGAATGTATCTTCCTTTTCCTTGATTATCATAGTGATGTCTTCGGCCATTATTGTTGTGTTTTGTAAACAATAGTTTATCTTGATCATCGAATGTTCTTCGTTTCTTAGCCTTTACTCTTTCTTCGAAGGTTTTCAATCTACCAATAGCTTCGTCTAGAGTCATTTTATCTAGATTGGAGTATTGCTCTATGGATGCGACAATGTGAATGAATCTTTAAGGTACATAATTTAGCAATTTTCGTACGCGAGTTGATTCATCAAATATTGATCCAAGACTTGTCATTTTTGACGTAATGCTTGTCATCTTTGCGGTGAATGAATCGATAGTGTCATCTTTCTCCATTTGTAATATCTCAAATTCGGATTTGAGTGTTTGTAGTTTTGCCTTTTGCACTCGATCCACTCCAATATTTATAGTCTTTAATGCATCCCAAACTTCTTTTGCGCTTTTGCAATTTGCCACTTGTAATACTTGATCTTCGGGTAGTGATTGGAATAGATATGCCAATGCGGTTTTGTCTCTTTTATCATTTACTTGAGTCTTAGTAGTAGGTTCTACCATTTCCCAAAGACCATTTGCTTGTAGTATGATCTTTATTCTTATAGCCCATATGGTATAATTTGTTGAATTTAACAAGGGACATTGAAAGTTTAGGGTATCTAAACTTTTAATTTGACTACTTGTTTCACCTTTTCCCATTTCGATTTAATATTCTTATAAAACTTTTGTTAATAACTATATAAATCTAAAACTTAACAATGTAAAACTTAAAATCTTTTAAACTTTTAAATACTTTGAAAAAAACTTAGAAACTTTAATCTTTAAAACTTGTAAACCTTAAACTTTATATATTTCTTATCTTAAACCTAATAAAAAAAAACTTAAAACCTGTTTCTTATCGTAAACCAAATAAGAGAAACTTAAAACTTGTTTCTTATCATAAACCAAATAAGAGAAACTTTTAAACTTTAAAAAAAAAACCTTAAAACTTTTCTTATCATAAACCAAATAAGAAAAAAACTTTGAAACTTAAAAGCTTCTTAAAACTTAATACACTTTATAAACTTAAATCAAAAAAATACTTTAAGACTTAAACTAAAAACAATGTAAACTTTTCTAAAAACAAAACTATATATATAAATACAAAAATAAAATAAAATAGAGGGTATGATTTTGAAAGTTTGGAACCTGATGGGTAAAAATGCCCTTTTGTTTGTTGGCCTATTTTAGACGCCTTCTTTTATTAGTTCTTATCCCTTTTGTGAGATAAAAAAAAGAACGAGTAAAAAGAAAAAACGTCTCTTTGAGAGACTGTAGTATTTCGTTTCTTCTGCTTTCTGGGATTTGATCCGATCTATTCTCCTGATCTTTATGGCTTGTTGGCCTTTCTTTCTTCTCCGGTGTGTAGTGTTCTTCGCGAGCACTCGATTCCCTCAATTGAAACTTTTAGGGTTACGATGAATTTTAGGGGTTTTAATTCCGTGAGAGATATGGATAATTGGAGATTGAAATTGAGTTGATTGGTGACTCAATTAAAGTTCTGGGCTTGATTCGTTAATTGAACAGGAGTGTTTGTTCTATTGTGAATCGTTATAATTTTGCCCTAATTGATGACTTTGTTATTAGTTTTGTTTTGAATCAAAAAGGTAAACGATTTAATCGTTTATGATCCTATTGTATTGGATAAAAAAAAGAACTGTTTTCGATGTTATAAATTTTTTTTTTCTTTGCGAGTTGTTTTCTGATGTCGGGTTTGAGTAATCACAATTGTGATTGTTCCATTGTTGCGACAGAAACAGAAACACGAAAATGATGTTTTGATTTGTGTTCGAATTAATTTTGCAGGATTTTTTTCCGAAACAGTTTCTTGTTCTTTGATTCTGAAACTAAAACGAATAGTGGATTGGTAAGTGATGATTTTGGTTAGTGTGACCAAACCGCTCTGATACCAATTGTTGGCCTCAATCGATGGATCAATGGTCTTTCTAACTTAAGTCAAAATATACCAAAAAATAAAGAAACAATGAATTTGTAAAAGCTTTTGTATTAATCAATAAGTCATGCCTTTTCTGTACAATTTGCTATCTATTTATACAAAGTGAAAGGGTACAATGAAGAGATGTGTCGGTTGGGGCATAAGCGCCATATAAGCACTTATAATGTAAGCGCCATTCGGCGATTATCTTATAATCGTCATAAGCTACGTGGTTGACTTTACGTGTTTGACTTACGGGTTGGCCGGGTCATATGGTGTTGATTGGGTTGATTGAGATTAACCCAATAAACTAGGGGTGAGCGCGGTTCCGAACCGCACGGAACCGAACCAGAACCGCGAGAACCGAGAACCGAGAACCGAAAAACGGATGGACAAGGAACCGAGAACCGGACCGAGTAACATATCTCGGTTCCGGTTCGGTTCTCGGTTCGGTTCGGTTCTTTGCGGTTCAAACCGATTAGAACCGAAATTTGTAAATCTTGAATTTTTATCCGTTTTTCTTGTACTTCATGCAGGGTTTCAATACATATTAAAAAGAATACATGATCAAATAAGCAATGAACCACCCGAAAATAAAAAAGAATATGAATCATCTTCTTGTTATCAAAGAATATGAATCATCTTCTTGGTTGTGGCGATTGCATCTTTTTCTTTTCTTTAATGGTTGAGATGCCCATTTCTTTAACAGCGAAAAGTATGAAATCTTGTTTGATTTTGATGTTGAGAAATTTTCACAAACAGGTTGTGTGCATGAAATCTTGTATGCATTTTCTTAATCAAGTCTACTTGTATTATTTACTAGCCTCTACATATAACGCTAGTTGGTTAGTTTTTTACATGGCTAGTAATTTATTAAAGGGTAAATAGGAAGAAAAAAGTATATTATATTTTAGCTCTATTTTAATTTCAAAGTAGTTCAAACACTTTTACTACCTCCGTCCCATATTAATTGTCTCTTTTGACTTTTAAGTCTTTCTTTCTGTTTTGAGCACTAAATATTTTGTTTGTGTTATATAATATTTAATAAAATTATACCAATGAAAATCGTTTAAAACTCAATCTATTCATATAATTTCGTCAATTATTATATAACACAAACAAAATATTTAAAATCGAAGTTGAAATAAAAGACCTAAAAAGCAAAGTGGACGATCGATATGAGACGGAGGAAGAATATTTTTCCTGTTGTAATTGACACGAAAAAGACAACCTGATATATTTTTACATAAGTTGGGTCACAAGGGTTGGGCTTATTCTGATTGTGGGCCAAAAGTAGTGCATACTCCTTTTCCTTTGGCGCTACATTTTACTTGGGCGGTTCTTCAGTTCCGGAACCAATACCCGCGGTTCCGGACCGAACCGAACCGAGAACCAAAATTTGAAATATTGAAGACCCGAGAACCGAACCGCGGTTCTAAAAATCGGTTCGAGTTGGGTCGGTTCCGGGTCGGTTCTCGGTTCAATTCGGTTCTCGATCTTTTCTTTCCCCTACTCACAACCGATAGTGGTGAAACTTAAGAGACTCAACTACTTGATCAGCATCAACTCCGACCCTATTTCGGTTATGTATTTCAACTAGCAACAGTACAAGTTAAGCTAACTATACAATCTCCAAACAACCTTTAAATTAGAAAAGCTATAGCATATTAACCAACAATAACAATAATATCACTTAAACCATACAACACTCGTTCCTATTAATCAAGATATAGCATAACAACAACTACCAATATCACTTATTAACACTTTCTAAATAGCATCACAACACTTTTAGACTTTTTGGGAGATGGGAACTATGGTAGGCCAATGGTTTTTGGGAGACGTAACATTTTTTATTTATTATTATTATTTTTATTTATTATTTTTTTTTTAAATAATTTTAGTGTGGAAAAGTTTTAGTGAGTTACTTTTATATTTTTTTTGTTTATTTTTTACTTTTGGTGACTTTTAAAAATTTTAGTAAGGAAAAGTTTTAGTGAGTATATTTTGTAGTGACAATTTAGTAAAAGTATTTAGGGCCCGTTTGGTTGGTGGGTTGTGGATTTGGATTTTGGATTGATGGTAAAAATATTTGTTTGGTTAAAAAATATGGGGTTCGAAAATGAGACTCATCCTCATATTTCCAGTCTAGTAACACTCCTTTTCTGACAAAGTCCCTATTTGATTTCTTTCTCTCCTTTTTTTTTGTCTCATACGATTTTATGTATGAAATTATGTACTATCTTCAAATAAAAAATAAAAGTTTGTATTAGTGGTGGTCCCTTTTATAATTTTAATATTAAAATAAATATAAATTTTAAACCTCAATTTATATTCTAAGGGTGGTGGCAACGGCCGGGCTCGACCGGGTTGGCTTAGCTTCAGCACACACCGCATGAACCAATGAGGCTCGAGCGGGTTGAGCATGCGGGGAAGAAGCCGGGACGGGTTAAAGAGAATTGAGTAGTTGAGCGGCTAAAAAGGTAAAAAAAATTAAATGTGGTGAGGGTAGGGATACATGGTTGCCACTAAAAATATATGATGATGGGTGGTGTGGGGATGAGATGAGTTGGAAGATTGTTATTGGTGGATGATGAGGGATGGTGAGGGATGGTGAATGAGGGTTGCCACCACCCTAATATATAAAACAAATAACTTTTAACACAATTCAAATTCAAATTCAAATTTAAATCTAAATTTTAAATCCAAATCCAAATCTTAATCCTAAACCCAACTACAAACCAAACAGGCCCTTAATGAGTTGAGGTTTGGATCATACATAATATTTTCAAGCTTCATTATTTTAAGAGTTAATTACATAATTGGTCCTTGTGGTTTGTCGGATCTTGAGAAAATGTCCCTGTACTTTTTTTTGTGGGTCATGTCCTCGTGGTATGCAAAAGTTACGGGTTTGGTCCTTGATTGGTCATCTTGTTAGTTGACCGCTTACTTTGAAACCACGAGGGACGATTTATGTAATCGACAAAAAAAAAAAAAAAAAACTGATTAAAAAAGAAAAATAGTTTTAAAAAGCGATTTAAAAAAACGAAAAATTGTTTAAAAAAAAGACGTTTACAAAAATATTTATTACACTTAAATTGGTGCTTATGTATAATGTGATGGCCAAGAGAACTTTTTTTTCTTTTCTTAATTATTATACTTGAATTTTGGCCTAAGAGAACTTTTCTTAATTATTATACCAAAATTTAAGTATAATAAAAAAAAAAAAAAAAAAAAATCTCTTAGACCTCACATTATACATAATACTAATTTAAATGTAATAAATATTTTTGTAAACGCTTTTTTAAACAATTTTTCGCTTTTTTCTTTTTTCTTCTTCTTTTTTTTTTTTTTAAATCGCTTTTTAACAATTTTTCTTTTTTTAATCGGTTTTTTTTTTTAAGTTTTTTTTTTTGGATATTTTTGCAAGATCAAATGACGCGACCAATTATGTAATTAACTCTTATTTTAATATAGATTGCAAAAAAGAAAACCGCACCCCAGGTGAAAACCTCTTCACATAGGCAGCAATATCGGCAGGGGCGAATCCACATTGTAGGTAGTGGGGAAAGGCCTCCAATAAACCTCCAGCGGAGTAGCTAAAATTAGTAGTAGAAAAATGGTTCAGAAAAATCGCAGTGCTCTCAGCTTAAAAAATAAAGTGCCCTCTACAAGAAGCCAAGATCAACAATTGCATGTTTAAATTTTGTTCATGGAAATCATTGATCGAATGAGCTGAAAATTTAATGGTGGGGTATGGAGATGGGAAAGGGAAAGGGAAGGTGGAGACTCAAGATGAGAAAGTGGGTAACAATAATATTAGGAACTGGAATTTTATTGTTTACATAATGTAGTTTCATTTTATTTTTCAAACAAATTTAGGCTAAGATTTTTAGTGAAAAGAACTGAGAGTGTTATTAAGAATTGTGAAGTAAGGTTATATGCATGTTATTTTTCAAACAAATTTTAATATCAGTTTTGAGCAAGATCTTTATATACACATATTTTGAGCGCCAAATGTGGAATGTTGATGAAATTACAGTTATCAAACTACCAATAAACATGGCCATTTTATTCACTTCATTTCAACCATTTTCACCAAATCTATGTTAGAATTCACATGGTCCAAAATTTTCTTAATCAACAAAAAAATTCCACTCTAAATATTTCAAAACAAACATTCATAATTTTTTTTTAATAAAATGGCTCAACCACAAGCAGAACAAAAGTTTCAAGAAAAACAAGACAAAGAAACATTAAAAAATGATAGAAAAATCGTTTAAATTTAATGCACATGCACCTGAATTTGTGCCTAGCTCACAAACTCAGATTCCTTTACGGGTTATTTTTATCCGTGTTATAGTTATGTTGGTTTGGGTGGAAATGATGGTAGTGGTTTGGGTGATTGGGTTTATGTTAGTGGTGTTGGTGATCAAGATAACAAGTTCCGTTTTTTTTCTTCTTCTGAATCCAGTTGTTACGAGCAATGTTTTAAAACCCGGGTCGACCCGGCCGGTTCAACCGGTTGAACCGGGAACCGGATCGATGACCGGGCCGGATGTGACCGGGTTTTTGCTTGTTTAAGAACCGGATTGAACCGCCGGTTTTCTCTTAACCCGGGTTGACCCGGTTTGATAAATCCGGCCGGGTCAAGCATTTGTTTTAAAATACAGTATGACAACAAACTCCTATACTTCTATTTTTTGTATTCAAAGTGATATGCTATGAATAGCTTGAATTCAAGAACTAAAACGCCCACAGAAGTGGTATAACCAGAGAATATGTGTATGAGCCTTGTATGCATTTACATTGATGACTATGGCTGCAATACAGTGGAGAGCTAACTAAAGATATAATGGACACATTTACTAGTGCCTCAAAAGAATATCGGCAAGAAACAAGAATCATTGTGGAAAAAAAGGGAATACTAGTCAATATTATAACCAAAACAAAGGTTTTTCATGTTTAATATATGTTTGGCATTTACTTTTACATGTTTTATAGATGTTTGGTAAGTTTAAAAATTAAAATTTTTATTTAATAGAAAACCGGTTTGACCCGGTGGTCGAACCGGTTGAACCGGTGACCCGGTGAACCGGCTAGTCAACCGGGTCAACTTAAAAACCGGGTTTTAAAACATTGGTTACGAGTCCCTTGTTTGCTAAGAATGTCCTCACTGAAGATCTTCAACAAAAGATTATAAAACAGGTAATTTTGATACTAATGAGGATTGGAATTATTTTATATGCGCTATGATTTTTTTTAAACTTATGTATGCAATGCACAAATGGTTGCGATTTTGAGAAAGTTGGAACGCTTGGTGTTAACATATTTAAGTGAGAAAATTATGTTATGGATGATTAATAAATTGGCAAAAGTTCAATATAGATCCAAAATTTACCATAGATCCAATAAACCAATAATAGCCATTTATTTTTTATTATGATAAACTTTCACCCTTTTTAAAAATTAAATATCTCGCAAACCGTTAATCGTTCGCGATAAAAATTATCTGATATGACGAGAATTAAATTATCTTTTCTATGATACGCACTACTATATATTTTTAACCATTTATTTTTCAAAATTTGGTCAACAAAAATCATATATGATTCGATTTTTATGAATCATATATGATTTTGAAATCATATATGATTCGTAAAAATCATATATGATTCATAAAATCGAATCATCATGATTTTTAAAATCATATATGATTCGTAAAAATCATATATGATTTTTAGGACGGAATTTTGAAAAAAATGTTTATCGAAAATATATAAAAGTGCATATCTATAAAAAGATAATTTAATTCGTCGCGATGGTGTATTTTTATATTTTGAAAATTACCGTTTGTAAGATATGTTGTTTTAAAAAAAGGTAAAAATGATTTTTATTAATTTAAATAAAAGATGGAGGATTATGATTGGTTCGTTTGTTACATAAGCGAATATGGGTTATATTGATCTCAACTCTTAATAAATTTGGTGCCGAAAATGAGCTTTGGCCTTGTTTGTGATGGATTGGCCAAAAGTCAAAAGTGTGTGCATATTGATTGTTGGATAATTTGGGCCTCATGTTGTGTCGGATTGGTCATAACGGTGTCGATCTGGCATTGTGTTTAAAACGAGTCTTTATTACCCAAAAGGGTATTTGAATATGTTGGGTTAGTAAATTCCCAAACTCCCTGAAATAAGGATTTGAAGATGAAATAACCTAACTGTTTAATAACCTTAAACATGTGCAAGTCACTGAATGAACAGTTGTTCAGTGAGTCATCTTTAAGAAGCTCAGGACAAGCCTAAAAAGAAATGTTTTCCATTCAGTGAGGCGGGACTCAGTGAATGATACATGAGCCAAAGAAGAAGATGATGGATTCAGTGAGTAATGACAATAACTCATTGAATCCCCAGACTCCTAACCAACTATGAAGACTGAAGACGTAAAGCCTGAAGACATGAAGACTGAAGTAAAGGCGGGATAAGGCGGGATAAGTTTGAAGGATAAGGGAGTGTCCTTATCTGCAAAGGACAACTTACCCTGAATGGATAAAAGACCAAGAGTGTGTCAACACTGACACAAGGAAAGCAAACCGGTTCCTTACTAGAAATAGCTTTGTGTAACAGAGACAAAATACGCAAGGTATTTTGTCATCTGAAGCTTATATCAGTCTTGTCTTTTAGGAAAACAGTTGTATCCTATACTTGTATAAATAACACCCATAAGGTGGAGTAAAAGGGTTAACCTTGTGCACTAAATGCTTAGACATTCACAAGCCCTTTTACTCCTTCAAATACAACTAAGTCCATGAGGTTAGCTTAGTTGGTTAGCATAGTTGTACTTAAGCTTAGCTTAAGTTTAGTGAGGAGTACACCATACATTGTCATTCAATCCCAAGTGTTGTTCCGCAAACAATTGGGTAATGTATTCTTTGATTAACTTTTTAATAAAAATATAAACGTTGAAAACTCTTGTCTATTTTACTTTACGTTTTAACTTGTTAAACTGTTTTTCAATCAACATTGCTAAGAAATGAAGCTTGGATAGATTAACTTTGTAGTTAATTCTAACCAAGTTAAAGGGAACAACAAGTGGTATCAGAGCCGGGTTTATAAAACTTTTAATCAAAGAGTCTCTGAAGTTTTTAAAATCAAGATCCTACCATGGCTGATAGTGATGTGCCCCGACTAGTCAACAAAAAGGGAGGAAGCTATTTAGCTGTTGCTCCCCGACTGGAAGTTGGAAAATTCAGTAAGTGGAAACAGCGCATGCTTTGCTACTTAACAGGAATGGAACCATACTACATCAAATGTATTAATAATGGTCCATTTATCCCTAAAACTGTTGAAGGTTTACCTAAGCCTGAAGCTCAATGAACTCCTAATGAGAGAAGGGTGATCAATCAGGACCAATGCCTCAAAAGCATCATTATATCCTGTCTCCCTGACGATATAATGAAATCACTCATTAACTATAAAACAGCCAAACAAACTTGGATTGACTTGGTTCATAGCTATGGAGGTCCCTCAGATAATAAGGAAAACATGATAATGGACCTAAAACTTAAGTATAACACTTTCAGAGCCAAAGATTCTGAAAGTCTCTCAGAAACCTATACCCGTTATAAGACACTGCTCAATGAGCTGTCCAATGATGGTGTCACCCTGTCTAAGCATGAGACGAATGTTCGCTTTATCAAAAATCTCCTTGAGAAGTGGTTAAGCTTCTCTCAGGGTCTCAAGAATGCTAATCACATTCAAAATCTTGAGCTCCCTGAAATCTATGGGAAGTTTGTCTATGAAGACAACTTAATCTCTAGGAGATACCCTGATTAAAAAAGTATCAAGAAACCAAAAAGGCCCTGACCATTGAACCCATATCTACTGCATTATATTCAAATGGTGTTATGCAGGATTTTCAAGAAAACTCTGATGATGAGGCTGATGAAAGAACTAGTGAGGAATATATAGATGATTTACAAACTGAATTTCAAGAGAGGGCACTCCTTGCAAACTCAAAATGTTTTATCAAAAGAAATAAGTCAAAATTTTCTGGTTCCAAAGCAAGTGAAAGCACTGAATGTTTTAAATGTGGTAAAAGGGGTCACTTTGCAAAAGACTATTTTTCAAAAACCACTTCAGAACATTCATATAAATTTTTTGAAAACAGTTCTTGCTCAGGAACTAGCAAGTTTCAACCAAAAATGCTTCAGTCTTCTCAACATTTTCAAAACAAAACTGATCAAAAGGATCAAAAAGGTATTGAAGCTAAGTATAGCTAAAGCTAAACTTGCACTCTGATACGCTTACACAACGCGTTCGGGGTCAAAGGAACTTCCTTTTCGTCGAGCAAGTTTTTCAACACCCTAGGCAGTGAACCTAATCGTTGTAGTGTAGTATTAGGGTAAGCACGGAATTGATATCGCTCTCAGGGAATAGGAATGCTAGTGAGAAGTTACTACGCTAAGGTTGGGGTTGAGGAAGATTATTTTTATCTTTTATGTTTTTAGAAAAGGAAAAGTACGAATCTCGGGGTTTGGATTTGGGGGTTGGTATTTCTACCGATTACTCTACTATTATCTAATTATCTAAACTAAGGTGGTGGTAGTCTATGTCTAATTATTGTGTGCTCGTATGATAGTTTAAAGATGTGTTTACTTAGGTTTTACTACTCCTTAATTATCTCTATTGGTGGTTGAATTGTCACGTCCTTATTCCTAATTGCGTTGTGTGTCTAAAGTTGTAGGGTATGCGTTTCTCCTAACTCTTTGAAGTTACCAAAGGGTCTCGTCTACAAAACCCACAAGGATGATAAACTCTAACTCTAAGGCCTCTTTGGATAGTTTAGCTTACAACAACTCAAAGTGCTATAACCTAAGGTTCACAAAGATTAATCAAGCATTAAGTACACAACGAATGACCTATCGCATTACTAGATCATTAATCAACTAAGATAAGAAACAACCAATCAATATTCAATAATTAAGTTTCATATTCCCTAAGCAAACACACAAGTAAATTAGCGGACATGGAGAACATGCAAGCATACACACAAATAATTGAGACATAATTAAATTAATGAAGTAAACAACTTATCTTGGTGTAAGATAGGGTTTAGAACCCTAAAATACGACCTTGGTTGGTTTAGGTTTTACTCAAAAGTTTACCCAAAAGACTACTCTAAAACCGAAAAATTCGGATTCTATATATAAGATTACATGTGCGACGGCGTCACCTTATGATTTGTGGCCGCCGTGTCGCCGTCATTAGGGTTTCGTTGGCAAGTTAATCTTGACGGCGTCACCTTATGCTTGTGACGCCGTCCTCTTTAGCTTTAGACGCCGTCTCGATTGAATCTAGGCCGTGCGAGTTGCGACGACCTACTTTTTAAAGCCCGACGCCGTCCTTCAAAACTAGCAATTTCTCTTACGAGAGTCACAAATTCCTCCGACGGCGTCATAGACAGCGATGGCGCCGTCCCTTGTAATTTAGCGACTTGAGTGTCTCGATTCTTGACTTTGGCCATTTTCTTCATATATCGCGCCTTTTCATCCAAATAAGTGCCATTACTTAGTTTGCCTTCAAGAGACCTAAAAGTGAAAAGGAACGATATTAAGCAATAACGGATACAAAAGTGATCAAATAAGGGCTTAAACGACCCTCAAAAGGTACATTTAAAACCTTATCAAATATCCCTACACTTGGTATTTGCTTGTCCTCAAGCAAATGTGCTTTTAGCCAATTAATTTATAAGTTGGGGTCATGAAGCATTGGTTAAAACAGTCCACAACACATATAAGCCCCATAAAAGTCATAACAAGCACGGAAATTACATACTAGCACCTCACATGGGGTGTTTGGATACTCACATCTCTGGGTGTATATGAAATATAACAAATTGGAAATGGAAGATAAACACTCATTAACCGATCCTAGTACATAGATTACCATAGGCTTGAGAATAGATCAAACCTCCATCGCTTTGGCGTAAGCACCTAGGAAAGACTATCAAAGAGGTCTTTAAAGGGTTGTAACGTAAGGCTTACGGTAGGGAAACAAAGGGTTTGGTGGGATAGGCTTTTTTAGTGGTGGCAAGTCAAAAATCTCAATGTTACATGCATACGAAGAATGGCGTTGCTAAGCCAAGACTCGACACTCTAAACTCTATATAACTGAAATAAACAAACATAAATTTAAAGATAGATGTAGGATGGTAGCCAGTATGTTTTTTTTTTGAACACTCTATTTTTTTTTTTCTTTTTCTATTATTTTTCGATTTTTTTTTTTTTTTTAACACTTTTACTCTACCATCCTCTACGATAACATCAAAATGATAGGGGTTTATAGCACATCCCTACACTTAAGTTTTTATTACTCTAACACTAATATGACCCGAATTGAAAAGATTAAAACACTTGGAGTACGTTATTACGCAAATAAGGGAATTGGCGTTCCCTTTTAGTCATTTAAAACTTTAACTTTTCTCATGAGTCCCAATCGTCCCAAAACTGTATACAAAGGATATGACTCAACTTAGCAACTCATGCAAGCAACTAGATAATTGAACTAAGGGTTTTGGGTGATAACAATAATGCACTAAAAGTGAGTGCATACAAGGTAGGCTAAGGCGATTTGGGTGTATATTTGGGGTGGAGTGTAAACAATGTTTTCATTGATATTCGGAAAACCAAACATCACGAGAACCGCGAAAAGGATAGGCTCGAGGGGTTAACTAGGGTATCGTGTACTAAAGATGAGTACAACGCAAAGGGTGTGGGGAATTACTCAACCGATGTGGAAGAAGTAATTATATTACGGTATCAAACAAGGGTTATCCTAATGCCTCTTATCATTTAGTTATTCCTAACTACACAAGTGTAGTCTTACTAGCGATCTCGGGATGCATCACAAAACAAGTTCTAGAATCTAATATACTCTTGGTTCACACTCTAAGCATTAAAGATGAATGCTTTAATTCCTACTAATCTAAGGGTGATCCTCACATTTTGGTGGAATTTAAGTGGTAAAGGGTTTTGTGCTAGTCATATAACTTCCTATCCGTGAGACGCTTTTGTTAAGACTAATGGCCCACCCTATATGTCATGAAAATTTTAAATTTGGTGCCAAAATTACCCTAACCGACATTTTCTCATGGTTTATTATGCAAATGCAATTGGACAAAGCAAATATTCAAGGATAAGCATAGTTTCAAAGTTCCTGCTTTATTTTCCTCCCTACATTTTAAACCGAACATTGTCCCCAATGTTCCCAAAGTATCAAAGTTATGATAAAAGAAGGTAATCAAAAGCGAAGAGACTAATACTCCCCTGATTAGCTCGGTAGGATCCGTGTGAAGTGGTGGTTAAATCCTTTCCAAGAAGAATTTATGCGTGAAAAGCTCCTTCCAATCTTATGTAACTTCTTCTTGATAAATTAAACCTGCACACTTGAAGAAAATAAACGAAACCTTCGCGTAAAATCGGCGGTAATAATATATATAAGACTCTACTAAACTAGGATATAATGCTTGTGGAATGGATGTTTGCAATTTCTAAGAAAATTAAGACCGAAAATTCCAAAAATTTTAAGTAGCTCGTAAAACGAGAAAAGTAATCGATGTTTTACTCCTTCGACGACGTCAGTTGCAATCTGACGCCGTCAGTTATCCCGACAAAAGCGGTCTGCGATTTTCCGGAAAAATTCGAAAATTTACATCTTTAGAATCTGGAAAAATTTCTGCAAAACATCCATTATGACTCGATACAAGCATTTGACTCGAATAAACATGCAAATATATCTTTTAATTAATTGTTATTCTCATGTTCACGTTTCTTATGAAAACGTGTGTAATCCTCCCTACACTTATCATTTATGTAAAATACCTTTATATGCAATTAAGACGAGGTTAAAAACAAAATAAAGCATTTTTACAAATTTAAACATGAGATTAAACAATCAATAAAAGATATATGACACAAAAAGCAAACAATTAAACATGGGTTGCCTCCCTCGAAGCGCTTTTCTTTATTTAAGAGTCTTGTAGCTAGACTCGTAGTCGTGTCCCTACGTTACTTCATTTTGCATTCTCAATGAGAATTCTATCATGTTGACAAAATTTTCATCGACTCTATACCTAGGCCCTAGTGGTCAACAATCCTTATAATAAAATATCCTTCTTTCCCACATGAATTTGTAACCTTTTTCAACATCGCCTTTGCTTTTGTCCTCAAAAGCTCTAATGTTGTCTCGTTCAAAAGGGATAGATGGCCATATTCATTCGCCTTCCAAGGCATCCTATAAGTAATCTCATCGTTTCTTCTTTAAATCTAACCGTTCCATCATACTTGTTATGGCTCATTTTAGATATTTCAACAAACGGTTTTCCTAGCACTACTTGAGATAAGCTATAGTCAATAACGCATCCTACATCTTCTAGGACCATAAAATCAACTAGGTAGGTGAAATTTCCTATGAAGACATGTACATCCTTGACTCTTCCCACGAAGTTACAAACTCCACCTGGATACTTAGGGTCTCTCCTAATATTAAGTCGCTCATTCATAATGTCATTGTAGACAATAGATGACATCACATTGATGGGAGATTCCGTATCTATGTAAGCATGTTCGACATTCCTATATCCGATCATACAAGGGATTTTTAGGTTCCAAGGATTTCCTCTCCTAATATTTGGGCAAATCCTAATGATTGGTGATCGTGGATTATCAATTATGTATCGATGGTATGCAATCTCTTCCTTAGTGGGGTAAAGATTGAAATAAGCACTATCCTCTTCGTCAATCCTATTCAACTCACTAAGGTCTTTGATTTCATCAATGATTTGGTTGCGAAAGAGTTGAAGGACCGATGGTCAGTGGTTGACTTGGACTTGGTGAGCAAAACTTAGCAAGAAAAGCAGTAGTGAGATCTTCCCAATTTGAAATAGATCCCTGGGAAGATGAAAAGCCATTTACTAGCTTGTTTTCTTAAAGAGAATTGGAAGAACGCAGACGCGCGTGGTCTCCCGAGTAGTAGTATCAAGGTCAATAGAATCGACAATTTTAAGGAAGTCCTTAAGATGTCGATTAGGATCTTGAACGAAGTCCATGGAATGTACATCCATTTTGCACCAACCGGATGGTGTCGGATCGCAGGGCCGTAATTTGGGCTTGGTCGGGAAGCTCAATGGTGTTCCTGTAGCCTTGGTGGCTAGGTCTCGAGTATTCACCAAGAGTATGGTCTCTTGGCGGGACAATGATTTGAGGGGGGTTTTCACCTTCCATGATGAAAAGTGATGGGGTTACGAACAAAGGTCACGAAGAAGGGGATAGACTAAAAGAAAGCTAAAAATGAGAAAAAGTTTACTTGATAGAATCACAAAGAAACCCAACGAGGTGGACTACTAACTAGCTATTCTATTCCCGGCAACGCGCCTAAAACTTGATACGCTTACAGTAGCGTTCGGGGTCAAAGGAACTTCCTTTCGTCGAGCAAGTTTTTCAACACCCCAGCGGTTGAACCTAATCGTTGTAGTGTAGTATTAGGGTAAGCCACCGGAATTGATATCGTTCTCTGGGGAATAGGAATGCTAGTGAGAAGTTACTACGCTAAGGTTGGGGTTGAGGAAGATTATTTTTATCTTTTATGTTTTTAGAAAAGGAAAAGTACTGAATCTCGGGGTTTGGATTTGGGGTTGGTATTTCACCGATTACTCTACTATTATCTAATTATCTAAACTAAGGTGGTGGTAGTCTATGTCTAATTATTGTGTGCTCGTATGATAGTTTAAAGATGTGTTTACTTAGGTTTTACTACTCCTTAATTATCTCCTATTGGTGGTTGAATTGTCACGTCCTTATTCCTAATTGCGTTGTGTGTCTAAAGTTGTAGGGTATGCGTTTCTCCCTAACTCTTTGAGTTACCAAAGGGTCTCGTCTACAAAACCCACAAGGGATGATAAACTCTAACTCTAAGGCCTCTTTGGATAGTTTAGCTTACAACAACTCAAAGTGCTATAACCTAAGGTTCACAAAGATTAATCAAGTATTAAGTACACAACGAATGACCTATCGCATTACTATATCATTAATCAACTAAGATAAGAAACAACCAATCAATATTCAATAATTAAGTTTCATATTCCTAAGCAAACACACAAGTAAATTAGCGGGACATGGAGAACATGCAAGCATACACACAAATAATTGAAGACATAATTAAATTAATGAAGTAAACAACTTATCTTGGTGTAAGATAGGGTTTAGAACCCTAAAATACGACCTTGGTTCGGTTTAGGTTTTACTCCAAAAGTTTACCCAAAGACTACTCTCTAAAACCGAAAAATTCGGATTCTATATATAAGATTACATGCGACGCGCCACCTTATGATTTGTGACGCCGTCGTGTCGCCGTCATTAGGGTTTCGTCTTGGCCAAGTTAATCTTGCGACGGCGTCACCTTATGCTTGTGACGCCGTCCTCTTTAGCTTCGACGCCGTCTCGATTGAATCTAGGCCGTCCGAGTTGCGACGGCCTACTCTTTTAAAGCCCGGCCGTCCTTCAAAACTAGCAATTTCTCCGAGTAGTCACAAATTCCTCCGACGGCGCATGCAGACAAGATGGGACGTCCCCTTGTAATTTAGCACTTGAGTGTCTCGATTCTTGACTTTGGCCATTTTCTTCATATATCCGCCTTTTCGTCCAAATAAGTGCCATTACTGATTTGCCTTCAAGAGACCTAAAAGGTGAAAAGGAACGATATTAAGCAATAACGGATACAAAAGTGATCAAATAAGGGCTTAAACGACCCTCAAAAGGTACATTTTAAAACCTTATCACACTCCGAGGTCGCACCATCAACCCTCGGTCCACACAGAGCTCTAAATTCTCTCGGGGGACGTAACAAAGGTCTTGTTGCTGAAACCTTTGATTGGGATGAAGAAGATGTTTCCTCTGATGATGAAGTAAGAGTCAGTGCACTGATGGCACTTGAAAAAGATGAAAAATTGATTGTTGGAATAATCTTGCAAGAAATGGAGAGTGGGTCAACATCACCATGAGAAAGGTAAATATTTTACTATCTATGGATGATGATTCTGATTGGCAATCTTATTTAAGTTACCTTAATGTGGATCTTAAGTTTGCTGAAGAGCAAAGATTAAATTTGTTTTCAAAATACAATAAACTCACTTTTGAATTAAACAAGTGTAGAGATGAACTTCTTGCTTTAAAACAAGCTAAACTTGAAGTTGTCACACTTCAAATTCAAAACACTAAACTTGTGAAACAAAAGCCTGTTCTTCAAGAGGAACTTAAGAAAGAAAAGCTCATTATTGAAAGTTGGACAACCAAAAATCCTAGAGTTTATGAGTTTGTCAATGTCATTCCTAGTACTAAAAAGAGTGTCCTAGGAGAAGATCAACTTAATGAGTCCACAAGTAACACTCAAAGTGAAAATGATTTCACTCCTGCTGGCATTTCCTTTGAAAAAAAATTAAAACCAAAATCCATTGACTGAACCCAGACAGTAAGTTGCCTAACTTTGACAATGGAAAAATCTTGGAACCTGAAAGTCAGGCTATAAAAGAAATGCTTGGAGTTACTGATGAACCCAGTCAAACTGAGTCCATCAATGAGTATGAATCACCTAGTTCAGACCTCACACCTTTGGTGTATTTCGAACACTCTCCAAAAGAGAGATCAGGACTTGGAAGAACCATCCTAAAAAGAGCTTCTAGTAACCAAAACAAAGACTCAGTTCCTACTGAATCTTCCAAACCTTCGATCCCTTCAAATGAAAGGACCAATGACACTGATCTTAAAGTTGATCAGTTAGCTGAACTTTTCAGGAAGCTAAGTGAGAAATTAAAATCCTCTGAAAGAGCTCCTCAATCTAAGATTAAGGAATCCACACCACCTTCCTCAAGCAATGCCAAACCTAAAACAACACTAAAACCTACAATGAAATGTGAACTATGTAATTATACAAATTACACAACCGATGATTGATATAGGATTCTATTTTGCATGATCTGCAATAAGGAATATCACAGAACCTCAGATCACAAATCTCACATTGCATCTCTAAATAATCATGCAAAATATAAAACTCACCCCCTTCAGTATGCTTCAATAAACAAGCAACCATTAAGACAAAAGGCTGAGCGTTTTCCACCTTGCACACATTGTGGATTCAATGACCATCACACTGATGATTGTCTATTGTATCCGTGTTGTGATATTTTTGATGACCTAACACATGAAACCTCATGACATGACATGATTATTCATGCCAGAAAAGGATCCATAACTGAATCCTCTCAGTCTAATGAGTCTTCTAACACCAAATGCAAAACATGTGGAAGCACTATCCACTCAACCACTGACCATGAATCTATTAAGAGATTTAAAAAAACCTACAAGGACAAACCCACAAGAAAGTGGGTTCACAAGAAAAACTAACTCAGTTTACTATTTGTGCAGAGACATGTCAGGGATCCTGTTTGGCATCTGGATAGTGGATGCTTAAGGAGTATGACTGGTGTGAAAGAGTATCTGCACAAATATGTGTAAGAGCCGGACCTATGGCGATTCTTTGGTAATTCATCATGTACCTGAAGGTTATGGTTCAAGAACCGCAAAGTGGAATAGTTTTTACTATAATAGCCTATGTAAATGGTCTTAAGTACAATCTTATAAGTGTCAGTAAACTATGTGATGCTAAGTAAATTATTCAGTTTGATGATATGCAAGGCACAATCTTCAATGCTAATAAAGAAGTTGTTCTTATAGCCCCTAGAATAGAGGATGTTTATGTTTTGGACATGTCAACTTTGACTCAAAATGGAACTTATCTTTTTACTAAAGCCACTGAAACCATGAATTGGCTCTGGCACAAAAGACTGTCCCATTTAAACTTCAAAAACATAAACAACAATGTCAAAAAAACAAAGTCATTGGGCTACCATCCCTTGTATTTTCAAAGGATAAACCTTGATCAGCCTGTGAAAAAGGAAAACATCATAGAGCTTCCTTTGAAATAAAACAAAATTTCTCAATCAAAAGCTGCCTTCATCTCCTTCACATGGATCTTTTTGGACCTGTCAGTCCAAGATCTATTCAGTATGAGAAGTACACCCTGGTAATTGTTGATGAATTTTCAAGATATACATGGGTATACTTCCTCACCAAAAAGAGTCAGGCAGCTAAAACAATCATATCCTTCATCAGGAAGATTGAAAATCAAAATGACATTAAAGTCAAACAAATTCGTACTGACAATGGTACTGAATTCGGAAATCATGAGCTGAGTGTTTCTATGACGAAAAGGGAATATCCCAAAATTTCTCATCTCCCTATACCCCTAAACAAAATGGGGTAGATGAACACTCATTAAGGCTGCAAGAACCATGTTAAATGGTTCAGTGCTATGTAAGCATTTCTGGACTGAAGCAGTCAAAACTGTTTGTTATTCATAAAACATGTTAGTAATTGTCAAAAGACATAACAAAACACCATATGAGATCTTCAAAGGAAGACTCTTTGACATCAGTCATTTCCTTGTATTTGGATGTCCTGTGTTCATTCATAAATCACAAGGACCATTTGGCCAAATTTGATGCCAAAGTTGATGATGGTTACTTCTTAGGCTACTCACTAATGTTAAAGCATTCAGGGTGTTCAACACCGGAAGACAACAAGTTGAGAAAACCTTTCATATAACCTTTGATAAAAGCACTGAGGCAATCAGTTATTCAAACACCTCTGTAGAAGAAATATGAATTGTTGACTCATCAAGATATCATCATGATGAATATCATCCTGAAAGCAATTCCTCTACTCAGTATCAGGCTGATGTTGATGTGTCTTACTACATCATTCCTCACAATCTTCCCCAACCAGCTATCAGTGAATTCATTGATACTCAACAAGTCCCCAATGGGACATATCACAATGAATAAAATGTTCAAGAACATGAGATTCCCTCTGTTCAAACTGAAAAAGCTGAAACCCAAAACCCTGTTGAATCTCAGGCTACTATCAATGAATCTCTAGCTACTAAAGGTGTTCCTCAAATCCTTGAAACCTTAACAAGCTCATATCCCAGACCCCTAGATAAACGGACAAGGTCTCAGGACATTGAACTTGTTAACACCATTGGATGTTGACTTTCTTTTTGATGTTGAACCAAAATCTGTCAAAGAAGCCTTGAAATACCCAAGTTGGGTACAGGCCATGCAAGCTGAACTAGAACAATTTGATAGAAACAAAGTTATGACTTTAGTCAAATGTCCCAAAGATGTTCTAGTCATTGGCATAAAATGGGTCTTCAAGAACAAAACTGATAAAAATGGAATAGTCATTAAGAACAAATCTAGACTTGTTGCCAAAGGATACAATCAACAAGAAGGAATTGCCTATGAAGAAACATTTGCTCATGTTGCTAGAATGGAAGCCATCGGGATCTTCCTTGCATATGCAACATACATGAACTTCAAAGTATACCAAATGGATGTCAAAAGTGCATTTCTCAATGGTAAACTCCAAGAAGAAGTTTATGTCCAACAACCCCTGGATTTGAAAGCAGTGAGTGTCCTGACCATGTCTGCAAGCTTGACAAAGCCCTCTATGGACTGAAGCAAGCTCCAAGATCCTGGTATGAAACTCTCTTAGCCTTTCTCATTCAAAATAAATTTGTCAGAGGAAAGATAGAAAACACCTTGTTTATCTATAGGACTAAAGGAGATGTGATACTGGTCCAAGTGTATGTTGATGACATCATATTTGGCTCAACAAATTACAAACTTTGTAAACAGTTTGAGAAACTGAAGACAATGAAATTTGAAATGAGTATGATGGGAGAACTGACATACTTCTTTGGACTTCAACTCAAACAAAATGATAAAAGAATGTCCATCAGTCAAGAGAAGTATACTAGAAATCTCTTAAAGAAATATGAGATCTCTGATTGCTCTTCAGTTAAAACTCCCATGGTTCCTCCAAATAACTTAGGGTCTGACCTTGCAGAAAAATCAGTGAATGAAACTTTGTTTCATGGAGTAATTGGCTCACTGATGTACTCACTGCCTCAAGGTCTGACATTCAATTTGTAGTCTGCCTATGTACAAGATATCAGTCTTATCCAAGAGAGTCTCATCTCACTGCAACCAAAAGAATCCTCAAGTACCTGAAAGGTACACCAAACCTTGGGCTCTACTATCCTAAATGTTTAGGCTTTGATCTCAAAGGATATTCAGACTCAGTCTATGCAGGCTATAACATGGATAAAAAAAGCACCTCAGGCTCTTGCCAATTCCTTTTTGTTATAATGATGCTTTTAAAGACCTAATTGGGTTTATGCTATGAAAAATGAGGTTGAGGCTCTTAATAGAAACAATACTTGGACGGAATGTGAGTTACCACATGGCAGAAAACCAATTGGTAGTAAATGGATTTGGAAAATTAAATATAAATCCTCTGGTGATATTGAAAGGTATAAAGCTAGACTTGTTGCTAAGGGTTTTAATCAAAGAGAAGGTTTTGATTATGATAAAACATTTAGTCCTGTTGTTAAAATGGGACTGTTAGATGCTTGATCAGTATTTCTGTCAATATGTCTTGGCCTCTGTATCAGTTAGATGTTAATAATGCTTTCTTATATGGTGATTTAGTTGAAGATGTGTACATGGTTTTGCCTAAAGGTTATAATAATGGTGATATAAATAAAGTATGCAAGTTAAATAAGTCTTTGTATGGTATTAAGCAGGCTCCAAGGCAGTGCAATACTAAGCTTACTGCTGCCTTGATTGAGCATGGTTTTGTTCAGAGTAAATTTGACTATTCTTTGTATATTAAGCAAAGAGGATCTGTGTTTATTGCTCTGCTTGTTTATGTGGATGATATTGTGATCACTGGAAATGATGAGTCTGAGATATGTGCTTTTAAAGAATTTTTAAAATCCAAATTTATAATTAAAGATTTAGGTGAATTAAAATACTTTCTTGGAATAGAAGTCTTAAGAAATGAAAAAGATGTTTGTATGTATCAAAGGAAGAATTTTTTGGAGTTGTTATATGAGTATGGGTTGTTAGCTGCTAAACCAGTTGACACTCCCTTACCAGAAAACACTGTTTTGAGTCATGTTGAGACAGACAAAGATAAATTTTTGACTAATATCACTACTTATCAAAAACTTGTTGGAAAACTCATTACAGTCTCATCTTAAAGCTACTTTAAGGGTTTAAAATACTTAAAAGGGTCACCTGGGTCTGGTCTGCGGTTTAATAAAGTTTTTGATCTTAAACTGAAAGCTTATGCTGATGCAGATTGGGCTAAGTATCCAAAACTAGGAAATTTGTTACTAGTTTTTGTGTGTTTTTGGGTGATTCTCTTATTTCCTGGAAAAGTAAGAAACAAGCTACTTTATTTAAGAGTTCTACTAAGGCTGAGTACTGAAGTCTTGCTTCTGTTACTTGTGAGGTTATTTGGTTTGGAAATTTGTTGCACAGTCTTGGTTTGAAGGATTTATATCCTGTGGATGGTTTTTGTGAAAACAGTGTTGCAATTAAAATTGTTGCTAACCTTATGTTCCATGAAAAAACTAAGCATTTTGAACTAGATGTTCATTTGGTTAGAGAAAAGGTGTATGCAGGGGTTATTAACACTAATAAGATTCATACTGATATGCAGGTTTTAGACATTTTCACAAAATGTCTTGGGCAATCTCAACATAATTTGTTTTGCAAACATCTTGGTTTGTTAGATATGTTTGCAAGTATAAACAATGCTGGAAAAGATGTCAAGATAGAATGTGGTGATGCATGTGTCAAGACAAGTGACTTATCAACTTGAGGAGGGATGTTGAAGTTTGTAGTCAAAGTTGGTCAAGCTGCCTAGTCTTCAAGTCAAAGGACTGGTTTTGTCACATTCTAAAGTTAGATCAACTTATGTTAAAGTTGAGAGCTTAATGTCAAGAGTGAAAGTCTTGAAGGGCTAAAGGTGAATTGTTGGGTATATATACTCATCAACAAGGTTGCAAAAATCGCTAGCGGTAGTCGGGCGGCTGTGTAGGCCTAGCGATTAATCGGTTAAGCGGAATTAATCGGGATTAATCGGATTGGATTTTATATATAAAATTATAAAATTTTGAAACTATATGCCCGATTTGGCCTATCTAGCCGATTTTTTCGATTTGGCCGATTTTTTTCGATTTTGCCGATTTTTTTTTTCCGATTTTGCCGATTTTTACCAGAATCGATTTTTCCGATATATCCGATTTTTTCGATTTGGCCGATTAATCGTCAGCCGATACGCTTTACGCAGCTGCTCGGGGTCAAAGGAACTTCCTTTTCGTCGAGAAGTTTTTCAACACCCCAGGCGATGAACCTAATCGTTGTAGTGTAGTATTAGGGTAAGCCACGGGTATTGATATCGTTCTCAGGGAATAGGAATGCTAGTGAGAAGTTACTACGCTAAGGTTAATGTTGAGGAAGATTATTTTTATCTTTTTATGTTTTTTTAGGAAATTGAAAGGTACTAATCTCGGGTATTGGATTTGGGGGTTGGTATTTCTACCGATTACTCTACTATTATCTAATTATCTAAACTAAGGTGGTGGTAGTCTATGTCTAATTAATGTGTGCTCGTATGATAGTTTAAAGATGTGTTTACTTAGGTTTTACTACTCCTTAATTATCTCCTATTGATGGTTGAGTTGTCACGTCCTTATTCTTAGTTGCGCTGTGTGTCTAAAGTTGTAGGGTATCGCTTCTCCCTAACTCTTTGAAGTTACCAAAGGGTCTCGCTCTACAAAACCCACTAGGATAATAAACTCTTACTCTAAGGCACTCTTTGGATGGTTTAGCTTACAACTACTCGTGTAATTATATTCTAAGGTTCACAAAGATAAATCAAGCATTAAGTACACAACGAATGACCTATCGCATTACTAGATCATTAATCAACTAAGATAAGAAACAACCAATCAATATTTAATAATTAAGTTTCATATTCCTAAGCAAACACACAAATAAATTAGCCGGACATGGAGAACATGCAAGCATACACACAAATAATCAAAGACATAATTGAATTGATGAAGTAAATACTTATCTTGATGTAAGATAGGTTTGGAACCCTAAAATCGTGACAAGACACCCTTGGTTCGGTTTTAGGTTTTACTCCAAAAGACTCCCTAAACCGAAAATTCGGATTCTATATATAATATTACATATGCGACGGCGCCACCTTATGTTTTGTGACGCCGTGTCGCCGTCATTAGGGTTTCGCTCGCCACGTTAACCTTGCGACGGCCACCTTATGTCCGCGACGCCTCTTCAACTCGACGTCGCTCGGGTCGCATCTAGGCCGCCCGAGTTGCGACGGTCTACTCCTTTAAAGCCCGACGCCGCCCTTAGAACTAGCATTTTCTTCCGAGTCGTCACAAATTCCTCCGACTGCTTTCGCAGACTTTGAGTGTCTCGATTCGACTTTGGCCATTTTCTTCCTATATTCGCCTTTTCGTCCAAATAAGTGCCATTCCAAGATTTTGCCTTCAAGAGACCTAAAAAGTGAAAAGGAACGATATTAAGCAATAACGGATACAAAGTGATCAAATAAGGGCTTAAACGACCCTCAAATGGTACCTTTAAAACCTTATCACCGCCTAGGCCGATTAATCGATTTTATCCGATTTTTGTCAAGAATCGATTAATAAGGTCGATTACATGAAAATCGAACGGCTAATCACCGCCTAGCGATTAATCGGCCGCGTAGGCCGATTTTTGCAACAGAGCTCATCAATAGTGCTAGGGTTTGAGTAACACAAAATAAGATTTCATCTCTGGGTTCTCTCTCAAGGTTTTCACACAGTTTTCTTTATCTTCTGATATCTCTTTGATATCATCTGTCGTCTGGTAAGAACCTGTTTAAGGACTTATCAGTATTCAAATAAAACACCTCCATCATTCGTTCTGTTCTCTTATCCAGTTGCATTCTCATTTCGTCTATGACGGCAACATTCTCATGTTGACCTCATTCGTAGGTATCTCATTAATATTGAGAAAAATAAAACAATCATGAAGCTTTTCGCATCCACAAAGATCTTTCGCTCATTCAAGTATGGCGTGGCGCACATTTTCAATTAGGGTTGTATATAGTGAAAAAGTTATGAACTAAAAAGTATATGGATGAACCGAAAAATAAAAATAAAACCAACATATATATAAAGGGTAGGTGCATGAACCGAAAAATTAAGAGTATTAATGAGAAATGAAATAATTAAAACGAGTAATCATGAGAACCAAGAGACCGCAGAAAATCAAAGGTCGAGAAAAACTTACGCTGCTCCCATAATATTGATGCTTATTATTTTAATTGGGATGACTCAAAGTGTAACCAATTCGATTTCGATTTGAAGCAGGTTGTAAAAGAGAGAACTAGTAACTCGGTGTTGAGTATAAATATATTTGGTCGGGTTTGGTCGACCCATCTAACCGCTTAATAATCGTGGTAGGTTCGGGTTGTGAATAAATTAATTGGGTCGACCGACAACCCGCTTAAGCTTTTTTTCTTAATGTGGCAACTTTTGTATCAAAAAGGTTGACGTGTCAACCAAAACCCGCTTAACCTTTTCAACCCGTGAATTTCAAAAGATCACGCCCATCTTTATAAATGGTTATAATTTGAATATTATTTTAAAGTATTCATGATTATTATTTTCAAATTGAATGAAACCAAACTAACCGAACAACCCGATAGTACACTTGGGTCATATGAACCGTGATATTGCCTGTTGTAGACCTTGATGAACCTTAATGACGAATCTTCATATGATTCTTTTACTATGAACCTTAATGACGAATCTTTGCTATGAAACTTTTATTATGAACCTTTGATATGCTTTTCGAACCATTTGATATGACCCATTTGTTATGAACATTTTGGATATGAACCTTTGATATGACACTGATTAAGATATGATATCGACTATCGGCTTGATACACGAGCCATTTCACTAGTCATGGGGTTCCATGTCCGGTCATTGATGCACCAATGGCATATATGACTCTAGTGTGTTTGAGTGACGTTCCACACCATCCCTTATATGTTACATGTTATGAGCTCAAGTATATGTTTGGCCACTATGTTATCTGCAGGGGAGTATGGATGCATCCTATATCTGTTATCTACAGTTATTGGATTATCTGTTATATAAATGAACGACCGCATCCGTTGAGAGTTATTCATATTAGCTTTTTCAAAGTTATTATTTCATAAACTTTACGTTTTTACCAAATCAATCCCGAATCCAAAGCAACACCCACCAACCAAACGGGCCCTTAGTTGATAACCCGAGCAACGACCGAGTAATACTCTAGTTCTTTTTTAGTTTCAAATACAATAAAATACCTATACCTATATATTATATATATACAATAATACAATACTTTTCATATATTGTATACTAGGTAGTATTAATTAATTTAATTATACATCAAATTATACCCTATCACCGATTCATCCCGCCCAGACCGATTACAAGCTACAAGGTGGTCGACCGCCCGACCATCGATTCGCGATTTTAGTTTGCAACATTGGATATGAACCTTTTGATATGACACTGATTATGATATGATATCGACTCCCGTTTCAAACCCGAGCCATTTCATTATTCATAGGGTTCCATGCATGTCCGTCTCATTGATGCACCAATGGCATATATGACTCTAGTGTGGTTTATCGTCCTACATCTCACTTTATCTTTCGGGTCAACTAGATGCGGATACGCTTTAACAAACGTAGACCACGTAGGATAAATCCGTCTGTAAGAAAATAACAACATTTTAAATAACGCCCACAGAAACAAATGAACTATCCGAGCCGCTCCATTTCGGGCGAAGAAGATACAATGAGACCGATTACTTCAACACATTGATATTGGTGTTTGACCCGAAGTCGGAAAACGAATGCCAAATCTACTTCATTTTAGTTTCACATACAATAAAATACTTATATATTATATATATACAATAATATAATACATTTCATATACTATATACTACTATTAGTTAATTTATTTATAAATCTAATTATAATCTAAAAATTAGGGGAAAACTTACACCCACGCTCACATAAACCCGCTTAAAATTTTTGGGGAAAATTGATTCATAAATAACGTTTACGCCGCGAAAATCAAGCATATCTTTTCGAAATCAAGTATTTGATTCGATTTTATTAATGGAAATCGTTTTTCACAGACGGTTAAAATCTCAATTTTGGTTTAGGGTTGTATGTGGGCAGCAAAACAAGGATTGTGGGTTTTCACTTTTGAATGAAGATCTGACTCAACAGGTAATGCAAACCTCTCTTGTTGTTATTATTATTATTATTGTTATTGTTATTGTTATTATTATTGGTATTATCATTGTTATACATTGTTATTGTTATACATTGTTAGTGTGGGAAATGGTGGGTTCGGTATGTGTTTGGTTGACCTCTTGTGATGAGTCTCATATGTGATCATAAGTGTCGCTTATTTGTGATGTGGTACAAGTTGTATTTAAGTTGCTCGTTTAATTTAAATGAATGTTGGTATACCGTAAAGTTGGGTAGTGATAGTGATAGTGATTTGATATCGTTTCTAGCTAATGTATTTCATTCTGTGACATGTAATCAAGGATTTGCATCTATTTTTGTTTGTAGATAATGTATTTCATTCTCGTAACATGTAACGAGATAGTGATTTGATTTCGCTTTGTTGTTCTCAAATGACTATTGTTCTTTGCAATCTCATAATAATTTTATTTGTTTTGTGCACCGTTATGGAAAATAACAGATGCAACGCCAAATCATCACGAGAAACACGAATGATTATGAAATGTCCGTAAGGACAAGGATTCAAGAAAACCAACAGAGATTACAAGCTTTGGGAGTGAAAAATCTTGCTAAGTCTTTGACAAGTCTAGTAGAGAGTGACAAAACAAAGAAAAGAAAAAGAAACCAACGGATACCGCTGAGAAAGATGCGATTATATGTCCGGTTCGGACTTCCATCTTAATGTCGAGGAAGATAACCCGAAGAAGCTGCTACACAAACAAATAAAAAGGTACTAATAATAAATTTGGATACTATATTTTCTTTATGTTTGTTTTCTAACAATTCTACTTGCATGAAAAGCAATTGAAAATACATTGCTCCACGACCCATGACTAGATATAAAATTTAGCACAAAACGAATGAGTGGTCCGAATGTCTCCGCTGGCTAACATCTTCGTAATCTCAATCGCAAAAGGGACAAATGATTGATACAGGGAGGCAATACGTAGTAGGGCACAGGAGTCCCACCAAGTCCAAACGAAATGATCAACCAAATTACATCAACAGAGGAGATTAATCGCAACCGAGAGAAACTTAGTTGCAATTGACAACGATCATGACCACGGGAGCGTGACTTGAGATCGATGGTAACTATACATAAATTTCAAATACTATATATATGATATTAAATTACTATTAAGTGTATATTCGATTAAGCTTTGCTTGCTTACTTTTTTTTTTTTTTTATTTTATTTTATTTTATTTTTATTTTAATATAGATAACAATGAAAACCTTTATGATGTTGAAAATGATGATATCGAAGACATACCTATGAATGAAGATATTGAACAACAAGCTACTTCAGAAGATGATGTAGATAAAGACATGGATGATTTGGAGAATGAGGATGATTTGGAGAATGAGGATGATTTGGAGTATGTGAACGATTTAACAAATGACGGCGATGATCTACTCGGAGAAGAGATTCAAGCTGAGCATTCTGAAAATGAAGAAAACCATGTAGTTACACAAGCTCGAAATGAAACAGGTTAGCATGGTCTACTTGATTGAATCGTTTTAAAAATCATATATCATATATTGTGTCATATAAGAAGAATATATAATAAAGTTAAATTAAAACAAGACAAAATACAACGCTAAGATATTGCCTCCATTTCGAATTATTTAGTATTTTAAATGTATACGTATCTATTGTAAATCATGTTCACTTTTGTAGTTCGGATTGTAAGCAAAAGAAAGAGAGGACCAACACGTATGGCAAAAGTTTGGGCCCAAGAAAAGGGATAGAATTCTATTTTAGTTAATGAACACGGACAACATATTAACGACAAAAGTAGTCATCGACTCATTTCATGGAAACACTTTCAAGGAGTGGAAAGTATTGTCCGATTTATAAACCATGGAATAAAGTTGACGCCGCAAAAAAAAGCTTTGCTTGAACTCTTAAAGGTACACAATGTTAAATTTGTATGTTAATGAATAAAGTATTTGTTTTCTAATGTGAGCTATTACATTTTTAGACAAAATTTGATATTAGGAAGTCGGAGAAAAATGGATATTGCAATCATTTGGGCGAAAGGTGAAGAACTGGAGGGCAAGAGTTAAGGAACACTACCATGATCCATCTTTGTCAGTTAAGCGACAAATAAGATCTAGGCCAAAGCAAGTGCAAAAAAAACAATGGAAGAAGCTTGTGCAATATTGGAATAAAGAAAACACTAAGGTGTGAAATACTCTTCCACTTTAAATAACATTACTTAATTTCCCATTATGATATTTTACTTTCCCGCCGCAGAGTTTAAGTGAAAAAACAAGGCGAATCGGGCAAAAAGAAGATGATCCAAAGAACCGGTAAAAAAGTTATGCTCAAAAGGGAAGAGTTAAAGGTAAGTGTATGGAGAAAGTGGGATTGTTAATGTATCCTGTGGATATCCGCCGTTAATATTCATTTTCTTTTTATTCATACGACATATTTGGGACGAGATCCAACTCGATTGGATCTTTTTAGTGCATGCTTCTCCAAAGATGGAAATACCAAAATGATGACACCGCAAAAGCGATTGTAAGTAATATGCTTTTGTGTTTGCAAAGTGTATTAATAGCATAAGTTAAACACAATATGCTTTTATTTGTAATACATGCTTTTATTATATGTTGTTCATGTTTATATAAAATGCGGGATGATATGAAACGACTTAGTGATAATCGCCCGAGGGTTCGATTGATAATCCCGGACCGATGATATTTTTCTACGCTATGGGTAAAGATCGAAATGGTGATGCGGGCATGTATGGTCTAGGTGTTCGTGCCTTCATTGTTTGGGGTGTAATACCAAGTCGCTTAGCATGTCATAGAGAAAACAACGAATTGAAGTCTAGATGTGGAGAACTTACTAGTGAAAATGAAAAGTTACGAGCCCGTTATCGAGAAGAATGGGTCGACGGATAGTTCCATTGTTCCACCTCTTACATCACAAGATTCTCCTGTTGTAACCAATGAACCTCCACGCTACGGTATGTTTCTATTATAAATCGTTCCTTTCTAGTTGTTATAGCTTATTTTATCTTTGATAGCTAATGAACCTAGGCTACAAGCTTATGTATCGAGATATGATTTAGATTGCTCATTTGCCTTTTAAATTTGTTAACTCGCTTATTAAGGGGTGTTTGGTTTCGTGTTGTTTCAACTGTGGTAGTTGCCTTTTCACTTGTTTATCTCGCACACTATGACCTCTAGGTGATATTAGAACTAGTAAAACTATAAAACCAATGTTTGAACTAGAGAAAGTCAAAATCAAATTACCTTCACTCTCACATCCACTCGTTGGGACACGCGAGGATCAAATCTCACCCACTTGGTCTAAATCTTGTTCATGTATCTTAAATTAGTGTTATCATAGCTTAAATAATCATAATTAGTGCATACGGATCAAACATGTTTCATTAAAGTCAAAGTTTAAGTTCAAAATCAAAAAGTCAAAATGGTATGTTAATGAAACTCGGATCTTGGGAGAATTTTGTGAATTTTGTGTTGAAATTCAAGTCTTGAGATTTTTACATGTTGAAATTCTCCATCTAAGCTTTTGAATCCCACAGCTAGCTTATTTTTATGATTTTTCTCCGGCTTAGTGATAGTTCAAAGTGGCTCAGGGGCTAACCATTGCCCCGCACTGTGGCATCAACTCAAACCCCAACTTTTCATGTGCCTTAGCTTCTTCATTAGTGGGCCACACGGTGAGCTTATTGGTTTTTGAAACCAATAAGCTCATCTATAAAGTTCAGGGCTTATTCAAACTTTTGAGCTTATTAGATAGGTCTGCAGATAGCTTTTTGTTTGTCAATTCCACCCATACACCGAGTGATCGGTGTTGACCACCCAAGTTCAAGCCCTCATCAAGTGCTTATCTGTGGGACCCAAACCTTTAGTCCTAGATTTTAGAAACCTCAATAAGTCACCTTTTCATATCAAGTCTCACTTTGATCCTCGTCAACCCTAGTGGGACCCACAAGGGCCGCAAGGTTGTTGGTTTTGCATGTTTGGCTGTGATATTTGATCAAGTGATTATTCGGTCTATAGCTTATTCCTTTAGCTTATCCGGTAGTTTTAGCTTAATCTAGTTACAACTCATGTAGTTACTGACTTATTTAGCTTATTGTAGCTTATTTGTAACTTATTTAGTATACACCACCTCCACACCGCAGATTATATTACCGATCAATTTTGACCTCCTTTGTATACCTGACCTCCATACCGTAGTATTACATCTGCTTAACCTAATACATGTGTCTTGACTATAAATTGATAAATGTTTGTTGAAAACTCGAAATCTAGGTCGGGATGAAGTTGTCCTTAAATGCATTCTAAACTCAACCGAGATCTGTAGCAAAAGGATGGGTGAGGAGCTTGAACCCAAATGATATAGTTGGTGGTACGTAGATCGACGAGGATGGTGTGAGGTAAACGCTCAAGTACCAACAAAAAGAGATGAAGTGTTGGTGAGACCCTATGGGTTATTTGCCACAATTGAAGACTGTGTTGGTGCAACCATAGCATGGCCTTGTCCCTTTATCTCGGTATGTCTTTGTTAATCTTGTGATACCAATAATTTTACTAACATGGAGCTTAATGCTTATACATGGGTGTTTATTTGTAGGTGGTCCGTGAGGATTGAGAGAGATGATGCATGATGACCACGGACTAAGCTTCTTGTTGCGTTAATGTATTGTTTAATGTTAATGCACTTTATGTTAGATTCTGCTCACCTTATTTATGTTTAGTGATTTTGTTATGACAATTGCTAATTTGAAATACAATTTTGTTTTATTCATTTAATATTTAGTTGATGTTTTATTCATATCGTAATAATAGAGTGTGCATGGTGAAAATAGCGTCCTATCATATGACTTGTCCGGACTTTGAAATTGTCCTATTAAACTTATTAACCGTCCTAACAATTAACTTAACATTGTAAAAGTGTCCTAATATGTTGTTATTAGGACGTTATTTAGGTTGTTAATAGACATTTTATACGACCAAAAAATTGGTTTCATAATCTTCTTTGAGATATTAGAACCCTTTTCTTGGTGCTAAAATAGCTATAATGTTATATGATAAGCGTCCTAACAATTATCTTTTAAGTACGCTTGTATGTGTATCAAAAGATTAAAATTAGGTAACAACGTTTTACAACATTGTAAAAGTGTCCTAATATGTTGTTATTAGGACGTTATTTGGTTGTTCATAGACATATTATGCGACCATAAATTTGGTTTCATAATCGTATTTGGGATATTAGGACCCTTTTCTTGGTGTTAAAGTAACTATAATGGTATATGATAACCGTCCTAAGAATTAACATTAAAGGACGCTTGTATGTGTATCAAAAGATTAAAAGTAGGTTACCACATGTTAGAACATTGGAAAAGTGTCCTAATATGTTTTTATTAGGACGTTATTTGTGTTGTTTATAGACCTAAATGCGACCATAAAATTGGTATCATAATCTTATTTGAGTTATTAGTACCCTTTTCTTGGTTGCTAAAATAGCTATGATGTTACATCATAAGCGCCCTAACAAAACTTTAAGGACGTTTTTATGTGTCTCAAAAGATTAAAAGTAGGTAATCATATGTTAAAACATTGTAAAAGTGTCCTAATATGGTTTTATTAGGACGCTATTTGTGTTGTTCATAGACATATAATACGACCATAAAATTGGTTTCATAAGGGTTAGGACGCTTTGGACCTATTACAACCGCCTTACATGAAACGCTTTCATCCTTGGTCCTATTAAATGAAAGGTCCTAAAAAGTACCATTTTATGACGCTTATGGGGGTCCTAAAAAGCCACTTTTCTTGTAGTGTATTGGTTGGGTATAATTGTTGATTGTTGTGAGTTCTTTACCATTCTTACAAGAAGCATCAACAAGTTTCGCATGTTATCAAATTTCTGTTGATCTACAGAGAAAGAAAGCAAGCAAGAAGGTTGTCGCATAGTTTGTAGCAAGTAGCATGCAAGATAGCCATAACAAGTAGAAATTTTTGGGTTTGCAAGAAACAATTGTAAGAATGTAAGAAATGATAAGCAAGAAGTAAGAACGAGATCAAGACCGGTATTTTAGCAAGAAATCAATACCGCTTTGGAACTCGAAAGTTAAGCAAGAAATTTTAGCAAGAAGTTTGAGCAAGTGGATCCCGAAACATGAGGTGTTCTTAGGGATGAACGATCAGTGAAAGATGGAGTCTCAGATCAAGAATGAAGTGGTGATTTAAGCAAGAAGAAGAACCGACGCTGTCGAGAAGACCGTTAAGCTGCAACAAAGACCCGGCGCCTAATCCTAGACCGACATAGGTGACCAAAGACCAAAGGCTCACCTGAGAAAGATTAGACCAAAGACCGAAAGAGATAACCGTGACCGACGGGTTGTTTATACCGAAACTTCAATAGACCGTGACCGAGAAAGAGATCGTGTTCATGATTATTATCGTAGGAGTCGAGACCGTGAAAGGTATCAAGATTACTGTGGGTGAATGTTGGGTAATCTTGATTGGTTAATGGAAGCCATTGGCTAGGTCAATAAAGAAGGCGTAAAACTTGGTTATTCGCTTGTTGCAGTTGCATGTTTAGCTTAATTTTAGGAAGCATATTTACCATTTCTAGCTTTAGTTGCATGAGATTAGGACCTGCATGATTTACTATTTTAGTATAAATAGTGTAGTAGGTTTGCTTTGTTAAGTGTATTTAGTTTTCCTCTTCAGTTTAATATACTAAACATATTGAAAACCTATTTGCTGCTTTGATTGGTGTTTGTGGGTGTGAGTACGGGTTCAAGGGAGGGACTGATAACACATCCGCTCATTCATTAATGAATGTGGACATAGTGGACATGTCTCTAACTTTATGTGGTACACACATACCAATTGCAATACTGTCACATTCAAAATCTGTGACTTAAACTGATAACAGTGGATCGTGAATTTCACAAGCATCAACAATCCCCCACGGGTGAAAATCATGCAGCATTTTAATCTTTAACTCCCACACCAGGCGTAGAAACTCTGTGAGTTAATCGTTTATTTGGCTTGGACATATAGAGCACCTTGATCACTACAATCGATGGAGGAATCATGTCGAATATATCTCCTACCCAATGGGTAAAAGCCAGATAATGTTATTTATGTCGATGTCTCAAGATGATTAAATATGCTAGCATCATTGTTATTTTGTGCCTTTTGTGATGCAGAGTAGTAGAGAACAAGAGGTACATTGATGTTTGGTTGTTGCTCATCAAAGAAATATATGTTATAGTTATGGAGGGTGGATGAAGTTGGTGTTGAAATTTTTACGTAGTGTGTGACTTAAATGTGTTCTGTAATCCGGTGTCTTTGTGTGCATGTATTTGATAATTTGGTTTTGAAAAGTCAAATACTACACCCCAAAATTATCGCGGAAGATTGTGTCATTGGGTATTACTTCATAGTTCACAAAGACAAGTTACGTAAAACGACTTAAATGAGACGTTTGAAATGAATTATCATTCGATTAAAATATCGAGTTTACAAAGAGGTCCCATAAGTTTGAATAATAATAAAAGTACAACATAAAAGTTGTAATGTTTTTCGAATGATAATGTGTGCATCGTCTTCAAAATAATTTCCGTGCGCCTTCACATGCCATGATGATGTAATGCCTTAGATACCTGAAAATACATTGCTAAAAGTGTCAACACAAAGGTTGAGTGAGTTCATAGAGTTGTTTAAAATGTATAATACGACTACCACAAGTATAAATTATGTATGACAATGTCGTCACAAAAATGATACAATTGCTATAAGTCCATGACACCGAAGCTTGACTGATGTTCGCCCCAACAGAGTGTTTTGCCAAACAACTCAAATAATGATTATGAAATGAAATGCATCCGTCCGGTTGGAATCCGCCAACCCGGATGGAGGTGTCACCCTTGATAGATCTATCCACTCACTCACGCTTCTATGAAATTAACGGTTCATGTTCATGAAATGAGGACATTTAATCGGCAATGAGGTAACTTAAGCAATGTAATGAATTTGATATACTTGGTATCGTAATAAAATGATGTACAATGTATTCTCCTCGTAGGTTTGAAATAAGTAAAACTTGAATAAATCGGGCTATGAAAACTCACCTTAGCATGTAGTGACATAAGTAATACAACGGTGTCAAATAAAGCATGACAATAAGGAATCGCACAACCTAATAGATATGAGCTTGTGTCAAAACATGACACACATAAAGTAATCGATTCGCATGATTTTCAAAGGATAAAACGTTTTAGTTTTCGTGGAAGATTCGTTTCAATGTTTGTAAGAAAATTTAGTATCACTCGTGTGGTAGTATAAAATCATAGACTCAAGACAAACGCACGCCAAAGTATAATATATATTATAAAGTAAAAGAATAGACAAGATGTCTCAAGAAAACGAGTCGCAAAAGTATTGGAATTTTATAATCCTAACGGGATTTTTTTGAATGGCGAGTTAGTACAATACTATAGTTAGTGATTCGATTCCACACTACTTACCTAGAAGGTAGTCCCTGCCCAGCCTTGAATCGTCGCATCTAGTCTAATTGAAGACTTTCAACGCTCATGCTATTTGAAAGAGCTTTCAACATGGAGTGGAGACTCCATAACGTACACAAAGAGTAACCGCTCTATGAATATCATCCTAATTCAGGTCTTGTTATGAACTTAAATGATAACTCAAATCCTTACCTTGACCAGGTATTGGGCAGAACCACCACATATCCCACTCAAAAGGAAAACCCTCCATGGAGAGACTTGAACCTGAGACCTCTCGCATGTGGTAACACCTCCTGATAACTCTGCTAGGAAGAAGTTGGCTAACGGGATTATGTGCTGGACGATTGGGATTTGAAATTACATAAGTACTCTTATTCTTAACAAACGTTAATATTAAGGGCTTGTTTGGTTGGGGGTATGAGTATGGGTCTCATGATTTTGAAAGTCACTAATGTTGTTTGGTTGGTTATAGCCCCACCACAATGGAATGAGGGTACCCAAATGTGAAGGTTTCCTCATATATTATGTGTGTGGTGGTTTCTTTATACCTCCATTATCATTCCACTTTATACCAACATCCATACCCATTGTGATTCATAGCGACAAACCAAACGCACCCTAAGTTGTGATTGTATTATAGGTATACTAGATGGGTATCCGCAATGCAAAGAATGGGTACCCTATGACTATTTTGTGGTGAGTAAATGGTTTTTTTATCTTAAACATTCTTTATTTAACATGTTTCAAATACTTTATAACGTAGTAGATATATGTTTTTCAAAAATAGAACGTCTAAATTATTAATAGTATAAATAGTTAGCATTTTTATTTTTCGAATTTTAGCATTAAATTAGTGGTTGTAAGTTTAGTTAACTTTTCTTATAAACAATTCTATTAAAATATATCATTACTGGAGAGGGTTATTATATTATTTAAATGAGACTTAAATTTTAAATTTTACATTAACTTTTTAAATTTCTTTTTATAATAATACTTTTTGTCTTCAAATTTTAAGACTTTCTTTTATAAAAAGTCCTAAATCCTTTATAAAACAACCATTCCAACTCCATTACATTTAACTAAAAGTGATAATGTATATGTTTTCCACATATAATTGGGGAGATGCTCTAGCTAGCATCTTATTATATTGAACAAGGATCCTCTCAAGTCAGAAGCACAAGTTGACTCAAGTTGGGCCAATATAAGTCATCGGATTTGATCTAATGGCTCAAATCAAAGAAGTTATTTTGATTTGAGTCATTGGATCAAGTCCAATGACTCATATTGCCCCAACTTGACTCAAGTAACTTAAGAGGATCTCATCCCTATTATATTAATAAAGGCCACCTCCAGCGAAACGTACATTTGCATTCTTGACGTACTATTTTCTATCCTTCGATTGGATTCACGAGCAATGATAGTACATGGATTTAATTATATCCGAAAAGTATGCGCCTCCTATAACGATATATGAATTGGGTCGTTCTACCTACATTTTTGCATAGTCGATGGGTAAAGGAGTAATCCCGCACTCGTAAATATATTAATCAAAAACGCTAAGTACAATGGATATGAGTGAAATCCATATCTCACCCGCTACATAGGCTTAAAGCTTACATAACAAGATACTACATATTTTCTAAACAAGAAAACAAACCACTACTCAAATGATAACATAGGACATAACGAATAAAATTACTTCCTAGGTCCTTGAAGCTTGGTGTCATACATGGCATTAAAGGCATCCAAATTCCCGGAAGATCGTAAACACGTCAGATAGTCATCGTAGTCATAGTCATCATACTCATCTTCAAACTCTTGGCCACCACCGAATAGATTAGCGAGACTCATCAAATGGGTTAGCAACCACCTCATCTTCGTAATCGACACCACGATATCTCCCACTTTAGAAAAGGGTTAACTCTCTTAGTAGAAGAAGCGGCTGAATACAAGAATCACTAGTTTTAGGAGCCACACCCGACTCCATCTCTTTCAAATCACTCACAATGGGTTCTTGTGATGCAAGACTGTCTTAGTAGACTTATCTTCATTAACTTCCATTGTACGACCAAAATCAACATCCTTGTTGGTGTCATTAGAAGGAGTACCAAAAGCATCCGTATATTCCATATTAAGAGCATCAAACTGATTAGATGTAGAGATCTTTGTTCCACTCGAACTAGCCACATCAGAAGCATTCTTCTTAGTGACTTCCACTTTCTTAGGTTCAGGAGGAGTCTTTTTGTGTTGATATTGAAACTGCTTACCCACAACAGGTTTAGTAAACCCTCCTTGACCCGGAATAGTAGAACCACCTTGCTTTCCTTCTTCTTATTATTTACCGTCTTAAAACCATCATTAGCACGCTTAGTAGGTCGAGCGTGAGATTCAACAACTTTATGACATTCAATAAGAGTATGACCAAAATCTTACATTTATCACAATGAGGTGGTTTCCACTGTATTTAACCCGTATCTTCTCAATAGTCGAACCCGACCCATCAAGTAATGGTATCTCAACAAGAAGGTCGTCCAAGCACCTCATCCGACTTCACTTCAATCATGCATCTAGCAAAACTACTACGGCCCCATGAGTCCTTGCACATTTGGCTAGTAAAAGTATCTAACCTTTTGGGCGTGCCTATCAATGTGGCAAGGAGACTAAGGCCATCATCAGAAAACATAACAAGAGGAACATCATGGAATTTAACCCACACCGGGATGTTGGTCAAATCCTCTTTAAGTAAGTTGGTGTTCAATGTCCATGGTTTAATAATAATAGGTACATTTCTAATCAACCAAGGACCGTTTTCAAGAACATCATCAACACCTTTCTTCGAATTGAACTTAAAGAAGAAGAACCCCTTTGCATTCATCATTACCTTTTGTATACCAAACTTAGCCACGCATTGCGTACAAAGTAATCAACAACAGGAAAAGCAAGGCGTTGACCAAGGAAATACCCATACAAAGTATTCTCAAACCTAGTGTTCACCTCTTCAACCACTTTCATTGGGACAGAAACTGAGACGTAGCACCTTCTTGTTCTTTGTTTAGTGTCTTCCATGTATCCATATTAACTTTTCGATATACCTTTCGCTTCTTCTTCAGCTTGCACGGTTTCATGCATGTAACACCGAATTGCTTTTGGATTATCCTCTTTAGTCATTTCCGCCTTGGAGGACAAGATTTTGTGTAAGTTATGAAGTTTATAAATAAACCGAGAGCATTTTTAGTTTAAATAAGCTTCGCTTAGGAAAATAGGAATCGGTTTAAATCTATAGTACAAAATATAGTCTCGAGCCAAAATATAACAATAAGTTGAATATAAATAGAAAGGGTGCATACCGGGAAGTCGATCCCCAAGTCATCAAGAAGTCGCAAGATTATTGATGAACAAGAAACCATTTTCTTAGATCTTTCGATGCCTTGCAAGATTTCTTCGGATGAACCTGATCAAGTTGAAAAATTACAATGCATGAGAATTACGAGAGAGATATCGAGATATAAGCATTGCTCGATACTCGCCAAGTGTTGGTGTATATCCACCGTGGTACCATCGTGCTTCTACTAACCATGACTTGCATAATCGCCTAATCGTAATATTACCATTTCGAACAATACAAGAAATATTCGATTCAATTCATAATACCAATAAGATTAATCACAAAGGAAACACAATATTGTTGTTGTCATTAGAGATGAATTACATACTGCTTTAGTTAGATACGGAAGAATGACGAATCCCGTGTTTGTCATAGTGTTATATGCCACTTCATTTATTGTGTTGTAGAATCCAAGGAAACATATCTTCATATAATCTGGAAGTTCGTCAAGCCCATGGATATCCCATCTACGAGTTATAGTTTTTTTGTCAGTTCTCATGAGATCTTATGCAAATTTCGGTAAATTATATCCCAATTAGAAGTATAAGAATACTGTATAAATTAGCAATTACCTGTCGATTACCTCAGTAAATTTCTCAAGTTCATCCAAAGTACCATACACATCATAAATATCATCGATACTGGTGATCAGGGCGTTAACCTTAGTGAGATTTCTCCGTGCAAGACTATATTGAGGTTGGTAACAAAAACCGATAGTCCATTTGAAATTCTCCACCAATCGGTCTCGAGCAAAGCTTAACTTCTTATCCCAGCATGTATTCTTCCACCACCTAGTGTCGGGTATGATCCCACATATATCGGGATCTATTTTGTACACCAAGGCATGATGATACTTCCCAATTAACATAAGTATATGTTTGTTTTTGTTTTTTTCAATCTTCAAATTAAATAAATAGCAAACTCAATATAGATCGTTAAAATATGTTCTACTTCTTACGGTAGCTAGATTACTAATTATAGTATACGTAAAGTTGCAATGATAAGCATTATGTTGTGTCAAATACAATACCTTGATGCGTGTTTCGGATCCTCAAGGTAGATAGCACGGACCATATTAAAGTCTAATTTTGCAAACTCGGTCAATGTAGGATCCATCTTGCTTCTTTTCTCATATGCATCGATAAACCACTTCGCTCCACCCTTGGTACTCGCCAATGTAGCGAAGCTCCAAAGCACATGACTTACCATCGACTTATATACTCGGTTCCATTTTTCTAGATTATCTTTAAGATATTTGGTTGTAAAGTCTCTTTGCATCGTCCAATATCTTTTCATCCTCGAAAGAATGATAAGTAGCCTCATACAAGTTCAACATTCCCACCATATCCTTGAGTAAGTGTGGCTTAAGATTTTGAATCTTGTCTTTGAAGTTGTGAAACATTTCTAAATATATAAATAGCAAAATCAGTTAAATATAACGTGTACCTTTTTAATATTAATCAACCTAATTCATACACTGAAAAGCAAATACAAATAAATTTTAACATGAACAAGTGGATAGATTAATTATAGTGTTCTCTTTTGTACGAAAGTATAGGCAACACTAGATGAACAATAGAACCTTTATTCAGATCTAAGCTGCAATAGTCAGCTTAGGTTAATAGTATCCAAATGTTACAAGATTAGATTAATGTCAATGAGACAATAATCATATGAATGTAAAGACAAGACAAGATCGGTGAAATGATCCGAGAGAAGAAGAGAGTGATACAAAAGGCGCACACCCAAAGGTGTGTCTAACCCTAGATTAAGGGACTTATTAAATAGGGATTAAGTTACACTAAGACCTCTAACGGCTATAAATGACTCATCACAGAAATGAATAACGCCCTTGAAACCACTTCTTGGAACTTTAAACCTTTTATTCTTTGTCCATGAATAACCTCAGAATCTCGCAATGATCATAACTTGAAAGCCATTAGGAACCGATAGAATGATATGTTTGCCATGATTATTACCCCAAATTCTAACATTCCCTTGATCCGATGAGCAAACATATCGAACAATATCGCCACATAAAATTTATGCTTGTAAACAGGAGATTTTTAGTAAGAATGTACTGCGAGTTTGGTTTGAAGAGCCAATCTTCTTAGCACTTATAACACCTCTTGCAATTTTCTCCACGATGAAGTGAACATCAATTTCAAAGTGTTTTGATCTTTCATGAAAATGTGGTTGATGACAAGTTGTAAAGCGATTTGTTGTCACAAAAAGATTAACGAGAGATTGATATCAACTCTTAGATCTTTTAGATTTTTGAATCCAAATGATTTCACAGTGATGAGACATAGATCTATACTGCTGCTCGTGGAAGATTTTGAAAAAAGTGTTTTGTTTTTTACTTTTCCATGAGATCAAACAATTATCAAGAAAACACAATAACTCGTAATGATTTTCGGTTTTCTTGCATTCGCCCAATCAAGATCACTATATCCTTCAAGATGATTTTCGTGAGTTGCGAAATTGTACCTTAGACCTTTTCCCGAGCTCCTTTTAGATATCTCGTAACATTGAGGCACATTCGGATGAGATTTTAAGGAGAATGCATATATGCGCCGACAATGAACCGAGTATGAGATGTCGAGTCTTGTATGGGTGAGATAGATAAGTTTCCCAAGTAACTTTTGATAACCGATGATGTTGACAAGCAAGGGTCATCAAGAGTGGGAATGTATGGAAGCACGTGAGTTGGGTTCCATAGGAGTGGACATGTTTGCACCCAAGAAGACCAAATTCTTTGAGGAGTTCAAGATGATTTTCTTTGAGAAAGACAAATGTCATTCCTAGTTTTAAAACCTCAATGCCAAGAAAATATTTTAGATTTCCCAAGTCTTTGATATGAAATTTGGATTTTAGAAACTCTTTAAAAGATTTATCTCATCAATACAGCTCAAAGAAGAACAATATCATCCACATAAATGAAGAGCAATAAACTTGTTATTCTCTCTTTTTGGTGAACAGGAGTGATCATTAATGTATTGAACAAAGTTATTTTCTTTTAAAACAACGACAAGTTTTTCATTCCATTTCACAGGAGCTTGTTTTAGGCCATATAGAGACTTGACAAGTTTACGACTTTATTTTTATTGTTCTCATTAGTAACCCTTGGGAATGGTCATATAGATATCCTCATCAAGATCTCCATATAAGAAAGCATTGTTAACATCATGTTGAAAAAGAGGCAATTTGTTTTTTACAGCTAAGGCAATAAGACATCTGATGACGTATAGTCTGGTGTCGGGCCATGAACCCGACCACAGCCCAATACTTAAAAGTCCAGCACGACTTGGGCCAATATCAATAAAGGCTTGGGCTCACGAAAGCCCAAGCCCAAATCTATTTACGGAATAGATATCCGATATCTTCTAAAATAAGAAGATAATCATTCCCAACCGACTTAAGGCGGGATCGCGAAAGTTGGGGAACACGGAACCAACAAGGATTCCGTGCGATATAAAGGGATCGACCCTCGTTTAAGGTAACGATCTCGAACCTAAAACTCCTTAAACCCTAAACCGACATTTACTTCTCGCCGGAGGATAATCGTGGGAAACAATCCCACTGGTAAGCCTAACGGTGTTTCTTTATCTCTTGCTGCAGGTCTCAAGCAAGAATTCCTAATTGATACGAGAACCGGAGCTCCAAATCGTGAATGTCCAACTTTGTATCAACAAGTGGCGCCATCAGTGGGACCCTACACTAAGAATCGACACTAGAATGACAAAACACGGCAATCACGGTCATGTTAGATCTTATGGGGAAGAAGTCGCAGTGGACTA
>CM040239.1:60468141-60516786 GCA_022545495.1 Chrysanthemum lavandulifolium | reverse complement strand
TGGGACTAAAACTAAACCAAAGTCTCGGGGCCTGAGGCTTGAGAGCACCGCCTAAAGGCACAAAAGGCACGAGACCAAAAAGACACCCACCCACGGGCAACAACCACCCCGTGACAACGACACCGATACATCCGATCGGTGCCTTGGTCACACCTACTACTCCCAAAGATCCGGAGGAAACAAACAACCGGTGGTAGGGTGCCTTCCCACATCGCCCGGTGATGACATTAGCAAATCCAAGCCTTTGTCGAGGCTGCGGACGATCCCAAAGACTCAGGAAAACAAACAATCCAATCGATAGGGATACAACATTCACCGACTCGCTAAAGGCGCTGGGAAATACCCACGGTGTCTCGAGGGTCACCGGGGACAAAGACTCGGAGGAAAGAAACAACCGCCGATCGGAACCCAAAACCAATCGACTCCGAGAAGATCTTTGGGAAACTCCCATCGATGTCGAGGGGTCTCGAGGACAAAGACTCGGAGGATCAATACCACCACCTGATATGGAACCCATTCCGTTCCGCTTGTTAATCGCTCTTTGAGGTTCTTGAGTGCTAGAATCGATGATGACTTTCTTTGAAAGTGATGAAGATATCTTATCGCAGGAGAAGAAGTGGACCGAGGTTCAAATCGAACAAGAGCCTCGGCTGATCATGAGGCATCGAGTCGCCTTTTCAACTCAAGACAATGACTCGACCTCATCCTCCGGCTCGACGAATTCAAGAAGTTTGACAATGTTCTTCCGCTCACCGAAAGACAAGCTGGTTAAGTGGATCGATGGGCTTCAAGGAGGTCACATTTAAGGGTTCTTGAGCAGTTTTGGGATCAACACCTGAAGCCGCCGATTCTGACGACCTTAGATACGATGTGCTCACCTTCAACGAAAATGTTCATGAGCACGAGAGATCTTATGTACCACCATCTTGTCAACTGGATGAACACATGGTTAAGTTCTCAAGCATCTTGAGACGGTTGGGTTACGATTGATGAAATCGGGGCATTGACAAAGAAGACCCAGCGCTCAATGCAAAGTCTTTGAAGCCACCGAGGCTTATGCAAAAATTCATCGAGGCTCGGCCGACCTCGTAGAGATGCTCAAGTCTGCGAATGTTCGGGGTCTTCAAACTTGATTCGACTCTTGAGACCACCATGGACTCACCGAACACTCGGTAGCTACCTTGACTCGAGCCTCGTCTTCTATGGCTTGGAATCTTGGTCCACGAATGAGCGCCTTGGAGTTATCTCATGCAAACTTGGATGCAAAGGTCACCGGTCTTCAGCGGATACTTGAAATAAAGGCCATGATGGTGAAATCTATCGAGCCTTCAAGGTCAAGTGGTTCCTCGGCACCTACTCCAACTCTTGCCCTCAGCGGCGCTTACGGCAACAGTTGAGGGAGAATCTTCATCAAGAAACTCCTCTTCACGCGAGGGGAGCAAACACCACCGATCTCGGCCTCGAACATCATCATCATCAGCACTGATCCTGCGGCACCAATCTCATCACTTCCACCTCAAGCAACAACAACAACAACAGCGGTCTTAACACCAATCATGACAACACACCTCCCATGGTTGCATCATCCTCTCGGGGACGGACAAGGGCAAGGCATCGACAACCATCGAGCTGAGAGGATTCCCTAAAATCGGTGACATCAATACCTCTTCACCTCAACAACTAACCAAACACCTTGCTAAAAGAAGGAAATTGAAACAAGCGAGGATGAAAAGAAGACTAAGGAGGCATTGACCAAAGTGATTGCAGAAGAAGTCAAAATGTGGGAATAGATGCAACAAGCTCAAAAGGGTCGGCGTGGACAGTTCATGGAAGCTCAGTGCTTCAAATGGTCGCAATGAGAGCTCGATTATGAAGAAAAGAGAAGAAAGCTCAAGCTCGAGGCAAAGACGATTAAAGAATATAATGGACAATGACCAGCCAAGGCTTACTCAAAATCACCGATGTCAAAATCATTCCCAACACCAAACCATTGGCTATGAATGTTTACGGGGAGATGACAAAGACACTTTGAGGTTCATGATCCTTAAAATTCGGTGACTTTGGGATCATGAACTTGATGAACTTGGTCCGATCATTGGAAAGAAGCAAAACAAGGTGGTCAGGAGGCGATGAAGATGCTTAGCAAAAGATATGAAAGGTGAGGAAGCGCCAACCCAACTGAGAATTGACTGCCTTGACCGCACCTCAGGATCTCAACCACAAGCTTCCACCGGCAAAAGGAAAAGAGTTGATTTCCAACCCGAGATCAAAGTACCGGCCTTGAATGCAACAGAAGGCACTGAGGTGTAAAGTTTGTAAACTGCTCAGTGATTGAAGAGCACGAAGAGGGCTATTCCACATTGATGTCTACGGAACCACGCATTTCAAAGATGGAGTGACATTGATCGGTGGAGTGGTGCAATGATCACTATATTCCTGTGGCCTCGGATCCAATCCTCAGCGAACATCGGTTCAATCAAGACACGAATGCCAAGATCGTAGACCATCCCGACAGGAAACACTCATCACCAAGAAAGTGAAGCTTGAAGCACTGGTATCCATCTGGATTGACATCATTTTGTTTTATCTTTTGTACTAGTGATAGGAACTATGTAATCGATCAATAAGCGATGTATGTTTTATTCATTTACTCGGTGTTCCTTATTGTACTCATTAGTACATTCGATTGTAAGAAAAAGCCTCTTGCTCACTTACGATCAACCACTTAGGCTATTTGTATATCCAAATAGGGAGGCCGTTGGGTTGATAAATACCCAAACCCCTTAATCTAGGATTTGAATAGAAAATAGCCCAGTATTTAATCCGTTAACACAAACAGGTCACCGAGTGCATAGTCTCGAATGAGTCGTCTTCGAGGATACTCGATGAAGGCAAAGAAGAAGTCACTCCACTCGGTGGGCGCGAAAGGGTGAAGGGTTGAGTCAGAAGAAGATGATGGATTCGGTGATGACAACTCACCGAATCCCTAAGATTCTCTCCAACTTACATCAAGACAAAGCTGATGTAGAAGGCGAAGGATGTAAAGGCGAAGAAAGAGAGGGACAAGGCGGGAAAGGTTGAATCGGATAAGGCGAAGTCCTTATCAACCAAAGTCAACTTTCACTGAATGGCAAAGATCGTGCTCATGTCATCAGAACTTAGGAAAGTAGTCTTGTCTCTTACCTAGAATAGTCTTTGTAAATGACAAAATACATCGATTTTGTCTTACATATGATGTCGGTTGTCATTAGGAAAGAGTCAAATACTATACATGTATAAATAGCATAGAGATGGAGTGAAAAGGTTAAGCTTGTGAATTGTAAAAACACATACATAAGCCATCTTTTCACTCCTCCAAATCAACTTAGTTCTGAGATAGCTCGGTGAGCTCTAAGAGTTGTGCTCGAGACATAGCTTTGAGCTTAGAGAGAATCACCCAACTTTGTCATTTCAATCCCAAGTACTATTCATGATACTTGGGTAACGATCTTTGTTGATTTATTTCTAATAAGAATATGATGTTGAAAATTACTTAGTGTTTTCTTTATGTTAATTTCGGTCATAGTTCACTTTTAACTTGTTTTATAAACTTGAACTGCTTTTAAACGATAGTGAGCGGGGAACAACAAGCTTGAGTTTTGGTAGGCACCAACATTAAAATAAGATAGCTCATAAGTATAAAATAAGATACAAACTCCAAGAATCCATGAATGGATATATACATGCATCTATGAGATGATTCTTATGTTTAATATTAAATCCATGTTTGATTTAAAAATTAAAATAAGATAGCTCATAAGTATTCCCGAAAGCTAGTGGGAGTATTATTTTCTTAAATCTTATATGTTGTATGGGCAACTACATTCCACCTAAATTAAGTTTTAATTGGAATGAAACTTCGTTTGTAAGATTTGGAAATAAGAAATACAACCTTGGAATATATGTTTATTACTATAAACATATGCGGTAAATAAATGAGTATAATAGAACATGATGGATATATAATGAGATCTTAAAGTCTAACTTGAAGATTCATCATGTACATCATGTTGTAAGATTGTTGTGTCATGCTTGATTACAAGATGATTTGACAACATTGAAAGTTGTTAGTGTAATAAATATTTTTAAAAGGAAATATGTTTGGATTTAGAATCACATTCCACAGTCTGGAGATGCTCCTAGATTCTATGGATGAAAATATGACAAGTGTTTCATAATTGTCATTGCCAACAAACTTGAGTTTTGGTAGGCACCAACATTACACTATAACTGTTCAAAGTTTATGGATGTTTAAAGAGCATATTGTTGTACACAATGATGCTAGTATAATTGAGATGACACTCGATTCTAGTCATAGTATCCTTGATGATGACCATGTTGACTAATTATGTTCCGCTAAAGGCATAGTTGCATTATACATTAAAGAATAAAGAATACTTTAAACTTTAAGTTTTGGAAGATGATTGTCATAAAAGGGTGGTTCAGGTTATCACACACCTTAAGGAATGATATTACAATATCAAGATATGTGTAAACACATACAAGAAATTCACTTATTGAATTCTTGAAATAAGTATTCTCAAAATTCTTATAGATCAAAGTTAGTTGAAATTATGCCCGTCAACAAGTATGATTATCATGACTTGAGGCAAAATTCATTAACTAAAATTATCATGCATTGATCTATTTAGTATTTGGATAAAAGATATTATAAACATTATTATTCAAATGAAATAAAGTATTTTGTTATGTTTATTATTCATTTATTATGATGTTATCTGTGTTGCATGTTTAAATTCTTGAATAACTTAAGTTATTCTAAATAGTCCGTTGTCGATCAATAACATGGGAATGATATTGAATTAAGACAAATCTGAGTATTAGTTAGAATATACTTGAAAGTATATTGATGCGTAGCATGACTAATTTCGGTGATATTCAATGGATTGAATATATGACTTATCCCACCACATGATGGTACTTTATGGATCTTTGTCATTAAGTACATCATGAATATTTATCATCGACTTGAGATACCGGAGAAATGTCATGGATGTAGTGCATTTTGTGAAGCAATCTAACGCTATATGTGTTGGTAATTATAAGGGTTGTTTTTCGAAGTGTTGAAATTTATGAATTATGCTCGTAGTCAAAGCGGGTTGTTTCCTTCAAATTTATTTTGAAGTATAATCTTATTGGGCCCTCGTAGGGTTGTCAAGATGTTTGCATGGCCATGCCGAAGGTCTTCGGAATATGTTCAAGAATTGGTAATCTTGATCAATCATATAAAGCGAGAAACATAATAGTTAATTAAGAAATGAGTGAGATCCATATTCTTATTAACATGGTATTAGAAACAAAGGATAAATATGATGATGAATCATCAAAAGGTTTTCCAGAAACCATACTCGAGTTGTTCTCGAGGTCATTGGCGCGTTGCTAGATGCTAACCAATGTCATTCGCATACTAAGATATCTCAGTGGGAGCTATTGGTTTATGGATATATTTAATATGTGTATGACCGGATTCGAACTCGAGACCACGGGATGCACACTTTACGTATGAGACTCGATGTTTAAATAATTAATATAAAATATTATGTTTAATTATTAAATTACAATAAACGACTTAACGGCGATAAGTTCTTATCGAAAGTGACTATCGATCGTTAAATGTCAGCGGGATATGAAGAAAAGTAAAAAGCCAAGAGACGGTTTTAGGAACCCTCTTTTGGGCTTGTTTTTGGCGAAACTATAGAATCCCACATCGAAACCATAGTAAACTTGACATCTACCATAAGGCTATAAATACATTCCCTTGTATTCATCCTTTGGTACACTAGATTTCAATAGAGGCCAAACTTCTTCTTTTCTTCCTTTGTCTTGGTCGACGAGTGAATCCCATTGTAAGGGATTTACGGTGACCTTGAGCATAACAAAGATGTTTGGTTATTCTATTGTGATCAAGAACTAGCATTCGCATCGAATCGCTAATAGTACGTGTGTATAAAAACGTGGTGTAACACTGTATTGTTACATCAATTGGTTTGAATTGAAAAGCGGTGAGGTCGATTCGTTAAACCACATAAACCACAATTAAGGTTCTTGAATTGAAGAGATCTAGCAAATTGCAAGAGGTATGTTACGTTTTATTTTCGATTAATTAATTGCTATTATATTTTAAGTCTTCATTGTGTACTTTGTGATGTCTACATATTATTATTTGTATATCATGTATCTTAAACTCAACAATAAGGGCATTTCTTCCTAATACCAACCAAGGAGCTCGAGTCTTCCACTTGGCGGTCGCTCCATTTATCGTAGTTTAATTTAAGCGTGAAATGGGATCTCATAAGGTGTAGTTTTCGTTTTGGCGATATGTGGCTAAAAGTTATGGTTAAAAACTAGGTTGACAAAATCATATACATTAACTTACAATTTGTCATGTTAAATCTTTCAAAATGTGAAGCTTCACCGTTTAAATTTATATGTAAAGATAAACGAAACTAAATAAATTAATCTATCATAAGTCACAAATTACTCAAAACAAAAATCATACCAAATTTACTTTGTAAATAATTGATAAAGCAAAGGAGCTTATCACGTGATATAACGTGACTCACGTTCTTTTTGGTGATGGATCACACTTGTTTTTCATAGACAAAGAAGTTGTTTGGGTTAATTGTTCGACTCAAATGTCTTGGCCAAGAAAACCCAAACATGGCAATACATTTGATGCTAAAAACCTGAGTGTGGTTCTCTATGAGCTATCGTGCATACGTGCTTTCGATGCTAGAACTACATCAACTTTGTGCGTGTATATAAACACAATTTAACCTTATATAGTGGCATGATAATAAAATAAGCATTATAAGCAAACTTATCGAGCACACGGTGTGGTAGATTTTCACGCCAAATGCATCCTAGAACAACCGTTGCGCGCAAACACCATACCATGCAACACGCCAGTTTTCACCAAAGTTTGAGCAGGTTGAGTGGCTCGCCAATCTTGTATCTTTTTTTTCTTTTGATTTCGTATACGAGTTGTTGTTTTTTTTTTTTTCTTTTTTTTTTGGGTTGCGATCGGTGATGGAGAAGGAAAGCAAGGAAGAAGATGTAGTTGTATGATATCTTTTTTTTTGAGGAAATTTATTAAACGAACATATTCTATGCTACTTTACTAAACGAGGTTCTCGCACGGGCTATTCTGAAAATGAACTTCCAATGTTATCCGTTGGATCTCTTAAAACATAAAATCCCAACACTACGTGTATTGCGAGGCCTCGCGTGGTGCTTCTGGGGCGTGGTCCTCGGCGTGGGCATGGCCCAGGCGGAGGTGTTGCAATGGTGGGCTTGGGCGGGCAAGGTGAGCTCGGGCGTGGAGCTAGGCGTAAGGGCTGCAATGGTGGTTCAAGTCGAGGTTCTGCAATGGTGGTGAATGCTTTGAAGATGGTTCTTTGCAAAATGGCTTTCAAGATGGTATTTGCAAATGTAGTATCTGACCTCAAACAGTTGTGTTCGGGGTCTCATGATTCAAGACTTTTTCTTTTGAGTATTAATGATGGTGCATCTTTTGGTATAGTTACTTTAGAATCACTGCAATATTGCTACATCTTGGACATAACCATAGTTAAACTTGGATGGTTCTTGTTTGTAAATATTACTATGCATTGTTGTTTGTTAACATAACCATGAATGGAAGAGGCATGTGAGAGAGAGAGATTACATGTGAGAGAATAAAGCGGGCATGTGAGAGGTGAGAGAATGGAAAAGGTGATCGTGATATTTTTGGTCACTTTGGTAAAGATCTGAAAATAGTTCGATTCGTAATATGACTTGGGATATGGGTTGTTTGGTAATTTCTTTTTTTTTCTTTATGATTTTGTGTTTGAGGATTTTTTGGCGGTAGCGATGGATGACTGAAGAAGAAGGTAAGCAAGGAAGAAAGTCAAGAAGATGTACTTGTATGTATTATTTTTACTTTTTCATTTTACACCTTATTGTTTTGTATTTTACATTTAAGTCCATTTAACATTTTTACACCTTGTTGTTTGCAATTTTAGTCCAAAGTTATTTTTCTTATATCTGGTTTAAATGTATGAAATAAAATGTATTTTTTTAAATAAAGTGAAAAACAAATAAATGTGCTTGTTTTAAATAAAATAAAATGAAAAGTGGGACACCTAATAACGTATTAGTGGTGTGTTATGAGGGGTGTTTGAGTTATTGGTAATTGTTATTGGGAGGTGATGATGTGGCGACGTGGCGTATCAATAACGTGATATCGGATCATATCATACCTCGCTCGAGAAAATAAGAAAGAAAAAAAGAAAAAAATGAGATTCATAAAAATTGGCCCATGCAGGTCTCGAACCTGCGACCTTCGCGTTATTAGCACGACGCTCTAACCAGCTGAGCTAATAGGCCATTTTGCTATTTAGGTATTCACGTAACTAGTATACCACTAACAGTGATAAAATCCTATCCATCATATGATTATACCATTGTTCTTATAAAAAAAATGGCCAAAAAATTAGTATGCTTTGTGATTTGAATCATGCCAATCCATTTTATATGTTCGGGAAAAAAACTATGTTTCTTATCTTTTGATTGTTTTTAAGATCAGGGTAATTTGGCTTTAGATATCAAGTATGTAATAACGAGACGTTACTAGAACAAGCTATGCATTGACCTGAAACCACCGAGAAATGACACACTTGTAGAAGAAATTAAAATGTTTACTCATTTTCTATCACAATCTCCGATTGTAAGACTTCCGTCTAGCCTCTTGGTCGATGTTTTTAATCATGTATGCCGTTAAAATTTTTATTGTGAAAGCGTAAACAAAAGCTATATATAAGATCAAACCAGCATTGCTATTAGGCAACAAGCACAATCAATCTCTTTTAAGACATAAATGTACAGAAGATTCATCAACATAACAAATTATTACAAACACAAAGTAAATAAAGGATAACTAGTTAACATCTATTCATCCTAACTATCATGACAAAATTTGAACAACTCTTATGGTGTGGTAGTTAGAGCAAGAGGAAAGATATTGGCTTCCTAGAGCAAGAGGGAAGATATTCTTCCCTCTTCCCATGGTGAAACCTCGTGTTCCATCCGCATCCTTGGCCCTTTAGGACTAAGTTTTGGTGAAAATGATGTTTCCGAATGGTTTGAGCCACTTGATTGTGGTGATTGTGAAAGAACCCTCGTCCATTATGACTTGTGGTGCGTATCTTTGACTTCCCTCGTCCTCGTGCCCATCCTTTCTTTGAACCTTCTTGACCTACCAACAACATAAAGATTAGTGATCGGTAGAACTCTCAGTTTTGACCGATTTACCTTAAATGAGTTGATTTCAGTTATGTTTTCTTTTGTGGTCAAATTGACAAAAAATGGCTGAAAAGGAAGCAGGTCAAATGGGTCGAAAGTCATCCAAAGTGTATTCATAATTTCATATGCAAAAAATATATATATATATGGATTGGTCTAAGCAAAATTAACCCAACCCTGACACATTTCATCGGAAACTATTGTATGTTACCCGAGCCGATATGCCAGACTAATTGGTCAAATTTAGACTAGTTAGAAGCTGTGTGCGATAATTACACACTTACATTATGTTCAACAGGAGGAGATTCTACAAGGTTAGTTGGAGAAGATTCTTGGGTAAATCATATCTTCATCATTTTCATCATCAATTAATCCATCAAACTCCGACCTTCTGCCCTTTAATACAGACTTGACTGCACATTTGAATTAAACACTTTACAACAACAATAGACCGATGTTTTAAATAACTAGATAAGTAATAACATATTTCACTATACATTTAGATCACATACTGAGCGTCGGAGCATCAATCTAACTCTTAGCCCTTTTCAATTCCTTTAGTCATTTAACTTTTCAACCTGAAAACAAACCTCTTAAACTACATTTCAAGAGTACGAGTGCTCAAGATTCGATTATAGAAAACATACTGCTTTCTCAGCCATCTCTGCAGTTTCGATTCCACCAAAGCATGAAGCTTTTAAGACAAAAACAAAGCGAGGTTAATGAAGTAATCATGTATCATATGATCAAATGATGTAACTCGTGAATGTATTAGTACCTTGTTACTAAAACATAATCTCCTCTTGAGCGAGAAGAATTAGGCTCTTGAGGGTGGCAAATGCAATGGCTTTGACACTAAGCGGTAATGAAACTACGTAAGATTCGAAATAGTTGAAAGATGAAACCTATGGGTGTTTGGAATTGCTTATTTCGAACTGCTAATCTGCTCAAAAGTTATGCAGGTACCAACCTGCTTATTATTAAGTCTTGTTTACTCTAAAAACACAAACAAGCAGTTTTATCCATGCAGTTCAAACTGCTTATCTGCTTATAAAAGAAACAAGCACTTAACTAAGCAATCCCAAAACCATCTTAGAATGAATGACGGGGAGCATATTCTACCTTCTGACCACATTAAAGATTTTCTCAAGGTTTGATGAGAATGATCCTCAGGTAAATTCTCAGCAACAACAATCTGAGACTGCATGCCAATACACAAATCAAATATTGTTTATTAAAGGTCTAAGAACTTGTAAAGGTTGAGAAATCAACAAGTTGACTAACCTGAAGTTCTTCTTTGTCTTTCTCGGTGAAAGGGTACTTTCGTCTAACCTTTACCATCGCTGCTTACTACCTAGGAAAACTATATTAGACCGAGAAACTAGTTGTGATCCATCAAATAACAAGGAACTTACCAACTTTGAAGATGAGCAAAGAGCTTGAGCAAGCAATTGATTATTGGTGATGCAGGATTTGATTTTCTTCATTGATGCAATAACAGATATAGGAACTGTTACAAGATGGATATACATATAAGATTTAATAAATTAGTTAAATTGTTAGAAAGACTCAAATGAATAGTATAAAAACATTCTGATCTCACCATAGCCTTCGGGTCCTTACTAATGTGTTTTACCAGCGATTCATTTGCCAGTAAACTCAGCCCGCTGAATTGATACTCCACCTGTTAGAAATGCAACATTTCTTCGTATTTAACATTTGCCAAGAATTACTTATCCAAATATGCAAGGATGATAATAAAAGGATACTCAATAGTTTGGAAAGTTAACACGTATATTTTCTATTGCTTGCGTTTCACACACATTTATTTCTGTAGGCACGGCTAACTATTTGTGGAGAGCCAAATGACTAACTGAACTCAAATTGAGGCACAGTTCATTTTAATTAAAAAAGGTCGCGTACATGCTTAGCAAATCCGTTGAATGAGGCCACATGCACTTGAAAACGGCCTGAACAAAATTGTCACTCCAAGAAACCTTGAGGTCGAACGGCTAGCTAACAAAATAAGGCTGCACACCTTTATGGCTAATCCAATCTTTTGAGGCCTGCCTCATTTAAGACAATATGGGACATAGATTGATACGAAAAACTCATTCTAGCGTCTAAAGATAAATGGAACAGATTTTAGCCTATCCAACACATACAGACCAAAAACTCATTTTAAGCTCAATCGATCACCATTTTGGCCAATCCAATGCAAACTGAGGTCAAAACTCGCTTTAATTACAGATTCAAATACCCTCTGGGTAAAAAAGACTCGTTTTAAACACAATGCCAGATACCATTAAGACCAATCCGATACAACCTGAGGCCAAAACTTATCCAAAAATCAATATGGATACACTTGTGACTTTTGGCCAATCGAGCACAAACAGAGGCCAAAAGCTCATTTGTGCATTACTTTCATAATTTTAACAGAAAGCATAACACATCAAATATAATTCAATCCTCATAATTATCAAATTTAACCTGTTTTATAATCTTTTGCTGAAGATCTTCAGTAAGAACATTCTTAACATACGAGGGACTCACAACATCCGGATTCGAAAAACTGAACTTGTTGATCTTGATCACCAACACCACTAACATAAACCCAATCACCGAACCACTACCATCATTTCCACCCAAACCAACATAACTATAACACGGATAAAATAACCCGTGACAGGAATCTGAGTTTGTGAGCTAGGCACAAATTCGGTGCATGTGCATTAAATTTAAACGATTTTCATTGTTCTTGGATGTTTCTTTGTCTTGTTTCTCTTGAAACTTTTGTTCTGCTTGTGGTTGAGCCATTTTCTTAAAAAATTATGAATGTTTGTTTTGAAAGATTGAGAATGGAATTTTTTTGTTGATTAAGAAAATTTTGGACCATGTGAATTCTAACATAGATTTGGTGAAAATGGTTGAAATGAAGCGAATAAAATGGCCAGGTTTATTGGTAACTGTAATTTCATCAACATTCCACATTTGGCGCTCAAAAATATTTGTATTTAAAGATCATGTACAAAACTAATATTAAAATTTTGTAACAAAAACATTGCAAAAGATAATGCATGAATTTAGTTATGCCATAACAAAATAAGTAACTAAGTAGGAGAAAAGTTCATTTTGCATACCCTTATTTTGAATCATACTAATGGACAAATCCTCACTATATATTTAATTTGATTTAATAGTAGAGATTAATCTAAGATTTATTCTATAAAACATATTTTATTGTCATTGGTGATTTTAGTGTCATCGACGGCCATTTAGGTAATGACGATTTACTAGAGGCTAATGAGATTTCATATTCGGTTCAAATACAAGTTAGGGAAGTGTGGAGTCACTGCGTTGAGCTAATATGTTTTCGATCATGACAAAAATCAGGGTCGAGGGCATAGCCCTTTTCTTGTAAAATTGGTTGTGAAAGTTGATTTCAACCAACTTTAATCGCATAACTATCATAGAAACTGTTTATATACGATCTATTAGCCTCATTAAGACATCTGAAAAACACATACAATTCCTCTTGTTCCTACTTTGTAATCTTGTGCCTAGATACAAAGTGTTTCTCTTCTAACATTATCGATAGAGATTTCGTGCAACCCATGCATAAACATGGCGAAATACATTATCTGAAAAGTGAACTCAACACGATTCTAGTAAGATATACAGTTCATCACACACCGCACCCTACAGAATTTTATAACATTGTCCACAATCCTTTTATTTATCATTTATTTCACACACTTTAAGTGTGATTTTCTCTCAACATTTTTCCCAATCTCAATTACTTTTCTTCATCTTCATCATCATCTTGATCCATAACCATTTTAAGACAATCAATGATGAGCAATACCACTAGGTGGTTACGGATATCACTTGGAATCGTGTGATCACTTTCCAAAGTAAACTATTCGACCACAATGCAGGTATCACGAATATCTACTTGGGATAAGACCAAATGCGATTAGAGAATTAGGCACAATTCTATAACCCTTTCGCTAATAAGTGTTTACGTGTTACGTGTGTCTTCCTCATGCATGTTCGGATCTCCTATATATAGGAGGTTACTCTTGAGCTATGCCAATGGAATTATAGTATTAATCGGCCCATTAATAGCCTCATAATTATCCCCATTATAGCCGTTTAGTGGTTACATGACCAATTAAGCGTGGTCATAAAGAAGTTATAATCGCCATTTAGCGATTACTTTCCATAAGCAAGATGCTTTCGACTAGCGATGCGGTGAAAGTACTGACTGTCGATGGAAACACCGCTTATCAAGATGCTTCATAGCACTATCGGTGGATACACCACTTCGGTGGAAACACGCTTATCGGTGGAAACACGCGCTTATCGATGGAAACCACAAGCGATTACTTTCCACAAGCGACTTTCACCAGCGGTACTTTCACCAAGACTACCAATACAAACCACTATAAGAGTCGGGTGTTCATGGACCTTATGGGTGTATACTCGTACCTCTAACCCATTACAAGGTGTGAACTAATCCCACAAGTGCACTAAATTTTCCAACAATCCTCCCAATTTAGTTCACTTCCTTTGCATGAAAATAAACATCAATCAAAACATGTGCATAAACGAAAATGTCACGAGGATTGAATTTCCATCTTAGTAAATTACACGTTCAAATATTCGAGAATCGGGGTGTTCTAAGAATTGAACCCTTGACCCATTTGAATACACGAAGATAAAATACACACAAGTTTTCAAACACTTAACGACTCGACACTATACAAGCCATGTGTCCATATCGAAATTCATAAATGTTGTAAAAGCTAAAAGTCCAAAGCTTCACAAGCGGCAAAACTTCAACATTTACATAGGTGGTTCCTCTTTAGTCATGCTCTTGCCAAGCACTTTTCAAAGAAAATTAACCATTAAGTAAAGACTTCATCCTCCTTTCAAAGGGTTAAAAGCACAACCTTGGGATGTAAATAAAACATGTGCTCCAGTCCATGAATGTTCACTTTCCACATTGAACTCGACTCCCAAGTTTCCTTAGGAGGAGTTGGGTGTCCTAACATTCGATGACTAAGTTGGACTTAAACCCGTCCCTTTAGCGACTTTATAACCAAGTCTCTGGCGGACCGCCGTCAGTGATCGGCTAAGTTACGGTTGAGATCTCACAAACTCTATAGATACCACCCATTCATGATAAGCTCACGAATCATGCTATGTCGACACCTAAGTGTCTAGACTTACCATTATACATCCGGCTATAAGCCTTAGCCAATGTATTGCACTATCACACCGGATAGAAATAGGTGCTATAGGTTTAGGCCACGATGGAATCTCGAAGCAAGTTTTCAACCATTCGACTTCTTTACCGGTTGCTAGAGCCACAAATTGATTCCATTGTTGAGCGGTGATGCAAGTTTGCTTCTTGGATGCCCAAGAAATTGCACCTCCACCAAGTAGGAATACCCGACCACCGGTAGGCGAATTGTATTCGATGTTCTTGATCCAACTTGCATCGGTGTAACCTTCCAACACTTATGGGTAACGGATATGAGAGACTATAATCCATAGTTCTCTTGAATACTTGATACCCTTTGAGCGCTTGCCGTGATGAGCACTAGGATTACTAGTATACCGCTCAATTTTCCCACTGCAAAACCAATATCGGGTCTTGTACAAGTCATGGCATACATCAGGCGACAAATTACCTAGAATACTCGAGTTGAGATCTGACCTTGCCATGATTAGGCGTCGACTTCTCATAAGTATCCATAGGTGTACTCATCGGAGTACAATCAAAGTAATTGAATTTCCTCAGTACCTTCTCAATATAATGAGGCGGGAGATAGAAATTCTATTACTTTCATGTTTAATCCTTATACCAAGGATAACATCGCCTCCCCATGTCTTTCATGGAGAACCTTGATGACAAAATTCCTTTGTTAGGTCGACTGATTTTGGTCGGTGCCAAAGATCAACATGTCATCAACATATAGACAAATGATGACTCCTTTACAGTTCATCAAATTTGCTATATACGCATTTGTCGACTTAGTTAAGAACATAACCACTAGACAAAACCACTTCATCAAATTTTGATGCCATTGCTTAGGTGCTGCTTAAGTCCATAAAGAGACTTAATCGGTTTACACACCTTGTTCATATAAACCTCCTCTTCCAATTCACCATTTAAGAAAGCATTTTCACATCCATCGATGAATAACCGGTTGTGAATAGATGCCATAGCAATCGCCAGTCTTATGGTGCGTCGAGCCGGGGCATAAGTATCAAAATAGTCTATTCGACTTTTGTTTAAAGCCACTGAATGACTAGTCTAGCCTTGAACTTTTCAATAGTTCCATCACCTTCATTTTCCTTTTGAAAATCCATTTGCAACCTAGAGGTTTGCAACCGTGAGGTAGATCGACCAACACCAGTGTTGTTGCCCATGATGGAATCCATCTCATCATTGATTGCTTCTTTCCGAAAGCAATATCACGGGACTTCATTGCTTCTTCAAATATTTTGGGGTCATCCTCAACAATGAAGCAATAGGAGTATTGGTCGAGACCTCATCCTAGTACCTTCAACTAAGTATAGTTGAAACTCGAGTCCAAATGACTTTGGAGTCGACCTTTTGCTCTTCACGAGCACGGGTTCGAGTTCTTGAACCACAACCTCATCGGGGACCACGATGGTTCACCATCGAGGACCTCGATACACCGATGTCATGAGTTCCATTAGAAATCCTCGACTTGGTCTAGGGACCGATGAGAATCTATACTCATCAAAATCGCATCTCTTGATTCAATTATTGAGTTAAGCTGAAACATGTTCATTAGGTTCAATAACATAGAACCTAAAAGCCTTGGAATGCTCGGCATATCTAACAAAGATGCGATCGATGCCTCTTTCACCCAAAGTCTTTGCTTTGGATCGAGAGTCTTACTGACCCTACAACCCCAAACCTTGAGATAATTGGGTTGGGTTTCCTTTTAGTCCGAGTTCATAAGGGGTAACCTTGTTCCTTTTGTTTGGAACCCTATTTAATAAATAGCAAGTCATAACATAGCTTCACCCAGAACCATTGACTCGATCTGAATAGGACAACATGGAATTAACCATCTCCTTGACCTGCTTTTTCCTTTCGAAATACCATTTCTTGAGGAGTATAAAGCGATTGTTTCATGGATTATTCCAACAGATGAAAGTCTTGAGTATCCATGTACTCACCTCCCTATCGATCCTTAATCTTTTGATTAAAGACCCAGTTGTAATTCAACTTGATTTTAAACACTTTGAATTTATCTAATGCTTCATCCTTGGTATGTAACAAATAGACATAACAAAATCTAGAAGCATCATCAATAAATGTCACAAAGTACTTCTTATTTCCCAAAGAAGGAGTGGCATGCAAATCACACAGTCATTGTGAATAAGCTCAAGATCTTAGTCTCACGACTAACACCACGAAAGGGTTTCTTGGTTATCTTGGTCAACATGCAAGTTTTACACTTTTCGGTGTCCATGTCAAAAGCATGGATTAAACCATCCTAGACATATCTTGCATTCTTTTATAGTGAACATGACCAAGTCTAGCATGCCAAAGGGTAGAATCGGTTTGATCATATGTGGTCACAAAAGTCGAAATAATCTTGTCGTTGGTAATATTAAGCTGAACATTTGATTACATAAATAACCAAACCAATAAAGACACCACATTTAGAAAGAACAAATTTATCGATTCAATAACTTGTTTATATCCATGATTATTCAAAACACTACTTGAAACCAAGTTCTTCACGATATCGGGAACATGAATAACATTAAACAAAGTTACAATCTTTTACGAACTAAACCTAAGATCTACACAACCACGACCATGCACCAAGGTCATTGACTCATTTCCCATGTGAAGAATAGAACCATCATTCGATGACTCATAAGTCTTGAACCGACTTCTATCTTTACACACATGAGCTGTTGCACGAGTAGTCAACCCACCACGCAACATCATCATCACGCACATAAAATTATTCAGATACATATGTAACATAATAAATGCGAAAAGACTTATTAAACATATTCGACCTTTCGGTGAGTTGGTGAACCACCACTCCACTGAACCATTAGTGCACGATCCATTGGCTTTACCACCAATTTTAACACCCTTGCGGTCCCTTTTAATGTGACCGGTCTTGCCGCATTTCCAACAAGTAGGTGTTGCCTTCTTGTTAGGATCGCCGCCTGTGTTGTCATGATACTTGCGTTTGCCTTTGTTGTCATTGTACACGGTGGAGTTGTTATGCTCCACCATATTGACAACAGATGGTCCAAAGCGACATTGCCACTCTTTGGCTTGTCATTATCCCGCACCTTGAGAGATTCCTCAATGTGCGGATGATACCGCCAACTCAACAAGAGTTAACTCCTCCTTCATATGTTTCAAGGTATGCTTGAAATCTTTCCATGAAGGAGGAGTTTATCAATGACACAAGAGACTTTGATAGCCTCATCCATGTTCATTTGGTGTTGTGTAAACCTTCAAGTATTCCAAAAGTTCATTGTATTGTTCCATAACGGTCTTGAATCGGTCATTTTGTAATTTGTGAAATTACTAACAAGGAACTTCTTACTTGATGCATCCTCGACCATATATTTGGCATCGAGGAATCCAGGTTCTTTGGAAGATTCAAAGTTCGATAAATATCAAGCAGAATCGAGACATACCATTGAGAATAAGACCTCTCTGCATATGTAGTCATCATTCTCCCACTTGCTCCTCCTCCCGATTTGATCCACGTAGCATCATCGCCATCATCGTGAATTGGAGTAGTCGACACATAGACGGTTAACCGGCGTTGATGTGAAACGTTTCGGTGATGGTGACGAAAACATGACGTCATTATATGTTAGATTTGACGAAGACGAAAAGATGACGTCTTCATCTTTTAGTTGTCGTTGTTTTCCAACACGGCGGAGATAATGGTGATTGTGGTGTGTGAATGGAGGAGGATTGTTGGTTCACCGAGAAAATATTGAGCGTTAACCGTTGACCAACAAACACCTCCTTATTGTAGGATAATAAAACCAAGAGGTTAAACTTTATTAATCATCAACTATTTATAGACCGTACATGACAAACGATAATAAAACCCCAATGGACACAAAGCCCACAACCGGCTTGGGGCCTACTAATTTATTGTCAAACACTCTCCCGTAGTTCGAGTGGCGAAATCGGGAAAAGCTCTGACCGGAGTATAGAACTTAGAACATTAAACTAAAACTAATTTGTTGACGAAGACATTCGCAACAACCGAAGATTATCTTCATGCAAAGAATGAAAAAGCAAATCAAATGTTGAAGGTCTTTAACCGACAACAATGAAATCTTAAACCGCCATTAAAATTTTATTTTATTTTTCAGTTCTTTGGTAGATAACAAAAAAACGCAAGACATTTATTTTAAAGCGAGGTCCTAAATAAAAGTTAAAGAAAAAGAATGCGAGTAAGAAAACAAAAGTAAGCAACGTTAAGGGAAGCGTTAGATTAAGTAAGTTTCAATATAAGAAAACAATGATACTAGAAAGAGAGATGTAATCAAAACAAATATTAAAACATAAATAAAGAATCCTTTATGTTAGACATCACCTTGGATGGTTTTAAATAAACAAACATTTATGTTAGACATTACCTTGGATGGTTTTAAAACATCAAAAAATAAAAAAAAAAAATACATTGGTTTATCTGGTATGGATGTATGATAGAAAAGGATACATTTGTTTATCGAGGATGATAGAAAAGATACATTGGTTTATCAAGTATTAGAAAAAATAATAATAATAATAAAATGATACATTGGTTTATCTAGTGTTAAAGATGATTACAAAGGATCTCGTCAAGTTTCAAGTTAGTGACTTTCAAGTTTGAAGATCAGTCTCCGCTTGCTGTCATTTGTCTTCATCAACAAATAATATTTTTTGTTTTTTAATCTAATCCAAGCTTTCGCGATTTTGTCGCTCGGATTGTGGAGGAGTATTAGACGTAGATGGCCCAAACCCGGTTGTGGGCTTTGGGTCTGTTATGGTTTCTAGGGTTTCTAGTAGCTTATATGTAATTGCATTATAAATACCGTATCAATAATACAATATCTCCTACGTAGTTTACATTGTCTAACACTTATGTGTCTTTTTTTAAAGTTAGTATTTGATTAGTCGTTGAATGATGAAAATTGTATTTAATTTATTTGATATATTGTATTTAATTTGATGATATATTGTGTAATTTTGCTTATTATTAAGTTGTTAGTTTAATTTTGCTTTTAATTGCATTTGATTGTTGTTTTTCCGTAATAGCTTCATTTTAAAGTTGTTTTGAATCAATGCAATTCTGATCATATGTGTTGTATTACTAGTGCTATTTTAAGTTGATGAAAGTATAATTTGCTTGAATTTCATTGTCTTTGTTGTTTTTATTGATGTAAATGCTTCATATTAAAGTTGTTTTGAATATGTTATAGATCATATGTGTAGTATCACTTGTGATATTTAAGTTGATTATAGTGTACAATTCTTATAGTTAAGCTCTTAGCTTATTTTGCTTGAACTCAATTTTGGATTGTTGTTTTATTGATATGAATGTTTCATATTAAAGTTTTTGAATTGTTCGCATCATGTTTAGTATCACCTTTGATATTTTAAGTTTGTGATAGTATAATTTTGCTTATCAGTTAAGCCGTTTATTTTTATTTTTATTTTCTTGAACTGCATTGGATTGTTTTGTTTTTGTTGATGTGATTGCTAGAACTGCATATGTGTAGTATCACTTGTGTTATTGCTAAGTTGATGATAGTTTGCAATGATTATTAGTTAAGCTTTATTATATGGCATGTACAATATCACTTTGTGATATTTTATTGTGGTTTATTGCTTTTAAGTATCAAATGTGATATTTTTAGTTTTACTTTCATTGTTAAAAATATGAAGTATCACCTGTAATATATATAACTAAAGTTCATATAACAGAATATTAGTTAAATATCACTTGTGATATTATGTGTCTTATGTTTTTTATTTTGTTTTTTTGTTTTGTTTTTTAGAACTGTAATGTGATGTGTATCCAGAATAGTATATACTTAGGCGTTGGACAAGTGATTTTATTCCACCTGACTTGAGGAAGAAAAATTCTTATTATGCTAAGAAGAATGAAGTGATAAAGTATCAAATGATCAAATGTTTACATCATTTATGAGTTTACTCTTATTAACTCCTATTATTTATGATATTATACTATAATTATTGATATATTGTGTGAAATTGCTTTTGGTGAATGGTTATGTTACAAAAAAAAAAAAAAAAAAAAAACTAAAGTGATGCAACTCTTTGTTGGTTTTGAGAGTGTGTCAATTTTTTATTTTCATACTTGGTTCTATAAATTTTGGTATTTGTTATTCACAATCATTTATTTCTTGTGATATAACACTATAAGGAAGAACAAAAATTTATATCTTTTGTGGCATAATCACTTAAGATGAATATCACTTGAGATAAAACATTAAAATGATCAAATGTTGACATCAATCATGTTTGTTGTATTTAGTTATACAAAAGCATGATCCTTTTTCTAGATTACCAGTTACTTAAACATAAAAACATAAGAAAAATACAAATTGTCTTTCAAATCAAAATCATCAAATATTTTTTAAGATTTTTCAAATCAATCTTCTAAAACTTGCTTTCATCAACATCTCAATTTTATCACTTTTGTTGGTCTCTCCTTTAGTAGTTCATCGACGCACGAATGTTGATAACTAATTAAATGCGTGAGAAACAAATCTTTCTGCAAAAGAGCAACATATTCACCATATATTACTTACCACTATTTATCTCTTGTGATATTACTCTACATATAAAATATAAGTATCACATAAGATATACTACCAATCAACAATCATTTCAACCGCATATATCACAAGTGATATACTACCAATCAATACTAGTAGCAAATGTATCAAATGTCACTGTTAAACCTATCGAAACATACACAATCTATCCATTAAACAGACATATCAACCACAAATCTAAAAGTAGCATCTTATAGGCCTAATATCTCTTGTGTTCTGTTAAACCTAACCTCTAATCTCTCATATTATCACAAAATCATCACAACATCACAAATTATCAAAAATTAATCAGTAAAACACACTATTAGTGATTATAACAGTAAAAACTAAAGTATTATCACAACAATGTATCAATAAATAAGTAGAATTAACAAAACCATAAAAATCTTCATAAATAGAATCAAAAACACAAATAAAATAAAGAGTTAATTACATAATTGGTCCTTGTGGTTTGTCGGATCTTGCGTAAAATGTCCTCGAACTTTTTTTTGACGGTCATGTCCTCGTGGTATGCAAAAGTTACGGTTTGGTCCTTTGACGGTCATGTCTTGTTAGTTGACCGTTAACTTGGCAAACCACAGACGATTATGAATCGACAAAAAAAAAAAAAAAAACGAAAATTGTTTTAAAAAAACGCTACAAAAATATTTATTACACTTAAATTGGTGCTTATGTATAATGTGAGGGCCTAAGAGAACTTTTTTTTTTTTTTTTTTTTTTTTTTTTTTAATTATTATACTTAAATTTTGGGCTTATGACAACATGAGGGCTCAAATTTTTTATTAAACTCTAAAAATGAAAAATAAAAATTTAGGCCCTAAAAATAAGTAGAATTAAATTTTGGGTTACATAAGCACTCACTTTTTTTTTTTTTCGGGTTACATAAATCGTCTTGTGGTTTGCAGAGTTAACGGTCAATCGACAAGATGACCGTCAAATGACCAAACCCGTAACTTTTGCATACCACGAGGACATTACCCGTCAAAAAAAAAGTTCAGGGACATTTTCTGCAAGATCCGACAAACCACAAGGACCAATTATGTAATTAACTCTAAAATAAAAAAATAAGAACAAAATAACAAAAAGTAGTTAAATAACGACTTAATAAGTAACGTACCATTAGCCGAATTTTGAATCATTTCATTTTCAACCGTTTTTTTTTTGCCGGATCCTTTTTTTTAGGTCGATTCATCCATTTTCATGTGTTTTATGTGATTTTAAGAGTTAAATCAATGTCGATTTTGATTTTAAACATTTTGGGTTTGATGATATTGAGAGGAAAGAGAGAGAAGTTGAAAAAGTGTGTTATTTTGCGTTGTTGAGATGTAGATAACAAATGTTAGATTTTTATAGGGTTAGGTGTAGGGCTGAGCATCGGGCCAAAACCGACCCGAACCGAATCGAACCGACAAAATCGAAAACCGAAATTCATGAAAAACCAAAACCGAAACCAAACCGACGGGCCGTCGGGTCGGGTCGGTTTTGTGTTGGGCCGTCGGTTCGGTCCGGTTTAGGTGTATTTTGGTATGTTTTTGTCGGTTTTGGGCCGAACCGAACCGAACCGACCCGAAACCGAAAACATGTGAAACATGAAACCGAAACCGAATCGACGGGCTGTCGGGTTTTTGTCGGTTTTGTTGGTCCGGTTCGGTTTTGGACCTTTGATGCTCAGCCCTAGTTAGGTGGGAGGGAGTTAGGAGAATTTACAACTTTTGTCCTTCCGTGTTTTTTTTTTTGTTTCCTTAAATCATGTTTGTTAGATGTGTGGTCCAAATCAATCCCTTAGTATGTAGTGTTTTGTTAGTATGCTAAATAACTCAACTCAACTAAAAAGTACTTCGTATTTGATTGACACTTGTGTTAAGAAATGATTATAAGTGAAAAGTATTATAAGTGAAAAGTATTTGATAATTTAGGTACAAAATACAATTAATATGTAAGTACGTTTTATTTTTAAATACCAACATAGAAATTACTTTTTATTATCAATAAGAAAGAACCCCTTGTTAAACTTGGTTTGACCATGACAATACAATGAAACGATTATCAATGGAATCAGCAGAAATCTAAAATAATTTTAGCACTCTTCTAAGTAAATCAAAAACTTTTTGGCTTTATATCAATTTATTGTCCAACTAATTGCATCGATAATTTTAGCCATTTTTCAAATAAACTAGTAAAAGTGATAAAATTATCAATGCAATTAGTTTGACAATAAAATGCGATGAAGCCAAAAAAGTTTGTAACGATTTTTTAATAGTGAAGTGATGGGTATTCAAGTTCATTTAAGTACTATACATGGTACTTAACATGAAACTCAATTTTTAAATAGATAAGAGGGCTGGGTATTACAACGAAATGGCTTGCCGAATCAGAGGTGGCACGTCATTCGGCGACGCCGAACCCTCTCCACGACACCACTTTGTCTCACCAAAAACTATTTCACGACAAATTCGATGAGGAAAAGTCAAAAAAGAAAATTTAACGGTTGGAATGCAACATATATAACTGATTAAAATTCAATTTTTTTAATTTAACACCCTTTTTACACTCTATAAATAACACCCTATTTTAACAAAAATTTCACACACTTCTCTACCAAAAATACATTAATTTCAATATCTCAACACACAAACAAAAATGTGTCAAGGTCTAAACGACGGGTATTTTACTTCTCTTCTCAACTCTAACCCACAACAACACTCGTCTTCCTCAAACCCGTCTACCCCATCATCACAAAACTCAAATTCTTCCTCGAAACCGATTCCTCCGTATGGTACGTAAATAACACCCGATCAAATTTATCAACGACATTTATATCTATTGCTTTCGTTTTAACATTTGCCAAGAATTACTTATTCAAAAATACAAGGATCATAATAAAATGATACTCAATAGTTTGGATTCGTTCCCATGGTTCGATTCTTCCCAGTAAAACGCGGCGTCACGTATATATTTTCTATTGCTTTCGTTTTCACATGCATTTATTTCTGTAGGACAACTTGCGCATCATCAAAACCAACAATACGGATTCCAAAATTTCCAATATCCAAGAAGTACGCTACAACAATTCTTTCAACCACAACAGTCACAACCACAATTCTTTCAATCACAACAATCACAAACACAACCACAATTCAAAGTACCACAACCCCCATCAAAAGAAACCCGTGAACAACGGCGTAAAGAAAACGAGTCGCGAAACCTTCAAAGACAAAAAAAAAACCACCCATGGTGAATTTGGAAGCGGACGAAGAGGAACAGACATGAACTACGCAACGTTGGTCACGCGACGAAGAAACGTTGCTAGAGGAGACTTGGGTCGAAGTTTCCCAGAACAACGAGAGGGTGTCGACAGGTCCAACAAATCGCTTTGGACGCAAATTAAGGACGAGTTCAACATAGCTACAAAACGTTGTCCTCGTACAAAAAATATGGTCACCGGGAAATGGATTAGGGTTAACGGTGATTACAAACATTTACAACGTAAAAGCCGGGAAAATGAGGTTGATCATATCGACCGTGCAACGATCAATTTTAGTGACCGCTCAAAGGCGAAAAAGTTTACTCTAGTTAACGCGTGCAGGTTTTGAAACAATTCTCTAAATGGGACGCGACGGAGCTGATTGATCTGGATAATGTCGCCGAACTATTCGACCCTGATCTGAGACCTCGTCCGGCCGACAAACCTCAACACAAAAAAGCCAAATTGGTGGAGACGTCGAGCGCTGGGGGGAGCACCGGGAGGAGTCAATCGGAGCCTTTATCGGAGGTTTTATCTTTCGATGATAGAAGCAAAGTTGCAGCAGCCAAATCCGTGTATGAGACGAAGAAAAAGAAAGAACTAGGGATAATGGAGTGTAAAGAGTTGGAGTTGCCCATGATTGATGCCGAAGCGTTTCCGAAACGCAAAGCCGCTCTCATCCGAAAGAAACAAGAAGAAATAATGGCAAAATATCATCAAAACTAACCGGCCAATATTGTATTTCTTAAGTTTCATATGTTTTTATTTGTCGTATATATTTTATTTTTTGTTACGCCTTTTTGCGTATCTTTTTTTTCGTATTATTTGTTTGTTTCGTATTGTAATTTTATTTTAATGAATAAAATTTAGGGTGTGTTTGTTTTGAGGGTGTGGATTGGGTTTGAGGTTGATTGGACATTAGTTATATGTTTGGTTGCTTATTTTAACTTGCGAAATGATTCTAGGAATCAAATTTGATAGTAGACAATATTTATGGCCCGTTTGGTATATGGGTATTGAAGGGTGTGGATTCAAAGATACATCAAATATATTGTTTGGCTCTTTTCTAATTCTCTGACAAAAGGATTCGAATGATAGATTTCAATCCATGCCTCACCGGTTACTTTTCAAGATTTTCACCAATCATATTTTATCTTTTTTTTTTCTCTAAAAATTTCAACCACATATTAAATATATTATTAGTCATATTTCTTATTTTCTTTAAATATATTATTAGTATAATTTAAATAATTATTAATTTTCTCTCTCATACTTTTCTTTCAAACAAATTACAAATCCAAATCCAAACCCACTTACAAACCAAACATGCCCTTAGTGGTTTCGCTTGGGTTTGTAGCTTTTGGGGGCCACAATTCTTTTCATTCTCTCTATGTATGTAGGACCACCACTACATCATAACATATTTTTTTTGTTTTGTTTACCATATCAAACAATATTTTATTTAAAATTTATTATAAATTATATTTAATTAAATATAATATTTCTCTCCTAAACCTACACTAAATCCAAATCCTATATCAAATCCAAATTCTATAACAACCCCACTTATAAACCAAACGGACCCTTAGTTTGTTTGAAAAAATGAAAAAGATAATAAAGTTGGGGGTGAGTAGGTCCCAAATGGCTATTGGTTTTAGTTGTGATTGAAGGAGTATTTTGAAGTGTGAGTGTTGAAATAATGTGGCACCCAATGAGGCCCAAGTGGCTAAAAAATGTTAACCATTACACCCGATCCTCTTATAGATATAGATATAGTTAGATTATAGACATAAAAGATATAAATGATGATAGTTAATTAATTGAACTATAGGATTTTATGTGAATAATACTTAACATTTAAAATAATAAAACTCAATCTTAAGATAAAATAAATAAGATCAACTAAAACTAAAATAAGGTGAAAGTGGTTAAACATGTATAAAACCTTACTAAATCACAATTCTTAATAACAGTTTGAGCTCTTTTATCTAAAAATCTTAGTGTAAATTTGTTTGGAAAATAAAGATTTGAAACTACATTATTTATAACAACAAAGTAAACACTAAAAGTACTTATATAAATATTCCAATTCTTAATGTATACTACATATAATGGGTGTATCTCATTTCTTGAAATTAAAAATTCAAGAATTTTGAAAACTTAAAAGTAATTAAGGAAACTTAAAACTAATACAAATTTGAAACTTAAAATCAAGAAATAAACGGTTTGAATTGAATTGAAACACGAATTGAATCACACGGCTTGTAATATAGGAATGTATTTATAATTTAAGAGTTGACTTTGAGAAAAAAGTAGTACATATTGTTAATAAGCCTTTTATTATCTACTTGTTATCTTAGGTAACTAATTAATCACAAATTAATATTTTAGAATTTAAATGAATTTTGTTCTCCATTTATTATCATCTTTGAGTTATCTCCTTATTTCTCATCTTTCAAACCATAACGCTTTCTTTGAAGCTAATACTCTGTTGATCTTGTGTAACGTTTTGTGTAACCAAAATATCACTATAATACTCTGCTGATCTTGTGTAACGTTTTATTATCTACGTGTTATCTTAGGTAACTAATTAATCACAATTTAATATTTCCATTTGCTCATTTAAAATTTAAATGAATAGTCATACGTAATTCAAGATTTTGTTCTCCATTTATTCTCATCTTTGAGTTATCTCCTTATTTCTCATCTTTCAAACAATAATGCTTTCTTTGAAGCTAATACTCTGCTGATCTTGTGTAACCAAAATATCACTATAACTATCTGATGCTATAAAACCTTGTTATTGTGCACGGATACTCGTCTAGTATTGAAAAAGATACAATAAAGGAAATGAAAATGGCTTTGTTTATTGGTACCCTCAAATTTACAAGTAATACTCCCTTAAATTTTTAAATTTTTATAATTTTCTTTATTATACAACCGCGAAATAAAAAATACGGTCAAAAAATATAGAGTTTGACAAGTTAAAAGTAGTACTAAAACATAAAAAGCATGGAGCAAAAATCCATAAACAACTGTCTTGTCCTGTTAATAAAATGAGTAAAATTGCCTAAAGAAGTACGGAACATAAAATATAAAGTTTTATAATTCAAAAACAGTAAAAAAAATGATACGAAACAAAAAACGATAAAAAACTCTTTTGTCATGTCTATAAAGCGGATATCATGAGCGTGGGAGGGGTATGAGGGGTATAGTAGACCCTGTTGGGATTACATGTAATCAATATTAAAGTGTTGATCATTAGTTAATGTAATAGGTTGCTAGTTATATAGGATTATATGTTTGTTATTGAGCTAAGGCCTATGTAGTAAGCCCATGGGCCTTGAATAGTTTTCTAGAAACTTCTAACTAGGCGTTGCCCTAGCTTTTGCCCTATATAAACAATGTAAACCCTCATTTGAGGGTGTTGGTTCATTTATGCAAGTAACTCTTATTCATTCATAAGCATAACATTGTTCCTTTCACCTCTCTCTCTCTCTAAATTTCTCTTACTAAAGATAAGCTTGTGTATGTCAATATGGTGACCTAACAGATCCCAATGAAAACTATCCACCTTCCATTTCCTTTTCCCTTTCCCTTTCCCATCTCCACTCTACACCATTGCTTTTTCAGCTCATTCAATCAATGATTTTCATGCCATATTTGTACCAGTGGGAGAAAATGGTTTCACATGGGGTGCGGTTTTCTTTGTTCTTTTTCTTTTTTTGCAATCTATATTATAATAGTGAAGCTTCAAAATTTTATGTATGATCTAAACCTCATTACATACTGTTACTAAAATGTGAATACTTAGGTTCAGATCATTGGTGTATGAACCGTTCTAGCTGATTATAGATTATTGAAGTGCCATCTAGTATCTAGCGGTCATAATTTGACTCAGCTTCTTGTATAAGTTTACTTTGAAAACAAGTGTGAAGAGTGTGTTTTATTATCTCCGTTTACATAGCATTATAATCAGGGTCGTCCTGTGGAATTCGAAGGCCCTGTGCCATGATTGTGAAAGTGGCATTCTAAAGCAAAAATTTCAAATGTTGTTTTCTCGTTTACGGTTTCCATACTCATACCATTTATATATGTTGGTTTTGTTTTAGAAACAAATTTCAAGTGTACAATTATAAAATATGTTTCAAAATATAGCAATCCGAATTTAAGTTCTTTTATCCAAGTGAAAAAGTCTATGATAAACAAATAACAGATCCTACATCGTGTGATAATGTGAAGTTCTTATGCTTCTTGCAAGTATATAATTCCAAGAATGAAGAATGTTTATCATGGAAGATCTTGACATCTAGTGGGATTTATACAAATTAAATTTTGCTTTTAATTGGTTATATACATATTGGGCTTTGTTCAAAATTTGAGGCCCCATAATATTTTTGGGCCCTGTGCGGTTGGGCACCCCGCACATGCTTATATCCAGGCATGACTCTACCCCATTAACAAAACGTTTGCTAGATTTAGTTGATGGTTTTTCGTGATTTGTTTATGTGAATCACGAGCCTTCATCACTCTACGCAGTTATCCCCATTTTGTTGATCAATTTTTATTTAACACATAGGTTTTTTCTAACTTACTTTCTTTTTCATTGTGCCATTGTAAGCACGAATATAGCGATGCTCTACATTTCAACTATCATAGTTTGGTTAAGTGGATTTTTTTGTAAGCACAAAATTAACGAGATATTCTATTTAAAATATCACTGTTGGTTCCGTTTATTTATTTATTTGTTATCAAGGATAATCTAGAATCAAGAGACGAAGGTATAACGATAATTGTCGATATGAGCGATAAAGCTAGGTAACTAATGAAAAGACCTAAACGAAGATATGGCGATGGATGTTGATATGTTTGTAGTTATGACATGAAAACACTGTAAAGACTAATTAAAAACATGATTGTTTTTCTAAGAGTAAGGATCGTAAATCATTCTGGTTTTTTCCGTTATTTGCTCCTCCCAAATTTCAATTTCCTTGTTCCGAAACTCTATTGCTTTGATCAAGTCTTGACGAAAGCACTTGACAATGACTTGAAAGAGTAATGCATCAATAAAGATTTTTCTTTTGGAAAATATATATTTAATTGTGTTTGGATGTACCACTTTTATGTATACATCTTACCTAATTACTATGACTTAACAAAAAAAAAGTCCTAATTAATCCGTCATGTCTTAAATGTTCTTAAAAAGATTTAAAATGTCATATAAATTAAAATAAAACTTAAAAAGAGAAAAAGAACAAAAAAGGTTTATTATCATGATTTGATGATTTCCATATTAGTGGGCGGGAGCGATTTATGGTTATTGGTTTAATTAGGGAATTCAATGAAAGTGATACATTGTGTTTTGTAGTAAATGATCGGTCTATAAGCATGCTCAGTAAGACAAAGAAAATACAAGCCGCATTTGACTTTAAAGGAATAAAAGCTTAAAGTCATACCAAAGTTATTTAGCTATCCACCATTATTATTACACATCTAAAACTAATTATGTATCGTAGTTCAAGTTACATAAAATATTACGAGTACTACCATAGAGACCTAAAACATACGCATTGTTTAATTTATAAATCATTTGAGAAGTCTATTTTGAGTTTTCTGTTTTCACATCCTCACGAATTGTTTTTCTTTGATTCATTTCTAATAAGAATTTAAATGTTAGAAAACTTTGTTGTTTATTTATTGCTTTAAATTGTTTGTGTTTTATTGCTTTAAATCTTTTAAACAAACAACAGGTTAACATAAAGAGTGATTTCACTTAGGTTAAAAAGTTTTAATCATTCTAATAGGGACAACAAGTGGTATCAGATCAGTTTGATTTATAAAACTTTTCAAACAAAACTGCTCAAAAGTTTCTAAAACCAAAATCCTAACATGTCTACATCTGATGTTCCTCAACTTCTAGATTATAAGTGCGGTGGTTATGTCAGTGTCGCTCCTAAACTAGAGACATAAAGATTTACCAAATGAAAGAAAAGATTCATATGTCACATTTTTGGTATGGAACCTTACATCATTAAGGGTTTAAAATATGTTTGTCATGACGTGTATTTGTGTTTGTTGAGAATATGTCGACATGTATTTGTAAATGGTTATACTGTGTGTTTGACGTGCATATGTGTGTTCTTTACGTATGTGTGGAGACTTATAAAACCTTATTTTGCTTAAGCTAACAAAAATATAGTGACAAACAACGTAAAACAAGTTTGTTGTTCCGAATTAGCCAAGCGCAAATAGAAGCAGTTATAAAATAAAAAAACTGAATCAATAAAAAATCAAGAAACCAAACTGAAAGACCAAATCATTTTTAGTTTTGGGATATGCAGAAACCAAATATTCGGTTTCGAGATCGGTCTTGGTCCAACACAACCTCAAACGATCCGTCCGCCCGTATTTGGTTGGAAACATATGCAAAAATGAAAGAAAAGTATAAGGGTGTGTTTGGTTTGAGGGATCAATGAAGGAATGGTTCATCCCTATTATAGTTGTTTGGTTTGTGGGTTTTGTTGTTTGAAATAGGTATCAAACTCTCAAAAGCAAGCATTGTCTAAACCCACTAAAGATGGTGGGTTTATAAGCCTTACTATTTTTATTTATTGTAATATGATCTATGTACTACGCTTTTACGAGACAATAATAATGAATTTAGCAAGAAGCCAAGTGATGATAGGGGAACGAGAAAACACAAGAATAAAGTACATGGTATCGACAACGGTGCGTATTTCTGAAAGGTGACACAGTGTGGCTAATTAACGAAAGCATTCAATTTACAATGACTCGAAAGAGTAAGGCTTCAATAAAGGTTTTTCTTATTTTAGTTATGTTTGGATGTACCACTTTTATGTATACGATGTACCACTTTTACGTATACGTCTTATCAAATTACAATGACTTAACAAAAAAAAGTACTAAGTAATTCGACATGTATTAAATGTTCTTTAGAAGATTTAGAAATATAGAATAAAAAAATTATAAAAAGAAAAAAGAGCTAAAAAAGAAAAAGAAAAAACAATGAGGTTTATTATTATGATTTGGTGATTTCTATATTAGTGGTCAAGAGCGATTTATGGTTATTGGTTTATTAAAGAATTCAATAAAAGTTATACATCGCGTTTTGTAGTAAAGGATTAGTTTATAAAAATGCAATGATACATTGCCTTTTGTAGCAAAGGATCGGTTTATAAGCATGCCAACTTTTTGTAGTAAAGGATTCGTTTATAAAAATGCAATGATACATTGCCTTTTGTAGCAAAGGATCGGTTTATAAGCATGCCCGTAAAGAAAATACAAGCATGTTTGACTTTAAATGATTAAAAATATAAATTGAAAATGGGAGTTGTACCAAATTTATTAGCTATCCACCATTACTATTATACATCTAGAATTAGTTATGTATCATAGTTCAAGTATTATATAAAAGCTAGTCCGATCTGCGTCTGCGGCGATAAGTATAGTTATATGTGTTTACACCTGCTTAGTGAATTCGTTTCACAACGCTCGAATGTATATGTGTTTGTTTGGGTTCTTAGTAGTTTTCCCGTGACATCATTATTCCCGTATAGAAATACCCTGAATCTCTTACACGTCAAACGGTCCTCCAAAAGTATATGATTTTGACGAATCAAGATTGTATTGATTGAAATAAAGGTTAAAGTTGTAAAAATTTAAATTAAAATAAAATAAACCCACTAAAAATATAAAAACTAAAAACTCATAAAAATATATCAAAATGGATGTTGAATTAAAGAGCATAAAATTTTAGAAAATATAGTGAAATTAGATTATAAAAAAAAAATAAGTAGATAAAAAGATATTTCAATTTGAAAATAAAGATGAATTTTAGTTGATAAGTGACACACGTCGACTTTATAATTAATTTCCTTATCTTACTTTTTAATGATTAGGAGTTAGGCTGAAGTTTGTTAAAAAGTGTGCACACGTCATCTCATCATCAAATTTCCTTATTTTAATTCTTGGTTAGGAGTCAGGCTTGGAATAAGGTTTGGCTTTTACCTGCATTATAATATAGTATAGATATTACGAGTGCTGCCATATACAACTAAAACATATGCATTGTTTAATTTATAAATCATTTGACAATTGTATTTTCAGTTTTTTGTCTTTTCTCATGTATCATTTTTCTCAAATCAACCTATCAGATTATTAGCTACGAAAGTAGATATGATTATTTGGCGGGAAAAAGACAAAAATACCCATTTTAACCAACATACTTCACAAAATATCAAAAAAAATCCGAAACGCCCACAAAATCAGCAAGGTTTGACTTTGCGAGGTCAAACTTTATGAACTTTTGGAAATTCCTCATTTTTTTCGGTTTTCACGCTTAGCTCAAAATACTAAAGTTGTATATCTCTATTTTCTCGTCATTAGAAATTTAAATCACGTAAAAAGAGGTTAATATGAGGAAGTTATTATTAAAATATCACGGCAACTAAATGAGAAAAAGTTGTGTTATTTTGGCTATAACTTTCTCATACGAACACCTTTTTGGCTGATTCAAAAAGCTACTAAATGAGAAAAGAGAGATCCACAACTTTTATTTTTTGAGTTAACCATGAAAACCGAAAAATAAGGGAACAATTTGCCAAAATTCGCAAGGGTTTGACTTTGCGAGGTCAAACCTAGGAAATTTTAAAAAAAACCGCAAACTTTGCAATTTTTTTAAACCTTGCAAACTTTTTAAAATTGGTTCATTTTTCTTCGGTTTTCACGCTTAACTCAAAATATGAAGTTTGTAGATTTCTATTTTCTCGTCAAGTAGCTTTTTAAATCACGCAAAAAAAGCTCATATGAGAAAGTTATGAACAAAATACCACATCGACTAAACGAGAAAAAGTTGTTGTAGTATTTTGGCCATAATTTTCTCATATGAGCTCCTTTTTAGGTGATTCAAATAGCAACTAATCGAGAAAGGGGATATATACGACTTTCATGTTTTGAGCTAAGCGTGAAAAACAAAGGAAAAGGAGGAATTTTCAAAAATTCACAAGGTTTGATTTTGCGAGGTCAAACCTTGCGAATGTTTTTAAAAAATTCACAAACCTTGCAGATTACGTAGGTATTTTGGCATTTTTGATAAAAAAAATTTAGGTATTTTACGAAGTATGTTAGTAAAAATAGATATTTTTGTCATTTTCCCTTATTTCGCATAACACTTGTAAGCCAATATATTCATCACAATCTAACTCCACGCCAATAAACATTACCACAACTGAGCCCGTCGTAAGACAATCAGCAAACTTTAAGCCGTCGTTATGGTCTTTTGATCATATTGAGTCACTCTCTAGTAAATATGATGTATGGTTAACATTTAAATTTTTTTTATTAATTCATTCAAATATATAATTAATGCTCCCGCTCATATTCAATAATTTAATCTACACAGGGAGAAGATTACGTAGCTAGGGCAGATAATTTAAAGAACAACGTGAAGGCGATGATACGTGGAGCAGAAAATCCATTGAATATGCTAGAGTTACTTGATGATCTGCAGAGATTCGGAACATCGTATCATTTTGAGGATGAAATAAGAGATGCATTGGAAAAGATTTACCAAAACTACTACGACACTCCCGACAAGTGGGATGGAATGGATTTGAACCTCAAAGCACTTGGCTTTCGACTAATGAGACAACATGGTTATCAAGTTCCCCAAGGTACAAATTTAATTACAGATAGTTCATAACCATAAATATTTGAAGATTACGCATTGGTCATAGTAAACATCAATTAAGGAGCATAAAAGAGAACACTATAATTAACCTATCCAGGGCCGTCTCGTACTTTTCGGTGGCCCTAGGCAATAACAATAAAGTGGCCTTATTACACTGGTAACCTAAAGTGAAATTGCATATAAACTTGAACTATATGAATCATATATGTTTGATAATATGCGTAATTATATGCAAATCTAATAAAAATGTGGCCCCGTTTAAGTGGAGGCCCTGTGCGATGGCACCTTGTTCCAAATCATAATCTATGTCCAAATATGTTGTTATGGTTGTTGTCTGTGCAGGCTTATTATGAGGGACTCATTATGCTCATCTTCCATTCTTGAATATGAAGACTTATAAAGAAATGCTGCACATGAAGTATTGTTGAAAGTTGAGGGGGGCTTGTTGTATCTCTTTTGCTATAAAAGAGTAAACCACAGCTAGGTTATATTCACTCATTTATATGCGATCTTCTTCTTGCTGCTATATCACTCTCTCACAAAACATATATGTTATGATCATTGATCCATTTACGTATTAGTTCTTTGATCATTTGATCTTGTTTAAGTCTTACAACAGTTTGATTGTTATTGTTCAAACCGTGCCGACTATTGTACCTTTGATTCATGAATAAAGTGAACTTGTTGCTCGCTTGTTTGTTTGATACCATCGCACATGGTATCGAGCTATAAACTCTTGATTATCTTGAACCACGATCTCTAGGGTTTTTTTATATTAGGGTTTTAACCACGATATCTCCGGTGGTTCGTATTTGTGATTACGGGAGCGTTTGTGGTAATTGGATTGATTTCTCCGATCCTATCGGTGCTCAATTGAAACAAATTAGGGTTTGTTTCAAAACCCTAACTAGGTTCTGATTTGGGGGTTTTACTCTTGGAGTGCTGGGATTGGTGTTTCTGATCCTACTGGTGCTAAATCAACATAAATTAGGGTTTGTTCCAAGACCCTACTTGATTTCTGATTTGGGGGTTTTGTTCTTGGAGTGCTCTCTGGTTCTATTTGATCATAATCATCCCTAGACTAAGTGAATCTAGGGTGATTGTGTTTGGTCTTCTCTTTTTCCGCTGCACAAAGCAATTTGTAAGTACTTCTCCTTTCTTGTTTAACACATTCAAGTTGTGTGGGTGCAAGCGGGTAGGTTAACCCTTGATCTACCACCTCAGTGGTGGTGTGAATACCTGCTCTGGCCTACCCCAGTCCACAGGCTTGGTGCTTGTTGAACCGTGGGTGTGAGTTTTTACTTTTCTCGTTCATTTATTTTTCTTCTAGACTGAAGGAGGATAGGACTAGCTAGGCTGGAAGTTGATTTGGGATTATTGCTCTTTGTTTGTGATTGTTGCTATTTTCTTTCTATTTATTTTCCTGTGTTGTCACTATGGTTGTGGGTGAAGGGTTTACTGAATCTATGTCTAATGAATCTATGATTAACTCTTCTGAATTAAAACTTGTATTTGGTGATACTCTCTATCTGCATCTTAGTGACACTAGTGGTAATCCCATTATATCTGTGAAACTTACTGGCTCATAAAACTATAAAATATGGAGCATTGCCATGACATTTGCCTTAAGAAACCATAATAAACTTGGCTTTGTTGATGGAACCTGTAGAAAAGATTCTTCTAGTGCTAGTCTTGCTAATCAATGGGATATGTGTGACTCTGTTGTCCTTACTTGGATTCTGAACTCTTTAAGTCCTGAGTTGTTTGCTGGTGCTATATACTCTAAAACTGCTTATGAAATGTGGAATGACTTGAAAGAAACCTATGACAAAGTTGATGGATCTGCTGTCTTTAATATACATAAAAATATCAACTCTTTGAGTCAAAATGGGTCCTCTCTTGCTGATTACTACAATAATCTTAACTCACTATGGAAACAATTTGATTCCATGATCAGTCTTCCTACATGTACTTGTGATGCTGGAGAACATTTTGAAAAACATAACCAGCTAATCAAGTTAATGCAGTTTTTAATGGGTCTTGATGACACTTATGTGCCCATCAGAAGCAACATTTTAACCAAGGATCCTTTACCATCATCAAAGCGCTTTTCAATAGTGTCGGGAAGAATCCATAGGAACTTCTCCTCCAGTCTGGATCCATTAAACCAAATGTGTGCGCTTTTGCTTCAAAGTTTTTGATAACAAAAAGAGGAAATAACAACTACAAAAGCTCAAATCCTACATCCGGGAATAATTCTTACGTATGACTCTAACAATAGAGGACCCAATCTTAATCGAAATGCTCTAATTGCAACAAACCTGGTCACACCATTGATAGATGTTATGATATTGTTGGCTATCCTGCTGGATATGGAAAAAGGAACTTTACCTCTAATATTAAACCTACTAGTAACCATGCTTCTTCTTCTACTGATGCCAATCTTGAATGAAGAAGTAGCAACTCTCCTGTTTCTCTGTCTAATGAACAGATGGTCAGACTAATGAGTCTTCTCAATGATAGCCCTGTTAATTCCAATATGGCAGGTAAATGTTTTTCAAGAACTTTTTTTAATGGAAGTGTCAAATTCAATCTAAAATTTGAAAAACACTTTAATGGAAACACAAACTTTTTAAAGGGAAAAATCAGTCTTGGTTGGATTGTTGACTCTGGAGCAAACCAACACATGACTTTGTCTTCAAAATCTCTAATCAATACTATTGATGTTTCAAAACTTGGTCTCACTGTTGGACACCCAAATGGGACTCAGGCACTTATCACTGAGATTGGTGACATGAAAATTAACAAAAACATTACCTTACATGATGTCTTAGTTGTGCATGAATACCTTTGTCGATCTACTATCGGTTCACAAACTTGCTAGAGATAGCAAACTATCATTAGCTTTATTGAATCTACATGTTATATTCGGGACTTTGCAACAAAAAGGAATGTGGGGATTGGTAATCAATCTAATGGCCTGTACTTGTTTGATGTTGACACTAATTGTAAGATTGTCTCTAATAATTGCATTGTCTCTAGAAACCTTTGGCATCAAAGACTTGGTCATCCATCTGATCAAGTCTTACAAGTTCTTAAACCCAGTCTTAACCTTGATAAACCAACTGACTCTGTTCATCTCTGTGACACTTGCAACAAGGCTAAACAAACCAGGGAACCTTTTCCCTTAAGTGAACATAAGTCAACTAAAATTGGTCAACTTGTACACCTAGATGTTTGGGGTCCTTATAAAATCACTAGCAGAGATGGCTACAAATATTTTTAACTATTGTTGATGATTACTCAAGGTCATGCGGGTTTATATGCTTAAAAGCAAAGGAGATGTCTATGATTCCATTGTCAATTTCTCTCAAATCTTTGTCAAATCAATTTGAAAGTAATATAAAAGTTTTTAGAAGTGACAATGGTTACGAATTTATCAACAATAGAATGCAACAATTTTTCATAATAAAGGCATTCTACATCAAACCTCTTGTGTCTACACACCTCAACAAAATGGAATTGCGAGAAGGAAACATAGACATCTTCTTAATGTTGCTAGATCTCTTATGTTTCGAGGAATTACCTCTTTACTTGTGGCCTGAATGTGTTCTCACTGCTGCTTACCTTATCAACAAGTTACCTTCTTCTGTGTTGTCTGGCAAATCTCCTTTCTCTCTTGTGTATGGGCATGACCCTACACTCTCTCATATTAGGGTTTTTTGGTTGTCTTTGCTATGCTACTATCCTAAATAACTCTGACAAATTTGACAACAGATCTGAAAAAAGTGTTTTTATTGGCTACTCTAATGAAAAAAAGGGCTACAAACTTTTAAGCTTAGAAACAAAACATGTTTTCTTCTCAAGAGATGTCAGGTTTTATGAAACTGTTTTCCCTTTCAAAATGAAAAACAATCCTCAAAAACAAGTCTTTGAAACTGGTGTGTCAAAAGATTTAAACCACAAAAAAAATTTTGATACTGATAACCCTAAAAGACCCAATGATGAAGGGAGAGTGTCTTCCAATGATGATGGGCCCGAGTTGAATCCTCTCAATGAGGATGGTAACTCGGATGCTTCATCCAATGATGATGGGATGAGTTGAATCCTCTCAATGAGAATGGTAACTCGGATGCTTCATCCATGGAAGAAAATACACACCACGAGGCACTTGTTTCACACGAAACAAACTCCTATAACATCAACTCGATGTTAATTCTAATTCGAGACTCAAATGAGTCAACTCACGAACAAGGAGACTTGCCGACCATCACCACAAGGAGGTCAACTAGACCCACTAGATTGCCCAAAAATCTTAATGACTTTATTGTTGAAGGCAAAGTTAAATATGGTATAGAAAAAGTGGTTAATTATTCTAATCTTGATTATGAAAATTACTGCTTTACTTCCAACCTAAATAAAAGTGTTGAACCTACTTGTTATGAGGAAGCCATCCTTGACCCTAACTGGGTTGATGCTATGAATGCTGAAATTGAGGCCTTAAATACTAACAAGTCTTGGATCATAACCACTCTACCTGCTAATAGAAAACCCATTGGGTACAAATGGATTTGGAAAATCAAGTACAAATCTAATGGTGAGGTGGACAGATACAAAGCTAGGCTTATTGCCAAAGGCTTTAACCAAAGAGAAGGGATATATTACAATGAAACTTTTTCTCCTGTTGTTAAAATGTCCACTGTTAGAATCCTTATTGCCTTAGCTGTTAAGAATAAATGGCCTCTTTTCCAACTAGATGTTAATAATGCTTTTCTTTATGGTGAGCTTGATGAGGACATATATATGACTATTCCAAAAGGTTTTTCCGATGAAAACAACAAAAACATGGTCTGCAAACTTACTAAATCATTGTATGGTCTTAAGCAAGCTCCTAGAAAATGGAATGAAAAACTTGTTGGGGTTCTCAAGGAACATGGTTTTGTTCAATCTGTGAGTGATCACTCTCTATTTACAAAAAACAAAGATGACAAGTTTATTGCCTTACTTGTCTATGTTGATGACATTGTTCTTACTGGCAACTGTGTTGAGGAAATTGAACAATTCAAAGTCTTTCTTAAAACTAAATTTAACATAAAAGACTTGGGTACTCTCAAATTCTTTCTAGGCATTGAGGTGATAAAAACTGGGAATGACATCTGTCTCTCCCAGAGAAAATATTGTCTTGAAGTTTTAAAAGAATTTGGTCTCCTAGGATGTAAACCTGTGTCTACACCCATGGAACCAAACTCTGTCCTTCCTTTCATACCAACACAAGATGACCCATTACTTGATAACATAACTGGGTACCAAAAACTGCTTGGAAAACTAATTTATCTTACTCATACCGGACGGACATATCTTATTACATTCATTGTCTAGCACTGACATATGCATACTCCCTAAAGTCCCATTTGGATTCTGCTCTAAATGTGCTAAGATACTTAAAAGGTGCCCCTGGTAAAGGTCTTAGGTATGATCATAGCAGTCTTAATAATGTTCTTGAATGCTACAGTGATGCTGATTGGGCAAAATGTATTAAAACCAGGAAATATGTTACTGGGTACTGTGTTTTCTTTAACAATTGTTTGATATCATGGAAAAGCAAAAAAACAAAACACTCTCTCAAAGTCTTCTACTGAAGCAGAATACAGATCCATGGCTGCTGCAGCCTGTGAAATCATTTGGGTTCAAAAAATCTCAAAGGATCTTAATGTTGATCTAAACCTTCCTGTTAACATGTTTTGTGATAACAAATCTGCTTTACAACTTGCTGTAAACCCTGTTTTCCATGAGAGATCCAAACATTTTGAAATAGATGTCCATTTCATCAGATAAAAAATTGCAAAAGGTGTCTTGAGTGCTATCAAAATTAGCTCCTCAAACCAAACTGCAGACATTCTAACCAAACATCTCCCTGTGTACCAACACAAGTTCCTTTGTGAAAAGTCGAAACTATTTGACATATTTGGAAAAGCAGTTAAGGGGAATGTTCAAAATCATAATCTATGTCCAAATATGTTGTTATGGTTGTTGTCTGTGCAGGCTTATTATGAGGGACTCATTATGCTCATCTTCCATTCTTGAATATGAAGACTTATAAAGAAATGCTGCACATGAAGTATTGTTGAAAGTTGAGGGGGGCTTGTTGTATCTCTTTTGCTATAAAAGAGTAAACCCTGGCTAGGGTTATATTCACTCATTTATACGCAGTCTTCTTCTTGACTGCTGTAACACTCTCTCACAAAACATATATGTTATGATCTGTTGATCCATTTCTGTATTAGTTCTTTGATCATTTGATCTTGTTTAAGTCTTGCAACAGTTTGATTGTTATTGTTCAAACTGTGCCGACTATTGTACCTTTGATTCATGAATAAAGTGAACTTGTTGCTCTGCTTGTTTGTTTGATACCATCGCACACACCTGTTGCACACCCATCCGAGCCCCCTCTGAACCTATCCACTTGTTCATGTTAAAATTTATTTGTATTTGCTTTTCAGTGTATGAATTAGGTTGATTAATATTAAAAAGGTACACGTTATATTTAACTAATTTTGCTATTTACATATTTAGAAATATTTCACAACTTCAAAGACAAGATTCAAAATCTTAAGCCACACTTACTCAAGGATATGGTGGGAATGTTGAACTTGTATGAGGCTACTTATCATTCTTTCGAGGATGAAAAGATATTGGACGATGCAAGAGACTTTACAACCAAATATCTTAAAGATAATCTAGAGAAAATGGAACCGAGTATATCGTCGATGGTAAGTCATGCTTTGGAGCTTCCGCTACATTGGCGAGTACCAAGGGTGGAGGCAAAGTGGTTTATCGATGCATATGAGAAAGGAAGCAGCATGGATCCTACATTGACTGAGTTTGCAAAATTAGACTTTAATATGGTCCAGGCTATCTACCTTGAGGATCTGAAACACGCATCAAGGTATTGTATTTGACACAACATAACAGTTATCATTGCAACCTGTTACCTATACTATAATTAGTAATCTAGCTACTGTAAGAAGTAGAACATATTTTAACGATCTATATTGAGTTTGCTATTTATTTAATTTGAAGATTGAAAAAAAACAAAAACAAACATATACTTATGTTAATTAGGGAAGTATCATCATGCCTTGGTGTACAAAATAGATCCTGATATATGTAGGGGATCATACCCCACACTAGGTGGTGGAAGAATACATGCTGGGATAACAAGTTAAGCTTTGCTCGAGACCGATTGGTGGTGGAGAATTTCATATGGACTATCGGTTTTTGTTACCAACCTCAATATAGTCTTGCACGGAGAAATCTCACTAAGGTTAACGCCCTGATCACCAGTATCGATGATATTTATGATGTGTATGGTACTTTGGATGAACTTGAGAAATTTACTGAGGTAATCGACAGGTATGTTGAGTTTTCTTCAGTTTGCTAATCATGTTATACTTGGATGAACAATATATGATAAGAGTAAGAGTATGCACAAACTGATGTGCAGGGACTCGGTATAACAAACACAGAGGGTGGGATGTTCATGTAAAGGACACTTTATTAATATTAATCCACACTTCTAAAAGTTTACAATGGTATCTATTTATAGTATGCAAATGATTGTGTTTCAACCATCACACGGTTCAAGGATGTGACCCAAGCGACACACCTTTCACACTTCTGATTAACTACTTTACGATTATTTACTTTCTAATCTATACTATTGGTCCTTCCACTTTCAAGACTTATGTTTTTCTTGATTACTTTACTTCCAACATTCACTCCCCTAATCAAGAAATCATAATCTTCGCTCTGTTCTTGTTCGTCTTTGATTTACAGTCTCGTTCCTTCTTTGCATTATTCTCTTTTGAAGTTCTAATCGCCTTTACTTGTTCTTTCTTTCATGTGTTGCCTTTTATCGTTCCATGGATCATCGTCTTTGTTCTTGACTTCTTCATGTGATCCATCCTAACACCAAATCATCCATTACTTGTTCTTGTGTTCCTAATCGCTCCATTATGTGTAGACCATGTCCACACCGCAAGCCTTGTGGTCTCTACTTTTATGCGCTTCAACCGCTTCTTCCCACTTCTTCTTTTGGCTTCTCTTCTTGCGCGTCTTGGTAACCATTATCAAGCCTATGAACCATGTCTTATTCCCGCCATATGTGTAAGACATCTCTCTTCTGGAACGTATTATCTTGCAACATCCTTCTTTCTTTTTCTGCCCAACAGTAACGTGTCCATGATTATTTTCATGTTCTGTTTCGGGTCTTCATCTTCTTCAACGCGATATCTTCCTTGACTGTAATATGATCTCGCAAACATTTTTCACAGGTTTCTTAGTTTTTCTTCTTCTTCCAGGATCTTTAAACCATGGGCTCTGATGCCATGTTGAGTTTTCTTCAGTTTGCTAATCATGTTATACTTGGATGAACAATATATGATAAGAGTAAGAGTATGCACAAACTGATGTGCAGGGACTCGGTATAACAAACACAGAGGGTGGGATGTTCATGTAAAGGACACTTTATTAATATTAATCCACACTTCTAAAAGTTTACAATGGTATCTATTTATAGTATGCAAATGATTGTGTTTCAACCATCACACCGGTTCAAGGGATGTGACCCAAGCGACACACCCTTTCACACTTTACAGAAATTAACTACTTTACAGTTATTTACTTTCTAATCTATACTATTGGTCCTTCCACTTTCAAGACTTATGTTTTTCTTGATTACTTTACTTCCAACAAGGTAATTGCTAATTTATACAGTATTCTTATACTTCTAATTGGGATATAATTTACCGAAAATTTGCATAAGATCTCATGAGAACTGACAAAAAAACTATAACTCGTAGATGGGATATCCATGGGCTTGACGAACTTCCAGATTATATGAAGATATGTTTCCTTGGATTCTACAACACAATTAATGAAGGAGCATATAACACTATGACAAACACAGGATTCGTCATTCTTCCCTATCTAACTAAAGCAGTATGTAATTCATCTCTAATGACAACAACAATATTGTGTTTGCTTTGTGATTATTGGTATTATGAATTGAATCGAATATTTATTGTATTGTTCTGGAATGGTAATATTACAGTGGGCAGATTTATGCAAGTCATGGTTAGTAGAAGCACGATGGTACCACAGTGGATATACACCAACACTTGACGAGTATCTGAGCAATGCTTATATCTCGATATCTGCTCCTGTAATTCTCATGCATTGTAATTTTTCAACTTCAATCAGTTCATCCGAAGAAATCTTGCAAGGCATCGAAACATCTAAGAAAATGGTTTACTGTTCATCAATAATCTTGCGACTTGCTGATGACTTGGGGGGATCGACTTCCCCGGTATGCGCCCTTTCTATTTATATTTAACTTATTGTTATATTTTGGGCTCAGTCTATCTATAGATTTAAACTGATTCCTATTTTCCTAAAGGAAGCTTATTTAAACTAAAAAATGCTCGCAGATTTATTTATAAACTTCATAACTTACACAAAATCTTGTCCCTCTAAGGCGGAAATGACTAAAGAGGATAATCCAAAAGCAATTCAGTGTTACACATGCATGAAACCGGTGCAACTGAAGAAGAAGCAAAAAGGTATATCGAAAAGTTAATATTGGATACATGGAAGACACTAAACAAAGAACAAGAAGGTGCTACGTCTCAGTTTCTTCGTGAATACATCGACTATGCAAAAAATGTAGGTAGAACGGCACAATTCATGTACGCTATAGGAGACGCTCATACTTTTCCGGATATAATTAAATCCCATGTACTATCATTGCTCGTGAATCCAATCGAGGGATAGAAAATAGTCAAGAATATAATGCAAATGTACGTTTCGCTGGAGGTGGCCTTTATTTATATAATAAGATGCTAGCTAGAGCATCTCCCCAATTTATATGTGGGAAAAACATATACATATCACTTACAGTATTAATTAAATGTAATGGAGTTGGAATGGTTGTTTTGCATTATATACCTATAATACAATCACAAATTGGAGTAATATTAACGTTCATTAAGAATTTTTGTAATTTCAAATCCCAATCGTCCAGCACATAATCCCGTTAGACATCAATGTACCTCTTGTTCTCTTCACAAAAGGCACAAAATAGTTGGTTTATGGATACATTTAATATGTGTATGACCGGATTCGAACTCGAAATCACATGATTGCACACTTTACGTATGAGACTCGATGTTTAAATAATTAATATAAAATATTATGTTTAATTATTAAATTCACAATAAACGACTAAACGAGCGATAAGTACTTATCGGAAGTGACTATCGGTCATTAAATGTCAACGGGATATGAAGAAAAGTAAACAAGCCAGGAGAAGGTTTAAGAAACCCTCTTTTGGGCTTGTTTTTTGCCGAAACTATGTTAATTCGGATCCTAATTTTCAAGTGAAAATTAAATGGTTATATGTTTATGAACCATGGGTATTTAATTTTCTTGAAAAGGTTAATTATCGAAAATACTAAAACTGGATTTTGTAATTATTTTGAATGTATTAATGCAACATTTAACCGTAAACGTGGTTTAGTCTTTTATTAGTAAATTGATCGATTTTGCTTTCAAACAAATGTTTGATCGAGAATAATTTACCGAAAAGACAAACAAAGTCTCTTTTCCATGGCAGAAAAATGAGACTCAATCCTATTCCTTTTCATGAATAAGAAAGATACAATGGGAACATTTGAATTGTCTAAAATTCTAATGTAACTCATAGCAAAGAATTGCACATCTTATTTTCCATAAAGATTTCATTACCCTCATTTGGTGAATGAATCATTTTGTAACAAACATGACTTTTGGTTAACTGTAAAACATGTATATAAGTTACTAGATTAGAAGCTAGACTAATTACCGCGAAAATTGGTACAAGGCAAACTAGCATATTTTATCTAGTTGTTTTGCTTTAGCTTTTAAAGGTGCTACATACCATTATGGGCATGGTAGGCCTGTTAAGGAAGAAATTGCACACCCAATTTTTTGAGTTAATAACATTGATTAATAACCCATCATTCACAAATTCGAATACACTTTTTAGTACCTAAGTATTTGTTACGTATGGTTCTTAAAAGTGTAGGAAAGTAAAAAAGCAAGTATTTTGTTTTCACTGGTTATGAAACACTTACAATGTTGTCAAATTCAGTGGGAGCATTGTGTTGCATTACTGAATAAGAAGTTGTTGAAATAATTTATAATTCAGTGGGAGCTACAAGCCTTATTTGTTGTGTAGTAATCCAAATTATCTCTTGAATGTCAAGTAGATAATTACTTTCCAGTTGTAGGCACTTATGTTTTTAGGGATAGTCGTGTACGTTTCCTTACTAAACAATATAGTCCTACATCTACTTGTTATATCTATGACACAAATCATATTAAGCAAATAAACGAATGTGTATCGTGCTGTTTATCTGCTACATGATGTTGTTCCATGCACAAGTGGGAGAGATCTTTATTGTGCGCAAGGTACAACACATATAAATATGATTTAAATGGATTCTCTTGACCGTAAGGTAAGAAAGTAACGTTCTAATAGGAATTATACATTTAAATATGTATGATTGCAGTATTAAGAACATGTGTCAAGATGATAATGAATACTACTTTAAATATTTATGTCATTCAATATTTAAGAAACACTTGTAGTTACAATTTACGTTACGTGAGAACGTGAACTAGATTGTAGCCCAAGGTAAAATATCCACGTGTTGTGAGAATGAGCATGGATGATTTGTTGGAAAATTTAGTGCACTTGTGGGATTGGTTCACACCATGTAATGGGTTAGGAGGTACGGAGTGTACACCCATAAGGTCCATGAACACCACGAACTCTTGTAGTGGTTTGGATTGATAGTGCTTGGTGAAAGTCTTGTTGTGGTTGACACCGAGTATCAATGTTTCCACCGGCGATGCCTACCGAGTCGGTGTTTCCACCGAAGTGGCGTTTCAGCGAGCGGTGTAACCACCGATGGCACTATGAAAGTCTTGATGATAGTCTTGCTTGTAGCGGCTTTGACCTATTTAAGTGGCGATTAAATCGCATTATGACCACGCTTAATTGGTCATGTAACCACTAATGGCTATTATGGGGATAATTATGAGGCTATTAATGGGCGATTAATACTCATAATTCCATTGACTAGCCAAGAGTAATTCCTATAAATAGGAGATCCGTTTCGGATGAAGACACGAGAAAATACGCGAATACAAACAAAGAACATAAACACTTATTAGCGAAAGGGTTAAAGAATTGTGCCTAATTCTCTAACGCATTTGGTCTTATCCCAGTAGATATCGTGATACCCAGGCATTATGGTCGAATAGTTTACTTTGGAAAGTGATCACACGATTCAAGTGATATCCGGTAACCACCAAGTGGTATTTATTATCTAGCGATCTTTATTTTGTTTCTGTTGAGCAGTTGAGCATTTCTGAAGTTGATTATCTACACCGCTTTGGGACGAATAACCACCAACAATCAAAGTAAACTATTTAGTGATAATCAATGGCAACTACGCAATGAAACACATGGCTTCAAACTTTGCAAAGCTTGATAAGTTTGAAGGGGTGGGTTTAGGAGGTGGCGAAGAAGATGCATTTCTTCTTTGTCAACATGAGTGTGGTGTATGTGCTAACCACACCAATTCACGATGATGGTGATGATGCCACCGTGGGCGCGATCGGAAGGAGGAGCAAATGGGAGAATGACGACTACATATGCAGAGGTCTTATTCTCAATGGTATGTTTGATGCTCTCTTTGATATTTATCAGAACATTGAATCTTCCAAAGAACTGTGGGACTCCTTGGATGCCAAATATATGGCTGAGGATGCATCAAGTAAGAAGTTTCTTGTTAGTAATTTCACAAATTACAAAATGACTTATTCAAGACCAGTCATGGAAAAATACAATGAACTTCTTGGAATACTTGGAAGGTTTACACAACACAATATGCACATGGATGAGTCTATTTCAGTCTCTTGTGTAATTGACAAACTCCTCCTTCTTGGAAAGATTTCAAGCATACCTTAAAACATAAGAAGAGGAGTTAACTCGGTTGAGTTAAGCGATCATCTGCGCATTGAGGAATCTCTCAAAGTGCGGGATAATGACAAGCCAAGAGTAGCAATGCTCTTGGTGCATCTGTTGTCAATATGGTGGAGCATAACAACTACACCAGCACAATGACAACAAAGGCAAGCGCAAATATCATGATAACACAAGGCGATCCGAACAAGAAGGCAACACCTACTTGTTGGAAATGTGGCAAGGCCGGTCACATTAAAAGGGACCGCAAGGGTGTTAAGTTTGGTGGTAAAGCCAATGGATCGGGCACTAATGGTTCGGGGGTGGTGGTTCGACCAACTCAACGAAAGGTCGAATATGTTTAATAAGTCTTTTAGATTTATTATGTTACATATGTATCTGAATCTAATTATGTGCGGGATGATGATATTGCGTGGTGGGTTGACTCGAGCAACAGTTCATGTGCAAAGATAGAAGTCGGTTCAAGACTTATGAGTCAGCGAATGATGGTTCTATTCTTCACATGGGAAATGAGTCAACGACCTTGGTGCATGGTCATGGTTGTGTAGATCTTAGGTTTAGTTACGGAAAGATTGTAACTTTGTTTAATGTTATTCATGTTCCTGATATAAGGAAGAACTTGGTTTCAAGTAGTGTTTTGAATAATCATGGATATAAACAAGTTATTGAATCTGATAAATTTGTTCTTTCTAAGAATGGTGTTTTTATTGGTTTTGGTTATTTATGTAATCAAATGTTCAGACTTAATGTTTCCACTGATAATGTATCTATAACCACTGACAGTGTTATTTCAGCTTTTGTGTCTACTTTTGATCAGACTAACTCTATCCTTTGGCATGCAAGACTTGGTCATGTACATTATAAAAGAATGCAAGATATGTCTAGGGATGGTTTAATCCCTGCTTTTGACATGGACACTGAAAAGTGTAAAACTTGCATGTTGACTAAGATAACCAAGAAACCCTTTCAGGGTGTTAGTCGTGAGACTGAGCTCCTAGAGCTGATACACAGTGACCTGTGTGATTTGCATGCTACTCCTTCTTTAGGGAATAAGAAGTACTTTGTGACGTTTATTGATGATGCTTCTAGATTTTGTTATGTTTATTTGTTACGTACAAAAGATGAGGCATTATATAAATTCAAAGTGTTTAAAACTGAAGTTGAATTACAACTTGGGTCTTTGATCAAAAGATTAAGGATCGATAGGGAGGTGAGTACATGGATACTCGGTGCTTTCGGTCATTGGTATAATCCATGAAACGATCGCCCTTATACTCCTCAAAGAAATGGTATTTACGAAAGGAAAAACGAGTCTTGTGAAGGAGATGGTTAATTCCATGTTGTCTTATTCAGATCGAGTCAAGGGTT
>CM040239.1:60382119-60468041 GCA_022545495.1 Chrysanthemum lavandulifolium | reverse complement strand
TCCCACTTTGTTAGCCGAACATGCTTGGTGAGCAACTCACCCATACAAGGAAAAACAGCTGTGACTTGTATATCTGTTTTGGACCTCAAGCGTGAGTTGGCAACTCACCATGCCAAACTCACCACCACTCCCCATAGCCTAAGCTTTTGTGAAAAATAAAACTCTCCTTTAAGTATAGCTTCTATTATGATAATATGATATATATAGTGAAGCCAAAAGGAGCCCTTTATTATGTTTAATTTGGCCTACTCTTTATAATAACAAAAGCTACATATCATGGCCAGTATCGACACCCATTCTATTAACTAATCAGCATAATACTATGATAAACTATATGAGCACGTGCTAGGTGTGAAATTGCATAAGACTTAAAGATTATGAGAGCCTCAAAATTAAGCAATCAACAAAGATATATATTTTAAGCCTCAAAGTTTATAAAGAATGTACAAATTAAAACTATGTAATTTTTTATTTTTATTTTTTTGAGTAAAGGATTTTTTGATCAAATATATTACTCCAAAAAAACAATTAAGTACATATTATGAAGGCGAATCTCACATCTTAGCCTTTACTGTGCTTCAAACAAAATCTATCAAAAGAGAGACAAACCAATCTTATGAACCTACTAAAATAAAACGCCAACAGCAAAACTAGAACTACTTCCTAACTCTACCACGGTTACGGATGTCCCATACGTCACAGAAAGCAAGCTGTTTCTCAGTTAAGTCATTAACATCATACTCGTAACCATCGATATCATAACCATCATAATCTTCATACTCAAGGAAACTTGTATCATTAACTCCTCCACCAACACGACTCGGGTTAGCTATATACAAGTTAAGATACACATCAAGTTTTACTCACATTCAATTACATATTTTAAGAAACATGTTTGGGCTATCCTTTTAGGGTGATTAAATTTTTATTATAATTTCTACAAATGACCTTCACAAACTTAGAAATTCCGTTATTTCAAGTAATAATAGAAATTCCGAATTAAACGACATGATAAAGCCTAACTAGAAATGGTATATGAATTAGCCAGAATTACTTTTGGATGGAGCAACTAATTAAATCAAATATACTCTTTCTAGCAAAATATTTTTGTGGGTTCAATTTTTCGTTATCATTTATATTTGTTTTTACACAACTAAACCAGATAGGTAGGTATCTTTGACATCCATTCGGTGATTTCTTTGAATCCTTGATGCTGAGACAAAGCAACAATTGCCTGCAAATAATGAAATTATTAGGCATGTAATGACAGATGATCAAATATTGTGACACAAAGCATAAAACTTTGCCATGCCTGGCTTGGTTTCCTCGGGCATGGACAAATAATGAAACATGATACATTGATTAAAAAACGAACTGTAAACATGTTATTGTAGCCGATCTCTTGACTGTTGCACAGGTTTATACTATTCCACAGGATCGAAATTTACACAAGATTGACAAGATTGATTCTTTGTTATAAATAACATAAATTTGTTACATTGTTTACAAAAGACACACGTTACAACTTGTACATATGCAACTTATATATAGGTTCACAGCGAACCATCATGTCCATTCGGTTGTTACATAACTGAAAATAACTACCTATTAACTACCATAACTACTTTTAACCGCTAAACGGTTATTTTATTTTATTTTTTGAACGGCAACGGTTATTTTTTAATAACCACTAAACGGTTATTAACTAACTAATATACGGGTTTAGCCCTTTGGCTTTAGTTTATTACAATATATACCGAGCAATGAGTGAGATTAGGTCCAAATTCTCCCCCTTAATCTTGATCATTGCTTCGTCCTATATCTTGAACTCCAAGTCTTCATGCTCTTCTCCGCGTTCTCTTCCTCGTCATCAACCGGCTTTGTCTTGGTTCCAATATGCCCTTGTCTTGTCTCTTCACTTGGCAATTCCTTTGCCATTATTCCACTTGTGCCCTCGTGTTCCCTCGCCTTTGGTACATCCATACCGCTGGAATAATTCCTTGCCACTTCATAGTAGGCTTCTAAGAGACTCAAGTGCATCCCATAGCACTCCTCTAACTCACTCGCATATTCCTTCGGGAACCCCATCACATAGGCTACCTCTACGATGATGTTGGTCTTCAAACGTTGCCGTTCCCACAAAAGTTTCTTTCTTCCTCTTGTGTCGGTCTTCAAACGCCGATGTTCCTATATTGCTGGTTTGTTGTCCCTTAGGCAGTCTTTATTCTTTGACTTTATTCCTTGAACTTGCAGCAGCCCTTTGAATTTGCATACTCTTCTGTTTTGGTCTTCAAGTGTAACACCAAAAAGCTTTAATTTCTTCACTGTTTCATCACAGTAATCCTTCTTCTTTCAATCTTCACGGTTGTCTTCTTCAAACAAGCCAACACCCATTTGTTGGTCTTCATCTTTGGAATCACACCCATCTTCTTTACTCTCAATTTGGTTATCCAAGATTACTCCAAAATACATTAACTTCTTCACTGCCAAATTGCAGCCTTGTTTCTCTTCATTCACAGCCGGTTCCCATTATTTCCAACTAACCCATCATTCTCTTGTGGGTTTTCAACTTTGGCATTCCTTGCCTTCATCAACCCTCTTGGTTGATACTACCTTCACGGGTTTCTCTATGAACTGGGGTCTTCAGGCTTGAATGGTTGTGTTGTAGTAACAAACTATCAAATCTTTAAACTTCTTGTAATATTGAATAACCCGAACATCAAACTGTGATTTCCTTTCTTCTTCGAATTGTTGCACCAACAATCCTTGGTGTCTCTTCCTTCTAAGTCTTTTGATCTTCTTGATCAAAGACTTGAATCAAAACTTGTAATCTTGTAACCTGCTCTGGTACCAATGTTGCACAGGTTTATACAATTCCACAGGATCGAAATTTACACAAGATTGACAAGATTGATTCTTTGTTATAAAAAACATAAATTGGTTACATTGTTTACAAAAGACACACATTACAACTTGTACATATGCAACGTATATATAGGTTCACAGCGAACCATCATGTCCATTTGGTTGTTACATAACCGAAAATAACTACCTATTAACTACCATAACTATTTTTAACCGCTAAACGGTTATTATCTAACTAATATACGGGTTTAGCCCTTTGTCTTTAGTTTATTACAATATATACCGAGCAATTAGCGAGACTAGGTCCACATTGACTACAGTGCAATACTCGAAGGTTATGTTAAAAACGTAAATAAACCTTATCTTAGGCTCCATTGATACACACTATAATTAAATAATCATGACCTCTAGAATTCGCCTCGTATGATTTTGATCAAAGAGCTGTCAACAAAACCTTACAACCCTAAAACTCTTTAGTTTAACAGCCCTTGGCGCATGCTTACTTACCCAAGTTAAGTCCTCCATAGCCTTCACAGCTCTTGGCCATGAAAAAAAGCGTACTACAAATGGAGAAAAAATAAATAAATAAATAAAATTAAGTCCAGTACATAAACCATAAAAGCAAATATGTCCACAGGCCACCGTAAAACAAAACTAAAGGGCTGTTTGGGTAAAGCTTATCCTTATAAGATTGTGTTTTCAAAAATTGCGTTTGTTTACCTTTATTGATAAAATAAAACTGCGTCGATTAATGATAGTTAATGGGTTGAAAGGGGATCTTAAGTGTTACGAGTTCGCATGTACAATATGTCACTTAGTTTACCGATGGTTATATTGTTGCACTATACTAATCAGGTTTTGTGTTTCGATCCCGAAGTTGGAAGTGAATACTTACGTGTTTACAGTCCTGAACAACAAACTGAGTGCGGAAGGTAGGAATAGTTGATGTTGTAGTGCTTGTATCATTTCCAGTGGCCGCATCAGAAGGGGACTGCTGAATGGTGACTGGAATACTAGTAGTAGGTTTTGAGTTACATAAGCAATGACTTCCTCGAATGTACCTGCAAGTATCCAAAACTTAGTCAGGTCCAATATGAAATCTCAATATAAATCTTTTGAAAAAGTATATAATGTAGAAAATATATAAATCTTCTGAAAAAGTACGTGCCCAGCCAAGATACCGGTCTTGGTAAATTATGGTCAGAAAATATATAAATGCAGAAAATGATCGTAGCTTTGCTTTATAAGACCACACGGTGTGATTTCGTTATGCCTTGCCATGACAACTAGGCATTCTCATTATAGTTCGCCATGACACTGGCCCTCTTCATCGTTCGCCATTCCACCTCGTAAATGCACCACGAGGGTGTACTTTGTACCATTTTTTTAAACACACATATTTAAAAGGGGTCAAAATTAGTTTTACACAACTTTTATTTCAAAACACTTTATACATATAAAAACATAACATTTAAAACACGAATTACATTAAACATTTAAGTTAAAACACGAATTACATTAAACATTAAAGTGAAAACACAAAATACATAGTACGATTAATACAAACTGCTACGAAAGTGATGAAAATAAAACTACAAATTAAGAAAAGAAATCATCTTAGTTATAACCCTCCTCACTCGAAGAGGACCTAAGCTCGCCATCATAATACTTTGCTTCCATAATGTCAAACCAGTTCTGCCTAAGATATCCAAATGAAAGCTTCCTCGTGTGCCTCGTTTTCTCGTATCTCTCTCGGTGTTGCCTCATCCTGCTCACATTCTAGAAGTTACTCTCAAGACCTGCAACGAAAATGTTGTCTGATTGCAATCTACAAACATAGAGATCAGTTTATAATTCTAAAATATGTAGATTGTAACTTACTGGTCTTTCACACTACTACACAAAGTATTATTTGAGACGGTAATAAGATACGGTTAAACAAAAACAGTATCAAAAAACAAAAATAAATTCTTTTAATACAGTTTTAATAAAAAACGTGGTAACTAACATCCATTTGGTACGGTTCAGTTATTTTCTTTGTAATCTGATACGGTTTATTTGTAAACCGTACCAAATAATTGTTTTCTACTACGGTTTCATAATAACCATGTTAATTGATTTGTTTTCTACTACGGTTTTTATAACCGAAAGAAAAAAAATTCAAATAGCGGATCTCCTCCCCAATGAAAACACGGTTCCTATTCACTCATACCCACATTTACTTATTCTCATTCTCCATATGCCACATTTACTCCTTCTCAACTCAAATCTTTCAAAACCATAACATTAAACACTCCAATCAACAACCATAATAAATTTCACTTAAACCTTACAAAACTACATACAAGGTAATAGTTATATTTTGTAGATATTTTTATTTATTTTTTACTCATTATAACTCTTTTATACTTATCTTATATATATATATATATATATATATATATATATATATATATATATGAGTTAACGTGAGATCAACCTTAAAGTTGTAAAAATAAGATCAAGTCTAAAAACCACTAAAACATTTATAAATAATAACTTTAGCAATAATACATAAAAATAATATTTTAATACAAATTAATATTTTAGCAACTAAAAGCCAAATGATACATGAGTTTGAATTAGTGATACACGATACACATTACACTAATAAATAATCAAAACCACGATACACATACAAAAACTCGATACACTTTACACTTCTAATCAAAGTGTATCACATAGGTTTCGTAAATTTTAAAAAAAATCTATTAAAATTCAAAAATTTTAGTTGTAGTTAATAAAAATTATTTTTGTTGTAAAGAGAGTGTCACTTGTTAAATTTTAGTTGGATCTTATTTTAACAACTTTAAGGATGATCTTATTTGATCTAGATTCTATATATATATATATATATATATATATATATATATATATATATATATATATTGATATTTGTATAGGTATAAATTTCTTCTATCATGTATCCAACTTGACTAGAAGCGGGTGGAACCCACAATTGAATCATCTGTCAAGAGGTCTATGCACTCAATTTATAAATTTCGGATTATAAGGTGAGTTTATAAACTTTTGTTATTTGTGTTGGATCGATATACTTTAATCAAACTAACTTAAACTACCTTGTTAAGGTTTAATAACCTCGGATAAATCCTAAGTTATTAACAAAGAAACACTGAGCAATCTTTATCAAGTACGCGGAATTTACTTAACAAAACTAAGAAGAATAACTTTTATTATAAACTCTAAATCTGTTTATTATGCAGATACTCTAATACAACTTTAAGATAATTGAACTTCTCTCTAAAACACTAATTAACTTGTAAATTCGTAGACTCTAAAACTCTCTATTGAAATCGTGCCTCTAATGCCAATCTAGGAGTCCTTTTATAGGCTCAAGGATATCCTAGTCGGTTTACAATTTTTAACCTTGTACAACAAGTAATCTAAACATAGAATACAATTCTTTCCATAAACGAATATAACAGTTCTTTTGTTCTTGCAAGATTTGACTTCGTAGTGCAGTGCTTTGACTTTATCTTTAGCGATTTTGACTCTTTGACTGTTTCCAGATTTCTGCTTCTGACAAGACTTTCATGTCTTGAACTTTCATATTTTTAGCACTTTCATATCCTAACAATCCTCCCCAACTTGAATTCTACTCTTGACTTCAAGTTCTTTTATGAATATGTCTTTAATGGCTTCATCTTTAAAAGCGGATTGTTTCTTAGTCTTTAGATTATATCTCTGTAGTGTTTGTGCTTGTCAAAGTATCTCTTAGAATTGTTCTTTTCATAGCAACATCTAGCAATCTCCATCTTTTAGCAACACAACAACATATGACAAATTGTACATTAATTCGGTTAAAGTTGCGTCTATTCTCATCACTTCCAGGTGTGTTAACTCCTGTGAGAGGTGAATCATTGAAAACTTAATGGATTTAGATCTCTTTACCAAAGCCATTATCTCTGGAGTAGCTAAATGTTTTGGTGTGTAAGACCATGGTACATTGATAACCATATGATTTTTAGCAAACCACCAGCTATCAACAGATTTGATATTTCTTTACCAAAAGCTATACCCTTCTGGACTAGTTAGTTCTTTTATCTAATGGTGAACTAATTACCAATAATGGTTTTTCCACAGCCTTTACCACAAGCCATTTTCTTGTGGGCTAGCCAACTCTTTACATTACTGATATGGTGAGTTGATTACCATCCAAGTTATTAGCAAGTTGTCAACTAAAAGCGAATTTGATATATCTTTACGAGAGCCGTTTACTCATGGATTAGTCAATCCTTTTGTAACCATGGTGGATTGATAACCTATTGATGTTATCATCACAAAACCATTTATTCAATCTTTAAAATATTTATGTCTTAGCAAAGGTTTCTTTCAAAATTCTTTTAAGCGGTTTATATCTCGCAAACAAGACTTTGATGACAATCTTGTCGATCAACGATACTTTGAATAAAAGTCTTGATATATCAAAAGGTATTTATTCAAATAAAACTCATACCGTTATTGATCATCCTCGGCAATAGTAGTCCAGTTGATAAATAATTTGATAACCATGCAAGCGTTTCATCATCCTCTTCTACTTCCATTCCATGTTCAAGCATTCTTCTCATGAACTCAACTGTGAGAGGGTATCTTCTTCGCAAACATGTGTATCATTGTTCCATTTTCCACTCTAAAACATGAACTCGGACTCTTCAAAGAATCTCCGACAAACAATTTCCGGCTTTCTTGATTCTTCCAAACATCATCGGTTCTCTTCTTCAGTTTCCCATGTAGTTATGAGATCACCATGTAACACTAAACCAATCCCTTCTAATGGATTATGTTCAAAGTAAGCTTTCACCACATGATATAAATAGAATAAATCTACTCTATCTATAATGTGCAGTAAGTCCCATAGCCTTTTGAAAACTTTGAAGCTTTCATCTTCTTTATGAAAGATCATATAATCTCCATCCTTAGATTTCACAACTTCAAAAGCACTAATCTTTGATCTGTTCATCTTCATGTCATCATCTTCTTTTGAATAATCAAAATCTACCATTCGAGATAATTCCTTAATTCATCACTAGTCTCGGATCTTAATTCAACTTTTCTTTCTTTGAGAACCGAACATCCAGAACTTCGCTTTTTCTTTTCTTTTCAAGCTCTTCTTCCTTTCGACTTGGTCCAATGAGCTTTTTTCGAAGTCTTTAATGTCGGCAACACTTTTCTTATAAGCTTCGCTTTCACATCATAGAGTCTTTTCATATCAACATAATTCAGCCTTCTACAAACCTTTATATCCACGACCTTTCAAATAAGCCATCATAGCATTCTGTCCTTAGCTAAATTAGGTCTTCTTGGCATATATCTAACAGGGAGTAGGTGGTCAGTAATTGTTCGTGACGACTTGATTTAATTCATCATGTAACTTCTTAGTCGCTTCTTTACTTTGAGCTTCTTGATCTTCCGAGCTTCTCTATCTTTAACATTTAATTCCTCTTGAACTTTCCTAGCTACAGCTTCATTCCTAGCAACTTCAATTTCTCTGAGTTCTGCTAAAGTTAGCTTTTTCTTCTTAGTTTCAACCAGAACACCTTTCCCTTTATCCTTAGGATCAATATCAGGTTGAGAAGTTCTTTGTTTTTCTTCTTCTTGAACATCTCAAATAGTAACTCCTCCTCTTGTTTGTGATAAATCTCCAAGAATTGTAGCAATATACTCATCATCACTTGCAGAATGAATAGGTTTGAATATAGCTTCCTCCTCTTCTTGTATAACAGTTGTAGAAGGACCAGCTTCTTCTTCAAAATTCAATATGCTTGGTGTTATTACCTCTTGTCTAGAAGTATCCTGAAAACCAGCTTGAAACTGCTCATCAGTGTCTTGATTGATCTTTTCTTCAGACTTTTTAGAACTTTCAGATTCATTCTCTTTAACCATATCTTCTTTCAAATTCTGATCATCTAGATTCCTCCCCAAGTTGACAAAAGATGGTTTATGAACCTGTTGGCGTCGTTGTTTTCTAGACTGCTTTTTCCCTTTCTTCTTGGTTTTGACCCACACACGAAATTCTTGAACTAATGGCCACACAAAAGTCTTGAGCCTTCTAAACTTCAGTTTTAATTTCTTTATTTGTTTGGCTTGAACCTCAGTAGTCTTTTTCAACTTAACCAACTCCCTTGTCAAAACATAGTTATCCAAAGATAAACCTTCACGAGGTATAGAATGTGGATCTTCACTCTGAATATGTGAATACTCCTCTGAGTGAGAAACAGAACAGATCCCGTGGAGATGGAGAAGGTGATCCTGCAATTTCTTCTTGAACCTCAAGACTTGGGAAACAAGACCACTGTGGAGATGCAAGACCTTTGTGTGAAGTAGCTTGTTGAGAAGCGATTACTTGCAGATGCAAGACCTTTAGATGCAAGACTGCGGTGTAGTACCTTCAGATGCAGTACTTTCACTTGCGCATCATCTTCATCATCTCGCTCTATGACCGAACAACTTCCATCATAGAAGTTGTTAATGATGTATCGGGACCTCTAAATAGATCACTTCTTCTATCCATAAAAGTAAAAATCTTGGATTGTTGAACAATAACGATAATAAATCAGAGGTTTTGGTACATCATCAAGTTGTTTGTTTAGAAAAAACTTGTATAAACCTTGGATACATTAGCCAAGTAGATCCATGTGAGATATGTGAGAGCATCCCATCTAGTATTAGCCTTGAAATATTAAAAACACGATCTGTAGCTAATCCCACCATAGCAGATGCTATATTAGACCCAAACTGTTCCCAAGAAGTACTCTTAGCACTCATGCAATGTAGCAACTCATGAACCAAAAATTTCCATTGAGGACAAAACAACTGTTTTCAATGTTTGTTCATTAAAGATCCTTCATAACCAATATGCCCAAAAGTTTCCCAAATCAATTCCTTGGCAAACGAATAGCACCATCGGTATCATTAAACAAAGAAATCCTCTCTAATAGATGCTTGAAGAATCTTCACAGGTCGTCCAACAACTATAGCCCTAATATAAAATTCTTCATTCTCCATGTTCTCTCTTGCGGAGCCCAAAATTCTTGAATCCAAGGTCAATAATATCCGGCTCCACTAAAAGAGCATAACTCATTGGTGACCAGTTAAATAATCAATAATATCGTGAAACGCCGCATTGTCTTGATGTCTTGTCCAAATTGGCTACCATATTGTGCTTTGAAACAAGAGGTCGATTCGCCATTGATGATTATGTAAGCACAATTTAGAATTGAAATTGAAGAAGAATGAGAGAAATATGGAAATGATGCTAAGGTAATAATATGAGAGGAAAATCGAAAGTAGTTATTTATAGGTGAGATTTAAAAATCATCGCCCAAAATAAAACAACTGTTAGCATTAATTACCCTCAAGATAACCGTTGGAACAAGATTTAATTCGACAAACGGTTGCTTTCCACGTGTGCATCTTTCCCAAAGTAGTACTTTCCAAGCAAGACTTTCGGGAAAAACAATTACTTTGCCAAATTCCGCCATAGAAACTAAGTATACACAATGATCCTCCTTCAAGCAATACACGGGACTATACTAACACCTTATAGTCTTCCCTCAAATGTAGCTTAGTAGTTAATCATGCCAATACTCACCACCAAGTGATTGAATCTTGAAACATCAAAGCCTTTGGTGAGTAAATCACCTACATTATCATCTCGTGTGAACCTTAACCACATTAATGAGCCTATGCTCATAGCAATCTCGATAAAGTGATGCCTAATCGAATATGCTTGGTCTTGGAATGATAAACTAGATTCTTCACAATACAAATGGTACTCTCATTATCAATGTTGATAGGAGTATTTTGAAATTAAACCCATAGTCCAAGAGTTGATTACGCATCCATAAAACTTGTCCACAACAGACTTGCGCAGCTACATATTGACTTGATCAGATGAGGTTCTTTGCAAATGTCCGCTTCTTGCTTCTTGCAAATTCATAGGGTGTCTTCACCGTGGTTTGGTGATAGAGACTCATAAGTACATAGCATGCGGTGCTTACACTCCGCCCAAAATTGAATAGGTAGATGGGAATCTTCTAGCATTGTCCTTGCTGCTTCAATCAAAGTCCTATTCTTCCTCTCTCGCAACACCATTTCTTTGTGGTGTTCTAGCAATACTAAACTCCCTTTTTATGCCTTTATTTGCACAAAAGTCATCCATAGGCTTGTTCTTGAACTCGGTTCCATTATCACATCTAATACCTCTAACCTTGAGTCTCAATTGATTTTCAAGAGCTATTATAAGAGTCTCGAATAGCATCAAAGGTATCATCCTTAAAACCCAAAAGAAACCCAATCAATCTCGCAATCATCTGTAACAACCAAGCAAGACTTTTCTTATTTAAACTTGCCACGAGACAGTCCAAATAAATCCATATGTAACAACTCCAATGGTTCTCTAATAGTTCTTTCCTCAAGCTTCTTGCAGGAAGCTTTGTGTTGTTTACCCTTCTTGCATGCCAAGCATGATTGATCATTCTTGTAAGTCTTTGAAGGTAAACCTCTAACTAGATTGCCTTTGACCAGTTTGTTGATATTCTTGAAATTAACATGGCCCAATATTCTATGCCATTGATGTGCCTCTTCAGATGTTGCTTTAGCCACCAAACATGTGGCTCTTCCGTAAGAATGTAGACTCTTCATGTCTAAGCTATACACATCATTAGTCCTTGGTACTCTAAGTACTACCATGTCATTATCAACGTGTTTAAAATCGGAGAAAGGATGAGACATTACGTGTCGTTGAATAGCAGGATGCTTTTTATCACAAATTTGAGAGACGAGAGCAAGTTGAATTTAAGCTTCTTCACATATCTAACATTCTCAAAGTCGATAAGCCACCTTTGATAGTTCCTTTTCAAGTAATCTTTCCTCCATTGGGATCATTCCCAAATACAACTCTTCCTCCACTAATATTTCTAAAATCGCATGAATCTCTTTGTCTCCTGTCATACTTCCGAGCAACCACTATCCACAATTAGATGATCTTTAAGCTCCTCTTCCGGGTTACCCGCACACAAAGAAAAGAGTTAGTGATTTTTAGGAACCCAAGCCATTCTTGACTTGTGTTCCCTTGTGGAGTTACAAACTCAAATTCTTTGAGTATGTAATTCCCACTATCTTTCAAATGATGATCCAAAATTATCTTTTGATCTTTAGCATGTGGATTTTCAAAACCTTCGAGTTTTCAACATAAATCTCTTTTACAAGATTTTAGCTTTTTCTTGTGTCACAAAATATCGATTTACTTTTGTTGAAAGTCTGTGTGTCCTCAAGAAGACTCTTCCTTCTTAACCCATTCTGGTTTAACACGTGGTTCTGTGATCTAGATCCCTATGTGGATTGAAATACCTTCTAGGGTGATAGTGAGATCTCCTAGGATTCCTATTCCAAGTAGTGTGATCGGTACCTTGTTTTGGTGAGCGATGCTTTGGAAAGTACCGTGAGATCTCAAGGTTTTGAAAAGGTATTCTCGATGTGGGTATCGTGATCCGTGTGAAGTTTCGTGATTTATCCTATTTGAATTATTCCAAATTGGTTTGTGTTCTCTAGGTTTGTAGGTGACGGATCCGTTCTTTGGAAATTTGCTAAGGTATTCGAGTGTCGATCACAATCTTTGATTAAGTGATTAGGACTATAACACAAAAACACGCTTTTGACCCATATGTCCAAAGTGATTTCTTCTATGTCTATACCCAAAACTATTTTTCCTTCTAGGTGAATGATTAAACTTGTTTTGACCAAAATTGTCCCAAAAGGTTTAGCGATGCGATTTTGAAAAGACTTTGCAGAAGGTATTGCTTGAGGAGCGATGCTTTGATTTGAAGGTACCGCTTGATTTTGAACATTATTTTCAACAGCTTCTTTGGGTGTTTCAGATCTAGATTGAGCAACAAGCTTCTTCCTAAACTCCAGACTATCTACTCCAAAACGAGAAACATCAGGCCTAGAGGGTTGATGACTAATGGGATGTGGAACAGCATGATAACCATTATCTTTCTTATACTCAGGAGGTGGTTCACTTATTGAGTCCTCATTACTAGATGTATCTACATAGTTAATGAGTTCATCATCACTAGTGGTTATGTCCTCAAAATCACCATCATCCTGATTACTAGATTGGTTTTCTTCTATTTTACTAAAATCCATTCCAAATCCTAAGCCAGTTCTAAGCCAGTTCTAAGATAAGCTCTTGGCTGTTTTTGAACATAAGAAACATGTGACAAACCAGATTCTTTCCAGGCATCAAACTTAGCTAACAAATCATCTCTTTCTTTAGTTAATTTCTCAATTTCAGCAATTTTACGCTTTAGTTTCCATTCACTAAGTTTTAACGGTAATCCTGTTGTTCATACTTTTCATTAAGCCATTTCAAGATTTTCATGTGTTATGATTTTAGCTTCCATAGACTCTAAAGTAATTTGATAACCTGCTACCTCGGACCTAGCCTTAATACAATTATCTCTTTCAATCACATAATCATAAGTAATTTATGATAAAAATCATAACAGTTGGAACATACCTCGAGATAGGAGACGAGTTGGTGAAGTAGCCACCATTGCAAGAAGAACAGGATCATCTTCACTTTCTTTGCTCCAATCAAATCCTCCAAAGCCATCATCGATTCCAAAGCGGCATGTTCGTGTTCTTCATCAAAAGCGGTGCTCCGGTCCAATGCATCCACTGTGTCTTCAATCGCATCTTCCATCGCTACCATACAATGAAGTCATCGGTTCATCATCAAACTCTTCACTCCACTCAACTTCGATAACTTCTCTTGAGCAACCAAAGCCTTTGTTTCAAGAATTAGAATTTCTTTGAGCTCAAGTTTTGGCTTCTCGGATGTTCTGTTGCTTGATACTTAGCAAACCTCGCATTCCTTGCAAAGTGACCAAGATTTTGACAATTGAAACATTCAATTTTGGATTTGTCAAAAGTTATTCCTTGTTTTGGTTTGAAATCAATGTTTTTGCCTCTTCTTCATGTACTTTTGATCCGTGCGTTGATCATAGCAACTTGCCACCGATATCAATTTCTTCAAGTGCATCTTCTTCAACTGTGCTAGATCTTCTTCATAAGTGACGGTAAACTAGCTTGTTGTGCAAAGAATGAGCACACAACTTCATCTGAGTGCAAAGTGGTAGATGGTAGAGCCTCACTTGAGCATATGAAGGGGTTGTAAATGTGATGCTTTGAGAAACAAGATTTGAGGAGAAGCAGTACTTTTGATGGAAGTACTGCTCTTCTTTTCAGATGATAGAAAAGCAATACTGTGAGACTTAGAATTTGGTTGACCACTCATCTCATGCTCATACACTTTTAGTTGATGATAGATATCATCAAAGTCCATGACATCCAAACCTTGTTGTCCTCTGATCGTTGTTGCAATCACATGCCATGTAGATGGCAAACTCCTTAGAAACTTCAAATTAGCATCCTCAACTGACACTTCTGCCTTGTATAACTCCAACATGTTGAGGAGATTTTGAAACCTATCATATGCAGATCAAGACTCTCTTTCACCCACGTGAAAGTTTCAAACTGTTGCTTGAGAAATTTCGTGCATCTTCTTAGAGGCTTCATTCCTCCAACTGGTCTTGAGAAGCCCGTAGTCGCTTAGCATCTTTAGCATCATGAAATTTGAGAAGATGACCATCCGGAATGGCGGATAAGAGAATGTTTAGTGCCTTTTCTTGATTCCTTAGGTTCTTCTTGGTAAGACGCCTTTGGTGCTATTGGTTGTCCAGAATATTAATAGGTTCGAACTACCTCATTGCCATTGACAATTACATTCCATAAAGCATGGTCCAGAATGGCAATATATTGCCTCATCTTCATGCACCGTAGATCATATTCTCCTTCTTGATTATTGGAATTCGAGTGAGGTGATTGAGGGTGGTGGAACAACTTGATCGACATCTTGAATATTGTTTCTTACTAGTCGAGTTTCCACACAAGCTCGATGCCACTTGTTGGATCGATATACTTTAATCAAACTAACTTAAACTAGCTTGTTAAGGTTTAATAACCTCGGATAAATCCTAAGTTATTAACAAAGAAACACCGAGCAATCTTTATCAAGTACGCGGAATTTACTTAACAAAGCTAAGAAGAATAACTTTTATTATAAACTCTAAATCTGCTTATTATGCAGATACTCTAATACAACTCTAAGATAATCAAACTTACCTCTAAAACACTAATTAACTTGTGAATTCGTAGACTCTAAAACTCTCTATTGAAATCGTGCCTCTAATGCCAATCTAGGAGTCCTTTTATAGGCTCAAGGATATCCTAGTCGGTTTACAATTTGTAACCTTGTACAACAAGTAATCTAAACATAGAATACAATTCTTTCCATAAACGAATATATGAGTTCTTTTGTTCTTGCGGTACTTTGACTTCAGAGTGCGATGTTTTGACTTTATCTTTAGAAGTACTTTGACTCTTTGATTGTTTCCGATGCTGCGACTACAATACTTTCATGTCTTGAACTTTCATATCTTGACACTTTCATATTCCAACAATTTGTAACATTATTTATATTTTTACTATTAGTTCTAAATACTTGTATATACTCATATTATTGATACACTTATTTGTGTATATATAGCATGTGCATCTAGAAGTTATTAGTAGATTAGGATATGAAATTAGTTAGTACCGTCTGAAACTAATCTAATAGCGATTAATTTTGGGCATCCCGTTTGGACCGCTTTTGAATATTTTTGACATATAGGATGCGTCACGCTTTAACGGGTTGAAATTTTAAGAAAAAATTGGTCTACATGTCTCCTTACTCCTATGAGTTTGCGTTTTATACACATACTTGGGGAGTTGAGGAAATCTCACGATTTTTCTTAAATAATCAATCTGCTAGAACGTATACACATATGAGATAAAATATTCAAAAGGAGGGTTAGATTTGCCACATGTGACCACCTATGTATCATTCGTACGTGCATACGATTTATTATGTTGTTTTTAAATTTCAGATGGAACGACAATGGATGTATGGGATGAACGTTAATGACCCCGAATTTGTGAAAGGAGTGCAAAGTTTTCTTGTAGCTGCTGAGTCTAACCGAGTGGCTAAAGGATAAATTGAGATTTTTTGTGATGATGACGTTTAACCAATTGTAATGGATAACACTTTTGTCTAACTCGGATGTTGCATTGGTTGTTGTTTATATAGGATTTTAAATTTGTTGGATATTGTTTATGTTGTTGAGTTTATAATACATGATATACAATAAAACATGTAGACATCAAGAGTACACAGTGGAAAACTAAAGATCATAACAAATAAATAATTAAGCGAATAGATGCGTAACATACCTCTTGCAATGGTAGATATCTTCAATGAATGTGACAAAGTGGTTTAACGAGTTATCCACTTACCGCTTTATAACTCAAACCAATTGGTGTAAGAATAGTGTCTTACAACCACGCTCTTGTACACACGAATTAACCAATGAATCAAGCGATTTCTAGATCTAACACAAGTCCTTGTTTTATGAGAAAACAAAACCAAAACACCCTATGAGGAGGGTTTGGCCGAGAATTTCAAGAGGAGAAGGAGAGATCTAGGGTTAATTCAATGCACAAAGTATGAAAACCCTAAGCCCTAGCCTTCGATATATAGTGAATGGAAATCTTGAAAAACAAGTTAGGGGTTAGGCTTGGAGAAAGCCCCTTGGCCGGCCACCCTTAAGGAGAAAAAATATTTTTGAAATCTTTTCCTTTTCAAGATATTCACCATGTATTTCTCCCTTTTACATTTAACGGTCATTAGTCATTTCCGTTAAATACTTAACGATCGTTAGACGGACTTTATGTGCAATAATTAATCGTAAAATAAACGTTAATTATTTAACTTTAATTCTCATTCGCTAATGTGTGCAATCCGTGGTCACGAGTTCGAATCCGGACATTTATGTATTTGTAAATATATACATTTCCAACAGTCCCACTTGGATATGTTTACAAAATGTGAAATGACGTTGGTTAGCGTCTAGCAACACGCCAATGCCCCTAAGACAACTTGTGTATGGTTTTCGGAGAAAACCAAGTTTTGATGATTCATCATCATATTCATCCTTTGTTTCTAATACCATGTTAATAAGAATATGGATCTCACTCATTTCTTAATTAACTATTCTGCTTCTCGCTTTATGTGATTGATCAAGATTACCAATTCTTCCGAACATATTCCGAAGACCTTGGGCATGGCCATGCAAACATCTTAACAACCCTACGAGGGCCCAAAGAAGATTATACTTCAAAATAAATTTGAGGAAAACAAATCATATTTTGACTACAAGCAGGATTCATAGATTTCGCAACACTTCTGAAAACAATCCTTATAACTACCATTTACGTATAGCGTTAGATTGCTTCACAAAAATGCACTACATCCATGACATATCTCTGGTATCTCAAGTCAGAGGATAAATATTCATGATATACTTAATGACTAAGATCCATAAAGTATCATCATGTGGGTGGGATAAGTCCTATACTCAATTCATTGAATATCATCTGAAATTAGTCATGCTACGCATCAATATACTTTCAAGTATATTCTAACTAATACTCAGATTTGTCTTAATTCAATATCATTCCCGTGTTATTGATTGACAATGGACTATTTAGAATAACTTAAGTTATTCAAGGTTTTAAACATGCAAATATAGGATAACATCACAATAAATGAATAATAAACATAACAAAATACTTTATTTCATTTTAATAATAATGTTTACAATATCCTTTTATCAAAAATACTTAGTCACAAATGGGCATGAAACTACTAGCTAAACGAACTCCAAACTTATCGGACAAATGATTAAGTTTTTCACCGTGTAAGGCCTTCATTAAAGGATCTACTAGGTTATCATCTCATGTGAACTTTGAGCAACTCAATTTCACCTATCTCGACTTGCTCTCTAACATAGTGATATTGTCTAGGATAGTGTCCGTGCCCTTCATGACTCCGTGTTCATGGGCAAAAGTAATTGCAGCGAATTGTCATAATATACTTTAATAGAATTTTCAATCGACGGCATAACACCAAGCCCCAAACAAACTTCCTTATCCAAACAGCTTCCATGGTAGCCTCGAGGCGCGCTATGTACTCACTTTCTGTGAGACATCGCAAGTGTTGTCATTTCTTGCTCTTCCAATCCACAAGACCTCCATTGATGACAAATATGTAGCCCGTCGAGACTTCATATCATCTTTGTCACACTTCCGTGATGCATCGCAAGAACCTATAATGAGCAGCTCGCTTCGGATTTCCCCATACACTATGAACATATCACTTGTAGCCCTAAGGTACTTGAGAATATGTTTAATGTGACCAATGAATTTTACCGGATTACGTTGATACCGACCGGTCAAGTTTTGAGCAAACGCCACATCGTGCCTTGTGCATCGTGCCGCATACATTATAGATCCTACACCAAGCATAAGGAACTTTCTTCATACGCGCCACCTCTGCAGTATGTTGAAGCACAGCATTGGCAGCTCAATCCATGATTTACTTGCATTGGCAAAAATCCCTTCTTGGAATTTTGCATATTGAATCTCTTCAATATTTTGTCAATGTAAGTACTTTGGCTTAAACCAATTAGCCGCCTTGATCTATCCCTGTAGATCTTGATTCCAAGGATATATGATGCTTTCCCTAAGTCCTTCATCGAAAAACATTTACCAAGATAGGCTTTCACCTCATTCAGACTTGGTATATGATTTCCTATGATTAATATATCATCGACATATAGAACAAGGAAAGTAACATGACTCCCACTAGCTTTGTGATATAGACATGGTTCATCAAGATTCTGAGTAAATCCAAAACATTTGATTTCTCCATCAAATCTTTTATTCCATTGCCTTGATGCTTGCTTCAGTCCATAAATGGACCTTTTAAGCTTGCATACACGGTTAGGAAATAATGGATTCACAAACCCCTCCGGTTGTGCCATATAGATGTCTTCATCTAGACGACCATTCAGAAAAGCGGTTTTGAAATCCATTTGCCAAATCTCATAGTCATAGTGTGCAGCTATGGCTATGAGAATCCTAATAGCTCTTATGTCCGCTACAGGAGAAAAAGTCTCCTCATAGTCAATGCCATAGGTTTGAGTAAAAGCTTTAGCCACCAAACGAGCCTTGTAGGTGTGTACATTGCCATCCATGTCGGTTTTCTTTTGAAGATCCACTTACTTCCAATGACTTTAGCATTGGGAGGAGGTCAACTTCAATCCGACATCATTATCTTTCATGGATTGCATTTCCCATTCATAGCAATCGCCATTTATCCTTTTCGTGATCGACCATGGCGCTTTATAGTTGGCGTGTTCATTAAGATCCCCAACCATATTTTCCTCCACCCTACGTTAAGACATAGATGGTCGGTGTGCGTATAGTCCTTTCATACTACGAATGGGAACAACTTGGAGGAACGCCTAAGCTTTCGTGCTCTTCTTGAAGTTGGCTAGTAGTTTCGTAAGGTGTTGTATCTTCTTGATCATATTCTAGATCATATACTCTCCCACCGAGTTCTTGAGATATGAGATTCCTTTCAAGGAAATCTCCATACCTAGCCACAATGACTTTGTTCTCACTGGTAGTAAGTAGTAACCCATAGTTTCCTTAGGGTATCCTACAAAGATACACTTAATGATCCGGCTTGAGCTTATCGGTGTGTCACGCTTAACAAACGCCTCACATCCCTGCACCTTTAAGTAAGAAAAGTTGGGAGCTTTTCATCCATATTTCATATGGAGTTTTAACAACCTTCTTTGTTGGAACCATATTCAAAATGCGAATAGCGCTTCAAGGGCATAATCCCAAAAAGTAAAAGGAAGAGTCGTAAGTTCAAACATTGATCGTACCATGTCAAGTAAAGTATGATTTTCCTTTCGATACATCATTTTGTTGTGAAGTATAAGGAGATGTGAGTGCTGGATAATTCCACACTCACTAAGTAATCTTTGAACTCTTGACTTATATACTACCACCTCTATCGGATCGAAGAGCTTTAATCTTCTTACCGAGTTGTAACTCTACTTCACTTTTGAAAACCTTAAATGTTTCAAAGACTTCATGTTTATGTTTAAGTAAATAAACATAACCATAACGACCGAAATCATCCGTAAAGGTTAAGAAGTAGATAGCACCACGTTTTGATACATGTCTAAGTGGACCACACACATCGGTGTGTATTAATCCAAGTAGATCGAAGCCCTTTCCACTTGTGGTGAAAAGGTTTCCTTGTCATCTTCCTAGCTATGCAAGATTCGCATTTTCAAATGATTCATCATTGACCGTTGGCAAAAGCCCATCGTGTTGCAAAGATTTCCATGCGTTTCTTGCCTATATGGGCAAGCGACAATGCCAAAGATAAGAAGAGTCACGGTTAGACTTGCTCTTCTTATTGCTAATGCTATACAACAATTATTTTCATTGGATACACAACCATCCATATCAATTTCAAACACACCAAGCATAGGAATTGCATTAAAGTAAAAATATTATTTAAAGAAACGAAATTCCATAAGCGGTAAAAGTGTGCACAAAACCAATATTTTTAACAAAGAAACTGAAATAACACCCCTAACAATGGAGGGTGCATAATCACAATTATTTAGTTCCAAAATTAAGCCCGAAGGCAACACTAAATCAAAAGTCCCTATGGCTTCGACAACCGCACGCTTTCCATTTCCAACGCACAAGTATCTCTCTCCATGTCGACTTCTTCACCCTCTAAGTCCTGCGATGTATTACGGATGTGAGTACCACATCCCGTATCATTTATCCGAGAATTTTGCTTATGAGGAAAAGAAAATAATTCAAACATAAAATACACGATGAGCTAGGCACCATCTTATTTTTATTCAAGGCACTCATTCAAAATCTTTGAAAGTTCCGCCCAGTGACTCAGTGAGTTGCAGTGGTGGCAAGTTAAATCCTTCTTAGGATTCTCCTTTTTCTTTGAGGTTCTTCTTAGGAGTCGGTGGGATGACAACTTGTTTCCCTTTCCTTTTCCTTTCCATTTCTTATCGCTTGCTTTGGCTTATTCACCCTACCACCACAGATTGCAGTACAAGCAGTGTAGGAGCCTTCTTTGGCAATCTCTTCGTAGTCTACAAGCATTGCATGTAAATCATTCACCGCCTTCCCGTGCAATGCATGTTAAAATTTCGGACAAAATCACCAAATCGCTCCTGATTAAGGGAGTGATTGATGAGGCCGACATACATCATTCGAGTAACCACACCGAAGCTTCTCCAATTGGTCCAAGTGATGTTTCATCTCGAGGACGTGGTCGGAGACAGTTGCCAACCTCCTCGCTTGCGGTGTGAACCTTTTCAATTAGTTCATACAGCTTCGATTTCTTGGTGGCTTCTCAAACATACGTTTGAGTTCATCTAGCATGCTCATAGGCGGATAGTGCTCAATTTTTTCAACCAGCGGACATCCCGAAAGCATTAGACACGCCACATCATTATGCTTCTCATTTAGTATTTTCGATAATTAACCTTTTCAAGAAAATTAATTACCCATGGTTCATAAGCATATAACCATTTAATTTTCAACGAAAAACTAGGATCCAATTGACATAGTTTCATCACATCGGTTGATACGCTAGTAATGAAATTATTCAAGATGGTGCGAGTCGAACCTCGATTGCCAATTTTTAAATTGCAATTCCTAGATTTATGGGATTTACATTTAGCCAATTTCAATTGCCATGTAAACATGTTTTATCCCCATCTTATGCCTTGAGTTGCCGTTCACTACAAAACTCAATTAAGTTGTCCAACTTAAGCGCAAAATCATCCATGCCCTTTCTCACGTCACGTGGATATTTTACCCGTTGATTACGATCTAAATCACGTTCTCACGCAAATAAAAGGTAATCTCAGGTGTTTCCGTTTCGTTGGATGGCATATAACTTAAATTAAGGGTAATAATTTTGATGTCAAATCAAATATGTACAAAGATGTCATGCATTCATCTTCGTAGCATAGTTTTTATTAAAACATTTATATCTTTGTTTTAATGTTTAAGCTTTTCATTATCAAACTTTAATCGAGGTATTGGATAACCAATTAAAGAATCACCTTAATTACCACTATATCCTACTACTGCATGAGTCATAAGACCCAAGTTATTCGGATAATTACCACAAAAGTGGCGCGTAGAGATTAGAGTAATTCACCCTTAAGATTTTATGCACATATATAGGAATACTTGGTAGCTCCATTAAGGCACAAACGAGCGGAGAATCGGTCGTGTGAAGCATATTAAAAACCCTCATCTTTAGGCGTCACAATTTAATCGTTCCTCCTTGTACACATCACACGGTTTGTCATTAATGGGTGAGCCGTTCTAACTATTTTGTGCAAAAATCAATCAATTAAACGATTACGATTACTATGCTTGAAAATACATGTTTCACCATTGTTTAGGTCAGTTTATTTTCTTATCAAAATACCCTTGTTACACATAACAACAAGCAAGTATTTAAAAAAAAATAAACAAATAAACAATGAAGGCATAACAAAAAATAAGTCATGCATATCAAATAGCCACATGCAAACCTTTTTGATAAATCCTATTAATAATCAATTCTAGATCATCAATATGTATATATTTAATTAAGACTTTCACCCGTTTTCATCTATGTACAAGGTGAGCCACATGCATCGATTCATCGATTCGTAAGTCAAAATTAAACATATACCACATAGCACATAATTGATTAAATAATAATTATTGAGGTCTTCCCGATTTTAGATCTATCAAAATTTTTAGTGTATATCACTTAAGCAAGAAAGACATACGATAAGCGGATCCATGATAAAACATGCATGTAATTATCATGGACATAAATTACACTTAACAATTAATGCAATTAAACAGAGTTACACAATACACATAAAATTGCATACATCCTAGGGTTTCTAATCCAATTAAACTAAGCTTAATTTGGAGAGAGCGACGAGAAAGATTGGGCCATGCCGCCATGGAATATAAAGGTGGTATGAACCTTAGTAGGAAAAAAGATGACCAAGGCGGAGTTGTTATTTGAATGATAGTAGGAAAATTGATGATCAAGGCGGGGGCGTTTGTGTCGGCTTATATAGTGGGCTTATGACTTATATGGTTTTCGGCTTATTTTTTATAAGCTCATTTTTTGTGGCTTATTTTGAAACTTTTCGGCTTATATAAGTTTATTATGACATGATAAGCTTATATAAGCCAAAGTTTTAAAATAAGCCACAAAAAGTGAGCTTATGTAACATAAGCCGAAAACCACATAAGCAATAACAAGCTATATAAGCCGAAACAAACACCCCTGTAGTTATTTTCATTTAGTGTACGCAACAAACCATAACAATTCAGAATTACGCGACTAGTAGATTCTACTGTCATGAATTACAAACACAAACACAGAAAGTTGCAGATGGCATTTTTGCAAAACACAAACACAAATTAAAAGAACCATACTATCCTAAAACTTATTTAAACCACGTAAATACCAGACAACTATCTACCGATTTTTTTAATAAAAACTATATCACCAAAAAAGCCTCCGGATTACAAAAATGAAACCAATATTGATATACTTTTGATTTAAAAAAAAAGAAAAGATATCTGGCGATTTCTTTAATGAAAAATACACATCCGAAAAGGTCTATGGATTCGAATAAAACAAGTCCAATATTGATATAATTTTAACATACGTGTGATTTTATAAAAAATATTGAAGCTTAATACATACATTTAAAAAAAACAAATAAAAAATAATAATAAATAAATAAATGAACCCTTAACATACCAAATAACTTTTGAGAATACCCTAAATTTTTTTCATAATCTTCGCAACAAATAGTATGACATAAAAATGAACTAAAAATAAGTTAAATTTTACAACCTCAAACTTAGCTATAATATTAACAAAACTCTTATTAAACTTATATGCGCAAATAAAAAAGGGTTAATAACCTATTAAAGCATCATACTTGTCACAAAAAGCAGTTCGACGTAGCGAACAAAAAAAATATCCCTTTTGGCTATTTGACCCGACTATTTTGTCCTTTATAAGCATTTTACCTGTTACTCCCGGTCACCACCTATTACTCCCAGGTCACCTCTTACGATCACCACCTATTACTCACAAAACTCATTTCCAAACACACTTTCTCTTCCACCTTTACCACCACCACCTCTTTGACCACCCACCATTGCAACATCACCCAATTTATGAACACCCACTTCAGATTAACACGGCCACCACAACGCACTCCCGGTCACGCGTCGATTTCCACCCACTAAATATATTAAAGTTTATTTATTATTATTATTTTTTTACATTGTGGAGCAAACACGAAACAAACAACCACCACTAACTAAACCATAAGAATCAAAGATAAGCAAATCCATTTCCCAAACCCGTGAAGTGGACAAATCCATTTTACCGATGGATCCTTTATTGCTTCGACTCATTTTACCTGTTACTCTCAGTCCTTTATTGCTTCGAAACAAACACCCACCACTAACTATTGATCCGTGAAGCAAATCCATTTTACCAGTGGATCGACTGAACCCTAAACGGGTTCTTGACCCAAAACCCAAACACAACCGATTATATTATGTTTTGGGTTGATTATATTATGTTTTGTTAGGTGGGTGGTGCCGGCTGTTAGCGGTTGGTGGTGGGTGGTGCCGGCTGTGACGGTTGGTGGTGAGGCTGTGACGGATGCCTTGGGTTGATTATATTATGTTTTGTTAACTGCAATGTCGACTAAAATGATGTTTTGTCACAGATGTGCAAGTTATACTATGATGTTTTGTTAACTGCAACAGGAGACGTGTACATTAAACCGGATACCGGTGGGTAAGTGGTCAAATGCTTATAAAGGACAAAATAGTCGGTCAAATAGCCAAAAGGATATTTTTTGTTCGCTACGTCAACTTTTGTGACAAGTATGATGCTTAATAGGTTATTAACCCATAAAACTCCACGCGACGGGCAAAACAAACTACTAAGAAGTCATGCATAAGTTATACGAAAATAAAATTTTGTCAAACAAAAAACGCATGTATCGTAATTAAAAAGCCACGCCGCGGTTGCTATTTTTCTCGTTATCATTAAGTATGTGAGTTTACGAAGAGTTATACAAACATAAATATTTTGAAATATATATCTAAAAGGTTTACATGCTTTATTTTTAGTAAATTACATGGATCGTCTCTGTGGTTTGCCTAAAGTTTAACTTTGCAAAAAATAACACTTATGGTCATTTTTTAATCTGGTGTTAAATGAGTTTTTTTTCTTTCTCATTTATACGTTAGCCCTTTTGATTAAAGACCATTGAATCGTTTATCTGTTATAATAACGGCCGTTTATAGGTTTAAAGTTTTTCAACTTTAGGTACGTTTTTACACGTGTTCGTCCGTTTTTATAAGTTTTCATATGTTTTTATACGCTTTCCTAAGTTTTTATCCGTTTTTATACGTTTCCGTTTTCATACGTTTTCATCCGTTTTTCTTACGTTTTCATATGTTTTTATTCGTTTTTATACGTTTTCGCCCATTTTCTTACATTTACATACGTTTTTGTCCATTTTGATACGTTTCGTTCGTTTTTCTTACGTTTTTATCCGTGTTTATACGTTTTATTATGTTTTTATCCGTTTGTATACGTTTTCGTTCGTTTTTATACATTTTTATCCGTTTTCGTACGTTTTATACGTTTAGTCCGTTTTTTACGTTTCCTTATGTTTTTATCAGTTTTTATACGTTTTCGACCGTTTTTCTAAGTTTTCGTCCGTTTTTATACGTTTTCGTTCGTTTTTCTTACGTTTTATCTGTTTTATATGTTTTCATATGTTTTCGCCCGTTTTCTTACATTATCATACGTTTTGTCCGTTTTATATCTTTTTATCCGTTTTTATAAGTTTTTCTTACTTTTTCATACGTTTTTATCCGTAAGAAAACATATAAAAATGGATGAAAGAATATAAAAACGGACGAAAACGGATAAAAACATTTAATCCGTATAAAAATGGATGAAAACATATAAAAATGGATGAAAACGGATATAAATGTATGAAAACATATCAAACGGACGAAAACGTGCAAAAACAGACGAAAACGTATAAAAATAGATGAAAACAGATATAAATGTATGAAAACATCAAAACGTGTAAAAACTGACGAAAACGTATAAAAACGAGAGAAAACGTATACAAACATATACAAACGGATGAAAACGTATAAAAAACGTATAAAACGGACGAAAACGAATAAAACCTGACAAAAACGTATGAGAATGTAAAACGGGAGAAAGCGTATAAAAACGGATCAAAAAGTATGAAAATGTAAGAGAACGTATAAAAAAGGATAAAAACGTACGTAAACGGACGAAAACGTTAAAAACGGATAAAAACGTTTGAAAATGTAACGGACGAAAGCGTTAAAAACGAATAAACACGTTTAAAAATGTAAGACAACGGGCGAAAACATATAAAAATGGATAAAAACGCATAAAAATTGACAAAAACGTATAAAAATGGACAAAAATGTAAGAAAAATGAGCAAAAATGTATAAAAACGGATAAACGTACGAAACTTATAAAAACGTATGAAAACGGACGGAAATGTATGAAAACGTAAGAAAAACGAACGAAAACGTATAAAAACGGATAAAAACGTATAAAACGAACGAAAACGTAAGAAACGTATAAAAACATTCCTAAAGTCGAAAAACTTTGAGTTATAAACATTCGTTATTATAAGGGATAGACGATGCAACGATGCTTTTAACTAAAAAATTTAGCGATGTAAATGATAATCAGGCTACACTTAACACCAGTTAAAATAAGGACCATAAATGTTATTTTTTGCAAAGATACTATTTATGCAGCTTTAAGCTTTTAGATACTGGGAGTGAAATTTTAGACAAACCACGTGGACCATCCATGTAACTTACTCTTTATTTTTCACGACAAAAATAAAATAGAAAAATAAACAACCCCGAACACCCCAAAATGAGCGTCTACGGAGGAGACAGTTGGGGTAGAGAAGCAAGCCACCGGAAAAGAAGACTCGACGATCTGCTTCTGGACACTGTTGCCGGAGATGAATCTTCTTACAGGAAACTTAATTCCGGGAAATATGTCTGCCTTGTTTGCCCACATAATCCGGTTCTTGATACTCCTCTTATGCTCTCTGTATGTTCTCTTCCAACCTTATCCAATTTAGTATTTGGATTAAAGTGCTTATTTTATGCTTGATAAATGGTAACTAGCTTAAAAAAACATTTTTTGTGTTGTATATAAGAATGTAGAAAAATGTAATTAGTAAATAAAGAAATTATGACCCGAACCCAGTTAGCAAAACCCTCCCGATAGCCCCATTGGAGCGCGATGCTCCCCCAAACCCGCCCCCTTTCCCACCGGGGATCTTTTCGGGAGGTCCTCTTTTGAGGAATCGAGAAACCATTAATAATAATTAAGCTCTCGGCTTAACAAGTCTTCAACAATAGTATTGAACATAAATAACGACAAGTTACACCGATCACAAATCACAACTTCTCTTTAAAATATGACACGAAACAAATTTTAATGATTACGAATCAGAACCTTCCAAAGATAAAAAGTTTAGAGAATTACGTTTTTATTATGCAATTACATTTATAATAGGGAAAATGATCTAAAAAGACTTCTAACTTGACACTTTTTCTTTTTGTAGGCATCAAACTTTTAATTTTCCTATTGTAGCATCTAATTTTCTTAATTTTCCTATTGTAGCATCCAACTTTCTTAATCATCCTATTGTATGCATCCAACTTCCTTAATCTTTATATTCGTAGGCATCCAACATCCTTAATTTTCCTATTGTCACCTCACTTTTTGCGTTACAGGCCTACAATAGAAAAATTAAGAAAGTTGAATCTTCTAATAAGAAAATTAAATGTTTGATGCCTACTGAAAAAAAAAATAAGCAAATTGGATGTCTTTTAGACTATTTTCCTTTATAATATTATGTGTGTGTATAAGCATGCCCGCCCGCCTAAAAAATTCGGATATCAGGTTCTGTTTTTTTTGCCATCCCTACCTATTTGTATATGTTAATGTTCGGTTTCTGAATGAGCACTTTCAAACAAGAAAGTCCCTCCTTATTTTGCCCCAAAACAACAGAAGCTGTTTGTGTAATCCAAACACTCCGAACAGTTTATCTACTAAAAGATAAGCAGTTAAGAAGAAAAAATTAGCTAGAACCCTCTAGATAAGCACTAAGAGATTAGGAGGATGAACCTATTTCTTTTCAAGCAGAGAAGCACTTTAAAATCAGCAATCCCGAACACCCCCTAAATCTTTTAGTAATTAATTATCTGGTCATCAGATCTTTAATAATGAGCGCATTCAAACACTGTTGTTATCTCAACTGATTCTGTGATTCCAATTGTTTCATTTTCGGTAATAACTTTCAAAAAAAGATGTCAACCCAAACTTGAGGATAGATGCATACTGAAAATAATTTTGTTGTCTTACATTCATGTGCAACATGCACAAGACGCATCATTTCATATCTTGTTCCTAGATTCTTTTATATGAAATATGATTACAAAATAGTATTAGTGTGTCAAATATTATCAAATATTAGTATTGATCTAGTTATGTAGTTAATAAATAAAATGGTTTAGGAAGCTTTAGGGTACTGCAAATACACTTTGAGCGGCTTTCAACCTGTTTTCACTCATTTGACATTTTTTTCCATTTTTTTTTCAACCTGTTTGACCCGTCAGAAATGAAAAGAAAAGTAAACTGAATGGACCCATCTATATGTATATCTGTAACTGGGTTGAAATTGACTCTTCTTTGTTACACATTTAATGTCCTAATTCTCTTTGGAAATCAATTTACAGATGCACATGAAAGCCAAACGCCATCTTGCTGCAGAACTGAGGCTCAAACAAAGAGAAGAAGAAAGACAAAATGAGATGAATAAGCGGATAGCTTTGTCACTAGATTCTACTTCTACCAAGCAGACAACAAACTTAGCTGGCAAACCATTGACTGAAAAAACTCGGAAAGCGACTTTTGAGTTGCTTCACCATACTTATCCTGCACAAACTGCCGCAAATAACAGCCCAATATCTGAGAGTGCACCATATGAATCAGCTTCTGTTCAAATTGAGGCATCTGGTAATGCTGTTTTGCAGCTCCCATTGGATTACCGGGAGCGTAGGGAGAGAGAACTTAAGTTTACATCAGCTGGTTGGAAGCGTGACTGCAATGGAGGCTGGTTTAGAGATGAAAATGTAAACCTTCTTGTAGGGAATATTGCCAAGCAAGTTATAAATATCAAATTTGTCAAATGAGGTACCCGCTACTTTCTTCCTCATCAAAAGATGACATATGTTTCATTTTTGACAAATAAAGGAGTGGGTTACACTTTTGAGAAATCGATGGACCCTATTTTAATCAATATTCTTTAAGTTTCACAAAAAAAGAACATTTATATTTGGTAAAAATTGAACCTGGATTTACGTTTTTATTAATGCGAAAGTAGTGGATATCTCATTTGGCATATTCTGTATTTTATAATAACTTTCTTGGCAATTGTCTTATTTTATCCCCCATATATTATTTGTGATTTTAGTGAGATTCACAAATGTTATCGTGATTGTAATTACAACTTTGATTCAGGTTGAATTTGATTCTGATGAAGAAGATCCAAATGAGGTTTTTGCAAAGGGAGAATGAGTGGTGATTGAATAAGTGGTGTGATCAACTTAATGTTGCGAGCAACTAATTTTAAGATGAATCAGGGATGTTTAAACGGTTGTGCAGCTCTGGTAAGTTTTAAACAGTTGCGTTCTTGGGTGGAAACGGAACAAGATTGTGATAGTAGGATCACTTGTCTGAAGGAGATAACAACAGGGGGAGTTGGGTAACATGTCAGAATGGGTCATCTTTGTATGGCTTCGTTTAGGCCACTTATTGTAAGCATTTAATGTATGAAATATGATTGTACAATGACTTCTTTTTAATGCAAAACTAATTTGTGAATTAATATATATGGAAGCTTGTCAAATTTGTTGAGTTTCTTTTTAAGATTTTGTAATTTTTTTATAACGAAAATTTGGTGTATTCTTAATGTTGTTACTAACAAGGATTAAGCTATTGCGTTTCATCAATGAGATCATTTGTATCAACCTAAACTAATGAGAAATGTTTGAATTTGTATAGCTGTGTTTACGAAAAGAAAAGGAAGAAGATTTACTCATTACTCTGCTGATCACGCGCAGTAATACTGAGTTTAAATGCTTCTATCGACGGAGCCAAGTATGACATTGGGTATGCCATGGCCCACCCAAAACATATGTTAGATACCAATACAATGTATGTATTATCTATTGATATACTGTATCAAACTCACTACATATTTTCTGGCCCACCCAAATACCAAAGATTTGACCCATCCAAATAAATACTTAGAAGTGTAAGGCAGTAAAATTACAGAAGTTCCATGGTCGATGACTAAACAAAATTATCTAACCAGTTGATTCTTTTCGCTATTTTTACACGTTTGTGAGTCTTGAACTTTAGAATGGGTTACGAACTGATGATCTTCAATTTAGTAATACAGTAATTGATGTTGAGAAATATATTGCCAAAACTTTTAGTTTAGATGATTTCAATGAAAATTTTTCACTGGAAGACTTCTAAAATTTATACATTTACTTTTCTTATATTCGATTCGGCCCACCCGAGTGAAAAATCCTGGCTCCGTCACTGCTTCTATCTTCTGTACTTGCCTTTTTACCATTAACAAATCAAAGCAACTTATCAACCCCCACCTAAACCTATCTCCTTCGGCACACACCAACATCATACGAATGTTTTAGAGTGCCTAAGATGAAGTATATGAAAGGTTACGTAAGATTATGTAATGATTTTCAAGCATAAAAATGAAATACAATATCTGTGTTTCCTTCTCTCCTTTTGATTATACTCTGCAGGCAACACCTTGTGTTCCAAATTTATATCCTCATTTTCCTTCAATACATAGATCATCAATTTTCAGCTGTTAAGCTTTCATAAATATTATATGGCTGCTTCTTTCACTCAATTTCAGCGTCGTTATTTACCATTCAGATCCCCCACTTTGTTCATGAATTGGTATGTTAGATATACGTATGATCATCTATGCCGAGTAAGATAACTGATTAATGGGGGATGTGAGGGGGTTCTTTGCTTTTTTCTCAGTGTAAAATTTTCTAATTTGTTTTTATATAGTTTTAACAACAACTTTGACGATCACAACTTTATTACACTTTGACACAATACAACTTAATTACACTTTGACATAGCATAATATTGAAACACGAAACAAATATTTTATATGAGCATTTTAGTCAGCCTAAAGTGCATAGGTCTTGATGTCATGATCTTGTTCTAGCTGACGCATGTGTTTCTCATCTAAATGAACCCATGCTTCTAACCCATCACCTTATTTATCATCCATCATGGTCACAAAATTTTGGACTTGCATCGTTCCAATGCTCGTCCAAACTGGCTTACCCGGCCAAAATGAGTGTATAAAATGAGAATTTGCACCAACAAGTAAAAAAATAGGTGTTTACATCATCATTTGTGTTATGTTTATAAAACTGCACAAAAGGATCAACTAAAACATCATATTTGTTCTCACTATATACTGTTATTGGTTTAGCATATTTACAATATATTTTCAATTTTTTTGTACCGAGTCATCTTATTCTTCGGTTTATGATAACGCTTCACGCGTCGTTCGGGTCAAAGGAACTTCCTTTTAAATCGAGCAAGTTTTCAACACCCAAGCGATGAACCTGTCGTTGTAGTGTAGTATTAGGGTAAGCCGGGTATTGATATCGTTCTCTAGGGGAATAGGAATGCTAGTGAGAAGTTACTACGCTAAGGTTGGGGTTGAGGAAGATTATTTTTTTTTTATCTTTTTATGTTTTTTTAAGGAAAGGAAAGGTACGAATCTCGGGGTTTGGATTTGGGGGGTTGGTATTTCTACCGATTACTCTACTTATCTAATTATCTAATCTAAGTTGTATGTAGTCTATGTCTAATTATTGTGTGCTCGTATGATAGTTTAAAGATGTGTTTACTTAGGTTTTACTACTCCTTAATTATCTCCTATTAGTGGTTGAATTGTCACGTCCTTATTCTTAGTTGCGTTGTGTGTCTAAAGTTGTAGGGTATGCGTTTCTCCCTAACTCTTTGAACTTACCAAAGGGTCTCGTCTACAAAACCCACTAGGGATAATAAACTCTTACTCTAAGGCACTCTTTGGATGGTTTAGCTTACAACTACTCAAGGAGTTATATTCTAAGGTTCACAAAGATTTAATCAAGCATTAAGTACACAACGAATGACTTATCGCATTACTAGATCATTAATCAACTAAGATAAGAGACAACCAATCAATATTCAATAATTAAGTTTCATATTCCCTAAGCAAACACACAAGTAAATTAGCCGGACATGGAGAACATGCAAGCATACACACAAATAATCAAAGACATAATTGTATTAATGAAGTAAAACACTTATCTTGATGTAAGATAGGGTTTGGAACCCTAAAATACTGTACAAGACAGCCTTGGTTCGGTTTAGGTTTTTACTCCAAAAGACTACACACCAATACTGAAAAATTCGGATTCTATATATAAGATTACACATGCGACGGCGTCACCTTATGTTTTGTGCCGTCGTGTCGCCGTCATTAGGGTTTCGTCTTGGCCATGTTAGACTTGCGACGACGTCACCTTATGCTTGTGACGTCGTCTCTTGACTTCGACACCGTCTGGATTGCATCTAGGCCGTGCGAGTTGCGACGGCCTACTCTTTTATAACTTGCGTCGTCGCTTGAAAATAGGAGTTTGGCTTACGTCCGTCACAAAATCCTCCGACGGCGTCGCGTATAAAACTGTGGCCGTCGCGCTTATGTTTTCGGCGACTTTGAGTGTCTCGATTCGACTTTGGCCATTTTCTTCGTATATTCGCGCCTTTTCGTCCAAATAAGTGCCATTCAGACATTTGCCTTCAAGAGACCTAAAAGTGAAAAGGAACGATATTAAGCAATAACGGATACAAAAGTGATAAAATAAGGGCTTAACGACCCTCAAAAGGTACCTTTTAAAACCTTATCAAATATCCTACACTTGGTATTTGCTTGTCCTCAAGCAAATGTGCTTTAGCCAATTAATTTATAAGTTAGGGTCATGAAGCATTGGTTTAAAACGGTCCACAACACATATAAGCCCCAAAGTCATAACAAGCACGGAATACATACTAGCACCTCGCATGGGGTGTTTGGATACTCGCATCTCTCTCGGTGTATATGAAATATAACAAATTGGAAATGGAAGATAAACACTCATTAACCGGTCCTAGTACATAGATTACCATAGGCTTGAGAATAGATCAAACCTCCATCGCTTTGGCGTAAGCACCTAGGAAAGACTATCAAAGAGGTCTTTAAAGGGTTGTAACGTTAGGCTTACTGTAGGAAACAAAGGGTTTGGTGGGATAGGTATTTAGTGGTGGCAAGTCAAAAATCTTATTGTTACAAGCATACGAAGAATGGCGTTGCTAAGCCAAGACCGGACACTCTAGACTCTAGCTAAGCGAAATAAACAAACATAAATTTAAAGGATAGATGTAGAATGGTAGCCTTTTTTTTTTTTTTTTTTTTCATACACTTTTACTCTACCATCCTCTACGGTAACATCAAAATGATAGGGATTTATAGGCACATCCTACACTTGAGTTTTATTACTCTAATACTAATTTGACCCGAATTGAAAGATCAAAACACTTGGGGTACATTATTATGCAAACAAAGGAATTTGAATTTAACGTTCCTTCCGTCATTTCATAAACTTTAACTTTTCCCATGAATCCCAATCGTCCCAAAGCTGTATACAAAGGATATGACTCGACTTAGCAACTCATGCAAGCAACGGATAATTGAACTAAGGGTTTAGGGTGATAACAATAATGCGCTAAAGTGAATGCATACGAGGTAGGCTAAGGGGATTTGGGTGTATATTTGGGGGTGGGGTGTAAACAATGCTCTTCATTGATATTCGGAAAAACGAAACATCACGAGAACCGCGAAAAGGATAGGCTCGAGGGTTAACTAGGGTATCGTGTACTAAAGATGAGTACAACGCAAAGGGTGTGGGGAATTACTCAACGGTGTGGAAGAAGTAATTATATTACGGGTATCAAACAAGGGTTATCCTAATGCCTCTTATCATTTAGTTATTCCTAACTACACAAGTGCGGTCTTACTAGCGATCTCGGGATGCATCACAAAACAAGTTCTAGAATCTATTATACTACCGGTTCACACTCTAAGCATTAAAGATGAATGCTTCATTCCTACTAATCTAAGGCGATCCTCGCATTTTGGGTGGAATTTAGGTGGTAAAGGGTTTTGTGCTAGTCATGCAACTTCCTATCCGTGAGACGCTTTTGTTAAAACTAATAGCCCACTCCTATATGTCATGAAAATTTTAAATTTGGTGCCAAAATTACCTAACAGACATATTCTCATGGTTTATTACACAAATACAATTGGATGACAAATATTCAAGGATAAGCATAGTTTCAAAGTTCCGTTTTATTTTCCTCCACACTTAAACCGAACATTGTTCTCAATGTTCCCGAGAAAATATCAAAGTTATGATAATGGAAGGTAATTAAAATGAAAGAAACTAGTACTCCCCGATTAGCTCGGTAGGATCCGTGTGTGAAGTAGTGGTTAAATCCTTTCAAGAAGAATTCATCGTGAAAAGCTCCTTCCAATCTTATGTAACTTATTCTTGATAAATTAAACACGCACACTTGAAGAAAACAAAGCGAAACCTTCGTAAAATCGGCGGTAATAATATATATAAGACTCGATTTAAACTAGGATATAATGCTTGTGGAATGGATGTTTGAAATTTACGGAAAACTAAGACTTGGAAAATTCAAAAATTTATAAGTAGCTCAAAAAGCGAGAAAAAGTAATGTTGTTTTACTCCTTCTGACGCGTCGGTTGCGATCTGGCCGTCGGTTATCCCGACAAAAAGCGGTCTGCGATTTTACGGAAAAATTCGGAAAATTTACATCTTTAGACTACGGAAAAATTTCTACAAAACACCCATTATGACTTCGATACAAGCATTTGACTCGAACAAACACACATATATATCTTTTAGTTAATTGTTATTCTCATGTTTACATTTCTTTTGAAAACGTGTGTAATCCTCCTACACTTATCCCTTATGTAAAATACCTTTATATGCAATTAAGACGAGGTTAAAACAAAATAAAGCATTTTTACAAATTTAAACATGAGAATAAACAATCAATAAAAGACATATGACACTAACAAGCAAACAATTAAACATGGGTTACCTCCCATGAGCGCTTTCTTTATTTAAGAGTCTTGTAGCTAGACTTGTAGTCGTGCTCTACGTGACTTCATTACCGCCACCTTGATGGTCTCTAATGGGGATTCCATGTTGTAGAAGTGCCTATGATGCACCTCTCTAAGAGTTCGTCCTCTCCCACTCGGTCCTATATTTGGTCCTAAGTTCAAGCAATCCTTATAGAATCAAAATCTTAGCCATAACATAATCTACTCCTTTTTCCCTATCCTCGTCATTCTATAATAGACCGACAGGTTTAAGTTCCTTTTCATCATTAGAGTGATGAAAACTTCTCAATCTTAAGCGGCATTTGGTAAGCTATGTCATCGGTCTCATCCTTGAATCGCACTACTCTAACGAGGATCATAGGTCATCCGGTGCTTTCTATGAAAGGTTTTCCTAGAATAACGTTGGACAAGCTAGGGTCTATGGCCGTGCTAATATCATCCACAATTATGAAGTCCGTAGAAAGCGTGAAACTACCTACATAAGCGGGCAATCCTTAACTCTACCAAGAAAATTTCACTTAACCCTAGGATTATCGGGGTCTTGCCTAGTTGGAATAGGCTTCTTCATTACCCAATTGTAGTAGGTGCTAGTCATTATGTTGATTGGGGATTTGCGATCAATGTAGCCTTTGCCACAAAAGGTGTCCTATGCAACATGGTATGTTAAGATTCCAAGGTTCCCAAACTTGATTCTAGGGCTTTTCTAACATACATGTGGAGGTCACGCACTAAGTGGTGGCGAGATAGTTCTTCTTCCGTAGGAAACTTATTGAAATAGTCATTCTCTACTTCATCTACATCCTCGGTTGTTTCATTATTCTCAAGTGTATGGTCCTCTTCGTCATTTGTTCCATTAGGTTTCACTAAAGGCGATGGTATTGACGATTGAGCGTGCTTAGCTAGCTTACTTGGGTCCTTAATCTCTACACGGAAGGCTCGGGAGTTGAGATAGCACTAACATTCCTATCACTATTGGTTATGGCTTTCAAAGGTTATCTATCTTCCTATCCATTTCGACATTGTTGGTTAAAGCGGTCAGGAAGCTTAGCTATTTGGGCTTCTTGGGATGCAACATCCCTTGATGTTTTGTTGGTTAGGATCGTTAGGTGGGGCCATGAAAATCATTGGAAGTGAATTCTTTGGTTTGTCCCGGTGAAGTCGGGCTTGCCTTTCCATGCCTCTCGGGTTTCATTGAAATTCCTAGGTCCGGGTATTGTGAAATCTTCCTCCGTTCCATTGTCTGCGAGGATCGTGAGTCAGCGGAGGCATGTTCGGGGATCGGTGCTAGTGCGTGTTATGAGGATCACAAAACGGCTCACACGAGGAAGAAACTTTGTTCACATGGTGTGAAGACTTAGGATTTTCGTAGGAACTCATTAGAATTTTACTTGATCTTCAAGTTCGATCATCCTACGGTCGGAAGGTTGTGAGTCAATGGGAGGCAAGGAGATTGCCTTAACGGTTTTGGGCAGCTCACGGGTCATCCAACTTTCGTTGTCATAGAGGCAAGGTCCTCTATTATACCCCGTGATTCTTCATGGTGAGATCACTAAGTTTTCCACCGGCCGCTTGGTCAATGGATCGCTTGGTGGGAAGTTGACATGATCATAAAGATTTGGACTTGGAGCCAAAGGTCAATGCCGTGATGAGGACTTTATGAAGTAAGTCCTTGAATTGAGTCCATGCTTAGTAGAGATTCACCACGGCGTTGTTGGAACATCAAGATGTCATTCCTAAGCTTAGTGGTTCTCCCGGTGGGAAAAATTGAGCAAGGAAGCGAGAGGTAAGATCATCCCAAATTGAGATGGAGCCGGGGAAGTCGCTCAAGCCAATTACTAGCTTGGCCCGTAGAGAATGGAAGAGGCAGTAGCGTGGTCTCCCGAGTAGTAGCATCAGGTCGATGGAATCGACAATTTTAAGAAATCCCTAAGATCTTGATTTGGATCTTGAACGAAGTCCATGGAATCACACATCCATTTTGCACCAACCGGATGGTGTCGGATCATGAGCCGTAGTTTGGGCTTGGTCGGGAAGCTCAATGGTGTTTCTATAGCCTAAGTGGCTTGGTCTCGAGTATTCACCAAGAGTACGGGCTCTTGGCGGGTCATTTGGTGGTGGGTTGATGAGTGGTGGTTGGTTATCACCTTCCATGATGAAAAGTGATGGGATTACGAACAAAGTCACGAAGAAGGGGATAGACTAAGAGAAAACTAAAATGAGAAAATTTACTTGATAGGAATCAAGTAAAGAAACCTAAAGGAGGTGGACTACTAACTAGCTATTCTATTCCCGTGGCGCCTAAAACTTGATAACGCTACACGCGTCGTTCGGGGTCAAAGGAACTTCCTTTTAAATCGAGCAAGTTTTCAACACCTAGGCGATGAACCTAATCGTTGTAGTGTAGTATTAGGGTAAGCCACGGTATTGATATCGTTCTCTAGGGAATAGGAATGCTAGTGAGAAGTTACTACGCTAAGGTTGGGGTTGAGGAAGATTATTTTTTTTTATCTTTTATGTTTTTTAAGGAAAGGAAAGGTCGAATCTCGGGGTTTGGATTTAGGGGTTGGTATTTCTACCGATTACTCTACTTATCTAATTATCTAATCTAAGGTGTATGTAGTCTATGTCTAATTATTGTGTGCTCGTATGATAGTTTAAAGATGTGTTTACTTAGGTTTTACTACTCTTAATTATCTCCTATTGGTGGTTGAATTGTCATGTCCTTATTCTTAGTTGCGTTGTGTGTCTAAAGTTGTAGGGTGTCGTTTCTCCCTAACTCTTTGAACTTACCAAAGGGTCTCGTCTACAAAACCCACTGGGGATAATAAACTCTTACTCTAAGACACTCTTTGGATGGTTTAGCTTACAACTACTCAAGGAGTTATATTCTAAGGTTCACAAAGATTTAATCAAGCATTAAGTACACAACGAATGACCTATCGCATTACTAGATCATTAATCAACTAAGATAAGAGACAACCAATCAATATTCAATAATTAAGTTTCATATTCCCTAGCAAACACACAAGTAAATTAGCGGGACATGGAGAACATGCAAGCATACACACAATAATCAAAGACATAATTGTATTAATGAAGTAAAACACTTATCTTGATGTAAGATAGGGTTTGGAACCCTAAAATCTTGTACAAGACGACCTTGGTTCGGTTTAGGTTTTACTCCAAAAGACTACACACCAATCTTGAAAAATTTGGATTCTATATATAAGATTACACATGCGGCGGCGTCACCTTATGTTTTGTGGCGCCGTCGTGTCGCCGTCATTAGGGTTTCGTCTTGGCCACGTTAGACTTGCGACGGCGTCACCTTATGCTTGTGGCGCCTTCTCTTGACCGGCGCCGTCTGGATTGCATCTGGGCCGTGCGAGTTGCGACGACCTACTCTTTTATAACTTGACGTTGTCACTTGAAAATAGGAGTTTTGGCTTCGTCCCGTCACAAAATCCTCCGACGGCGTCGCGTATAAGGCTGTGGCGCGTCACCTTATGTTTTCGGCGACTTTGAGTGTCTCGATTCGACTTTGGCCATTTTCTTCGTATATTCGCCCTTTTCGTCCAAATAAGTGCCATTCCAACATTTTGTCTTCAAGAGACCTAAAAAGTGAAAAGGAGCGATATTAAGCAATATGAATACAAAGTGATCAAATAAGGGCTTAAACGACCCTCAAAAGGTACCTTTAAAACCTTATCGGTTTAACACCAAAACCATTCTCAAATCTCATCCATTCACTCAAAAAAAAAAAAAAAAATCTTCGTTTTCATCTTCATACCCACATACAATATCAAAACCAACAAAATATTTGTGATGATCCATAGATGCAGCAACCAACACCCAACATTTGATCCATTTCAACCAAACTAATCATATAAAAAATTTGGCATTAGTTCTAACTTCTTTATCCTCCATCTTCCAATTCTAATTTGGTTCAACATAACCACTAATTGTATCCCTTCGATTACAACTAATGCCTTTTTATACATCCTATCTTGTAATTCAAATAAAAAATTTGGCCTAAAATAGACTACTGCTGCGAGTTGGCTTCCATTGGCTTGGTAAGTGTTGTCATAAAGTAATTCCTTATCTCTGGAAAAATCTGGAGGACAAAATTGGCATACCTGGAAATTTGATTTCAGTTTATTAGTCAAGTATTAACTATTATCAGAAGGTCGCAGAAGAAAAAGACAATCATACATGTAACGTTTTGCAGACGCAGAGGTCGGGTCAGAATTTTCTTGCTAGAGTTATTAACAAATTAGCGTTAAGTATGATGACAAAACTATATTATTCTAATTTGTTTTTTCATTAACATGATTACGACTTGTGCATCGAAAACAAACAGCTCATTTGACCTCTTTGGCGGTTTGACCCTTTCCTTAAAAAAAACCCATTTGACCCATTTGACCCATTACATGTATAAGATAATCCAAATACACTTGCTTAAGTAAGTGGGTTATAATGTCACCAAGTAATATGCTTCAGCATAGTATATAATCATACCATGGTTTAGAATGTAGTTTGTCAAAGTGATCCAAAACAAATAGGATGCAGTCATTCCTTAGTGACACGACATTATAGGTCTCTGATAAATCATACATGAGTGCTAAGTTGTCGGCTTTGATATCCTAACATAAAGAAAATAGGTAAAAAAATCATATGTTAACATAATATGCATAACAAACATCAAAAAAGGTGTCGATGAAAAAGAATGGGTAACTTACTCGTGCCATGGTGTACTGGCAAAGTCGCTTCAGTCCATCTAGAAGATATTGATCAGCTGCCTTTTGAAGATCCTAGTCTATTCACATGTTCACCTCTACCGATCCAGTATATATAAACCTGTAAACAGTCAATTAAAAGCGTAAAATGGATTTGTCAAATAACAAAACATTATGTAAACGTGTCAAAATGCCAGCTGCACAAAATATATCAAGATAACCATCCATCAGGTAAATGAAAATTGAGACACATACCTCATCATCAAATCAAATGTCTCCCATCTGTATTTGGGATCTGGACATCTTTAGCATCTCTTTCCTAACAACGCATTGTTCAATATGTCAAAGACATAATAATCAAATGAAAGAAAAGGAAGGCTGCTGTTATTATGTAGTTCCATATAAGTTCATTGCTACTAACCTTGTAACCACCGTCAAACATGGCCCGAAATGCATCGGAAAACAAGCGGACCAGTGCAGCAGAGCATAAAGCATTTTCACGATACCAAAAATTCAGAATGTCAACCACGACATTCAATACAATGCTACCAAAAAAAAAATCATTTGAGAAAAGTTTTTCACCTTCAATGATAAAAGTCACGTCAGAAATCATAGGGTTGTTCACATACTCCTCACCCAAGTGTACCTAAGAGTTTTTACTTCAGGTGGACTACTTCTTAAAAAGATTATACCATGCAAGAAGATTTGAGAGATAATGCCATGTACTATTTACGTTTTACCAATACTAGCAGGGTAACGCGCGGGTACCCTGAAATAAAATTTTTCGATAAATAATGTATTTTAGTTTATTATGTTCTTTTTAACAATAAATTTATGGATATCAAGAATTTCATATAGCCCGTGCCGTTCGGGCTCGAACCGATTGGCCGTGTCTGCTCGGGCTCGAGCCCGTTTGGTCTGCGCCCGTTCGGGCTCGAGCCCATTTGGCCCGTTTCCCGTTCGGGCTTGAATATTTGTATAATGTGTTTTATTATTTGTAGTAGTGAAATTTAATTTAAGAATTGTGTTTAATTTGGTTGTACAATATGTTTGATAATTTGTATTTCTTATGTAAGGGGTGTTTTAATAACTGTATTAATTGTATTTATTGACCAGTTAAATAATTGACTACATTAAATAGCATTAATGTGGTGTTTTGTTGTACACTATGCTTCTTGTCTTGTACTTCTGAAAATTATGTGCCTTAAGTGTTGTACACTATGTTTCTTTTCTTGTAAGTAGTAGTCATTAATAACATGGACCACTTTAATAGCATTAATTTTGTAAGTCTGAAAATTACATCATGCTTATTTTGTTGTACACTATGCTTATTTTGTTGTAAATCTGAAAATTAGTTGCAGCTATTGTACATTGTGCTTAAATTGTATTTGTTGGTGAAAGGGTGTTTTTAATAGCATTAATGTTGTTTGATAGAATTTTGGTTTTAAAATGACATCACACTTTATTTTGTTGTACAATATGCTTACTTTGTTATAACTAACTACAGTGCCAGCGTTCTTGTGTGGTACCAAAATAAATTTTTTGGTGAATTATGTATTTTAGTTTACTATGTTCTTTTGACAATAAATTCACGGATATCAAAATTTCGTTTAGCTTGGTGCCCATTGGGGCTATAGCTTTGGCCGCGCGTCGGGCTCGAGCCCGTTGGCCGGCCGTTGCGTTCGGGCTTGAATATTGTATAATCGTTTTATTATTTGTATTAGTGACATTTAATGCAAGAATTGTGTTTAAGTTGGTTGTATAATATGCTTGATAATTTGTATTTCTTATATAAGGGGTGTTTTAATAACTGCATTAATTGTATTTATTAACCAGTTAATTAATTGACTACGTTAATTATCTTGACCACATTAATAGTGCTTTGTACTTTGTACTTTATACATTAAGCTTTAAGACTTGTAAGTCTTAAAATTAAGATTCATGAGAAAGCTCATTAATAGTGCATTGTGTATTATACAATAGGCATTGTATTTTGTAAGTCTTAATTTTAAGACCATGAGGAGAGAGATTCATTCATCTATTATATATAGTATAGATTCTGAAAATTGGGTGCATTAAAGTGTTGTAAATCATGCTTAATTTCTTCTACATCTTAAAATTAAGAGTGAGATACCTTCGTGCATTATAAGTAGTATAGATATGCAGGGTTTTTTTTCAATGACCAATTAATGCAAACATACTTACCATGCATTTAACATATAATGGAACAATATGCGGGCATGTGGGAGTGGTACCTAGCTGTAATACCACAGGAGTCTTGCATCACCTCTATCCAATAAAAACCTTCCAACTCAAAACTACCCCAATACTACCTAACACTACCCTACGTGGAGGGAGTGGTACCCTAATACCAATTTCATTTTTTTTTTTTTTTTTTTTTTTTAAGTACATAAAATCACATACAATATTTAAAATAAAAACATACCATTTCATTAAAATAAAAATACATATTAAAAATAAAAACAAATTAGAAAAAGTAAAATATAAATATGTATATACTATAAGGTTTGAAATGTAAACATGTATATACTATAAGGTATAATATATAAATTACTTATATATTAAAAAGTAAAATATAAAATACATGTACCACTTCTTCTTCTCCATGTTCTTTTCAATTTACCACTTCTTCTCCATGTTCTTAGCTGCTACTTGCAAATAGGAAAATATATATATATATATATATATATATATATATATATATATATATATATATATATATATATATATATATATATATATATATATATACTAGTGTCAAAACCCGTCCGATGGACGGGTATGACTTGTGGTTTTTATTTTTATGATTTTGTGGATCAAATATATACGAAAAAGTAATTAAAAGTTAAATGAAATGGTTAAGACATATAATTGATGTTACCATAATCCATTAAACGACTAAAAGCGTGTAAGTTCTTTGATTTGTGGTTTTATTTTTAGGATTTAGTAGAACAAATATATAGTTAAAGTTATTCAAAGTTAAATTAAGCGGTTAAAGTATAATTGATGTTCCCATAATCCATAAAAGCGGCTAAAAGTAGGTAACTACTTTCTAACATTTATTCTAAACAATATTAATCATGAACATCTTTTACATTTGATAATATTATTAACATTTATTGTTATTATTTTGTTTTTATTAATTATGTTTATTTAGTTATTGTATATAGGTGCTTCAATTGTTATTTTACCAAATTTATATGATGTTGGCCAATTTGAATTATCGTGAATGGATTTATGGTTTTGTTTGATGTTTGTTGTGATGAGAATATGTATGTATTGTCGGGTTACAAGTGGAGTTTTTGTTGATACCCTTTGTTTGTTAAGTGGTGATGTTTGCTTGTTTACCGGGAATAGGGAAAAGGTTGTGGTTATATGCTTTGATAACGATGATATAATCCTTACAAAATTGGTATTCAAAGCAGTGACTTTTAAGGATGCTCCAACTACCATTTACTTAGTTAGAGCAATGTTACTGTTTTTGTTCAGAGTTATTAAATTTTATTGTTTAAATTTGATTTATTTATTTCTTAGTTTACATTATAATTATATTCTGGTGTGTTACGTGTTTTAATTATTTTTTTTGATTTTTGTTTCTGAAGGAGTACTTACTACTTTTTGCATGGACAATTGTTTGTCGTTGTTTAACAGAAACACAACTTAAATGTTGATGTTTACATTATTTTATATAAACTTCATTTTTGTGAATTATATTATAAATGATTTTCTATAGTTTATATCCATTATATAAATATAAGTTACAAATATATAATGTTGACGTGGAAATTCATTAAATTGTTTAAAGTTTGATGCATTGTAAGTGTTTTGTGTAAAAGTGAAAGTTGTTGATGTGTAACTGATGTGGCGGTGCATTCAACCCAAATTGATTCAATGCATTGAAGATGCCCTAAGTGAGAGAAAGAAGTGCTTGATGTCACGTTCAGCTATATAAGATGGATATTTATGAGGTAGAAATAGTTATTCCATTGATAAAATGTGAAAAAACAAATAAAAGAATTATAACAAATAATAGTAGGTTTGAATGAACAAGTTCAAATGGTTAATGTAAAGATCACCATTGTTAGAATCATTCTCCTAATTTGGCATTACTTGTGCAATTTTATCAGATACAGTTGTTGTAGGCCTGCGTTTTGTTCCAATTTACTGTGCATTGTTCGGTTATGTGAGAAGCTTTGCTCAATTGCAAGAATGAAATGCGTCTTTTATATATATGCTTTGTGACAACAGTAGATGAATATGAAACTTAAGACATAGTCTTTGTAGATGGAAGTTGAAACTCACAACATGGTCTTAGTACATATGATACATTAGCTGACATATGTTTTTATTAGAGAGTATGGATCTAGTGAGAAAATTATTTAAGTGAGAAGAGTAAGAAAGAATTGTAGCCACATATTTCAAATAAGAAAAAAATAATAATAAGGAGATGCATCTATTTTTCTGGATGTATCTAATATTTGTGGTTGTGGTTTCTTCTCATTCTTCTCATCTTAAAAACAAACTTACCTTTCATCTTTAGCGTCCTCTCATGTAGTTCAAAAGCTGAAACTAAACCAAATAATGCTTTTTATAATGTGATAACCCGATAAACGAAGTTAAATTTTCCATAATCCTACATGGATTTGTCACACTTTTAACACATTCAGCTATAAGTTCTTTTTTTTTGCTATTTTGAGTGAAGCATGACAATGTAATGGGATTACACGTAAATAGGTTCAGATAACCACTATTTCACCATGGTATTCATTTGGTACAAACTACCAGTAACACAACAACCACAATGTGATGTAAACTCAAATTATCATTGCCCAAGTGTTGTATTTAAATTTTACAATTATACATTACAAAGATATTAAAGATGAGTGATACTTTTCTAAACATAATTGATTATTAGTTAAACAAATAGTATCTAAAATCATATGCTTGTGCAGAATGAATCCACCATTAGCTTGTGTAACCAAAACCAACCATTATCCAATAGCTAAGTAGCAAAAACTATGGTGCCTTGAAATACAACATTGAGTTTCTAGTTGATTTAAACTGTCATCTCAGTTGTTGACGATGAGATGCTATGAACAACGACCAGATTGCAATAGGGTAAGATTTTCTCATCTACATAACATCAATTGTCTAAGCCACTTTTAAAAAGATTAAGAAAAAGGAAAAAAAAAGTTGACATGATTAGTAATGTACTAAAGTTAGCACTGAGATACCGTGTTGCAGATATAGAAGGTGGTCACATACCCAACATACTTGGAACCTGCACCAAAAAAAAATGGTAATTAAGAAAAAAAGGTGGTCACATACCCAACATACTTTGCTCATAAGATTATTATATCATTACACCAACCAAAAAAAAAAGTTGCACCATCTTTTCCACAACGAAACATCCTTTAGTAAAAAAAAAAAAAAGTAACTCCCAATGCCGTCTTCCACGGGTTATGGGTACCCAATACCGTTTCCGGTGTTTGGGGAGGTTAAGATGTAGAGCGACCTTACCCTACCTAAGGTAGAGGCGCTTCGGTTCTAGAAGGTAGAAAGGACCTCCGGCCTTTTGTAGGGAGTGAGGATCGAACCCCTGACCTCTCGGTTGAGAGGCAAGGGGTTTTCCAACTGAACGAAACATCCTTTAGTGTTATGTATATTTAGACCAGCACCCCATCCTTAAAAAAAGGATGCCTAAGTCATTATGTATATTTAGTGTTATGTATATTTAGGTCACATGACCCTTGTGACCCTCCCTTATCTCCGCCCATGCGCATATATTAGTAAAATATTAAATTTAAGAACATCTGAATTGGAGGGCAAGAATATTACTGTTAACAATCTCAGCAGCCAATTTGTATTTTGCTACAACTTCAGGAGATGGAAGATCCAACTTTCCATGTCTTTTCTCCACCATGTTTCCTTAAAAGCGCAAACAAACACCAATTAGATATGTGACTTCCGCTTTCAATCTTTCGTCATACCAAAAAGAGCTTTGCAATGGTTACACACCGGTCACACTTGACCTAATGAAGTGTTCAATTTGAGGCCTACGCAACAAATGAGATAGCGGTTAATATTGAAAACAATTAAAAAAAAGGTGATTCAATCATGAGTGCAGCAACATAGCATCAAGTAATAATAAGACTAAAAGAATATGGAAAATGTATATGAAATATTAAACGAATGATTGCATATCAAGAAATGGAGATAAATGACATACACTTGGAGATAAACACCTTACAATTCAATGAAACTATATACAACTTCTGAAGAAAAAGCTGCTACATACCATGCCTTTAAACTACTCGTCATCCATGGCAAATGCTAACGTGGCGGACAAAACCGAAAAATTGTGACCTTAATGGGTACTTGGGTGTGTTTATTTACATCTGAAAATAGTGATGGCAGCAAGCCGTTTCTAGCCATTGCCATCCAAATTCATGGCTTCAGCACAAAAAATCTCAGTTAGTACAAAAAACCTGAGTTTCAACATTTAAAGTGTGTTTTACAATCAACAATTGTGATCTCCTTAGGCAAAAGTGAACCATCACATTTGAGCAAAGCACTGTTATAGCTCCAAAAGTGAACCCATCAATAGTTATGAATATCGTTGACATATTTTTCTATAGCGAAAGAAGGCCGGTAAAAAATGGCCGGAAAAGTGTCTATATATAATGTAAGTTAGTGTTATCATATTTTTGAATCTCTTTGCCTGCAACAGAAATGATAATTAGACTATACTGTATGCATACCTTCTTTCCGATGTTGGTCTTAGATTATAGAAGATGGGTAGTCACGGTGCTTTAAATCTAAATGTAGTAGTTTGCCCCCAAATAATCTAGAAAACGATGTCACTTTACTGAATTCGAATTAGCGTAAAGATCATGAAACCATACATAGACATTGCAGTAGAAAATATGAATCCACCTTAGCATTCATAATGAACAAAAAGGTATGTTGTACAAACTTGGCCCATTGCAGATTTGTCTACTGTAAAAAAATCTATCAAAATTTTTTGTAGTTTTTAGCTTAGTTTTTACATTTATTAAAAAAGGTTTCCTTAGTTTATAAAAGGTTTATATATAAATTTGGGGATTTGTTAAACACATAATAGTACCTGCCGATGCCGTTGTTCTAGTCTCAGCTGCTGCATTTTCCATTCTATACTCGTCATTTTCTGAACACCTTTGATCCGGTCTTAACCTCGAATAATTTGGTAGAAGCTTCTCCTGAAATAAACATACAGCAACCTTCAGTCCACATCATGAAGGCGTGTCAGATAAGATACTCAAATAATCATACAGAACTACGTAGGAAATCAGTGGCACATATCTCGTTTATCATGTACAAAATGAATTAGTAACTGAAGAAACAAGTTGAACGAATAAGTATTGAAATTTATAGTTCTTGTATGTTCACGCAACCTATATAAACTTTTGGCTGTTGAGCATTGGAAAATCATTGGAACCTTCTAACTCAATTTATGGGTATGTGTTAAAATTTTAAGTTAACCTTGTTTACCCTTTCATATTTTTACTATAAATTAGTAAGTTTGAAACTAATCCACAATAACCAACATGTCCTATTTAAAGAGATTTTATATATTTAAACACGAGTTAACTTTTTAGTTAAAGTATATGTCGGGACAAAAGTTGGTTTGGGAATGGAGGAAGTATTAAGCAGAGTTGCATGTGTCAAGTATCTTTAAACATATATTATCTTAATTCTATAACCAAATAGGAATAACATCACAAATATGAAAGCATGTCAAATAAGATAACAGAGCGAAATCTGAAATAAAATAAATTGTCTTTTTCCCATGTTCCCGCCACTCCAGAGGGCTGCTTGCAACCTGCATAGCCTGTGCCATTGAGTCATCCGACTTCCGAATATACCCTTCTTGCATTACAAGATGCGATCCATATGAAGATTTAAATCACATTTTACGAAAAATAATAATGAAATAAATAATTTTCTAACTTTCCAATTTTGAAACAAATCAAATATTGTAAGCTTCCTTAGATTTGTTTTAGATTGAAAAACTTTACAATAAAAGGTAATTCAACTCGATAAAAACTCTACCTTTGGAACTCAGATAGCCGACTTTTATGTTAGGTCAGTGTATAGTTTAATTCACATTTGTCAAGCGATGGGGCGCGTCCATTATTTCGCTAAAATGCCATATACACGATCCACTGGTTTATTTATAGCTGCGAAATGATATTATGTCACAGAGTTAATATGACATGAATAAACCAAACGTTACCGATGTCGTATCAAGTGAATGAATGAAATTATTGAGGATGGGAGAATCATATAAACAAAGCTTATTATTTGACACACTTTCGGTGGCTTTTCGCTCGTTCAACCTGCTTAATACCTTCCAGAAATGTAAAATTATTACATGTACTTAAATTATGGGAACAAATAACAAACTTCCATGCGAATCGACACTCAAATTAACCGAAAAGTTGTTGTTTCTGTCCGAGAACACACCCAATTCCATGTGAGTTACTGCTATTAAACCGCACACGTCTGCAATCATGGCGATGTCGCCAAATAGTAACTAATTAATGTTTGTTTCACGAGAATACACCCAATTCAGTAGGATTTGTTGCAATTAAACATCACGCGTCTGATCATAGCATCACTTGATGAAAGAGTCACTAATGCTTACATAAGAGCTACTTTAATAACATGTCGTCAAAAGTAGTATAGATGGGAGTGTACAATTACCGGAAAACAAACATCTGTGGCTATCAGTTTAATTGCATATAGGCATTTATAAAATGTGGCCTATATGAAAAGAAGAAAGAAATGTTACTTGGATTGTAACCAATACGACCTATAGTTGAGGTTATGCATTTCAATTAGTATTAATGCAAATTAGATAGTTGCCGTCTTGAGCCTCAAGTACAAATGCCTACCACTTTGCAACCATTTTAAAGTTTATCAAGACCAATACTCGATTGACTATGTAAACTCGGGAACATAAAATAATGGCGCCCAAAGTGTGGCTGCAAATTATGGTAAATCATCAGTATAAATCAAGACACGGGGCATATGTTTGATGAGTTTTGTGACGGATACCTGACCAAAAGCAATGGAGATGAAAATCTGTTGGGTTTTAAAACCATATGAACATTTTGAGCGTTGCCATTCCCTTGTTAAAACACACGGTTGTGGGTTACTACAATCGACTAGGTATTTTCTTAGATACAGATAATTAAGTGAATCTTACCGAAAACTTGTGTTATGGTTATTCAACATCAATGAGATCAATAATAATTGCTTTAATTAATATTGAAGTAGGAGTTTGCAAATGATGAAATAAGTTACCTGTGAAGAGCTTGTAGGCGTGGATCCAATCCTTTTGTGGAGACTCAAATACACCTGATTTATTTAGACTCAAAGGTTAGCTATGATAGTTGTGTTTTTGTTTACTTTATATGAAATTCACTCTTGTTATAAAGATTTCTATCTTTGAATTTTGATATGATTCTATTATACTGTTGATAATAAGTGTTGTGAATAGCATTGAATAATAAGTTACCATAAATTCTCAATATGTCCAAAATAAGTTGAAATAGGACTATATGGATATCTTGGTTCACCGTCGGACCAACACCTATTTCAATCAATTTTATGTCATTGGTTGCCAAATATTTTCCAAACTTATTGCTAAAACTTCTCATGAAATCGCATAAACTTGCGTGGATTTTACATCACTAACACGTCACTTTTAAATAGTAATAGGAATGTATCATTAACGAAGGTCAATGCGTAAGTGCTTCTCACCCATATGCATCAACGATTGTTTGAAAGGAATCCGTAAATGTTTTTGTCCGGAAATACGTTGGAGACGACTCTTTAGTGTTCAAAACCTGGAATATAGTACCAGCTTGTGAGTTTGAGTCTGCTGTTGCCCACTCTAGTGCATCTTGAATCTGCAAAAACAAATTAGATCATACTTGTGATTTTGAAAGGTTCGTTTCTATTAACACTTTTTCTATAAAGAATAAAAAAACCTGTTATGTAGCATATATGGGACTCCACCCTTCAGCCACACGACACTTCTTTGTCACGTCGTTGCTGAGCATATTTAGAGTGTGATAAATAAACTTCTCTTTACGAACCTTACAGGATTAATTAAATCAAGGTTAGGTGAAAGAATATAAATTTAGGTCAATGAGCATGTATATCAATAACGACAAGGTGGTGTTTCGGATTGCTTATTGTCCCAACTTTTTGGCTTAGTGAGCTATTAGAGACAGGCGCACTTTCAAGAATTTGGACATTTAAAACGGGATGAGCCCTTCTCAATAGGTAATCCAAAACTAACCTAAGTCCACAAATGGTTCCACCTGCCTTCTTTAATAAAAAAAGTATCGTTCATGATAAAAATTTAACAGAAAGAGAGAAAAACACATACCTCTCCTAATTTTTGCAAGATACTCATCCATTTAGCCACATCTAAGCCTTTTGGTTCCTTTTCAGTTCTAAACAAACCTTCTTTACTGCATTCATTGGTGTTTCTTTTTCATATTAAAGCAAAAGCTAACATTAGTTGTAGTTGGGACAGTAGAGAGTTCAAAAGAGGATCTTCATCCATATCTTGATCATCTTTGCAAATGAACTGTTACCATTTGCTAGTACCTACTAATAATATTTTGTTAAAAAAAACATGAGAATGCAAAATTGATAACATAACTGAGATATAATAAACTGTATGAAACATAAATCGTATGAATAATGAAAAACTATTGAAGATGAATAAGAATAAACTTGTTACTTGTTAAGACTGGTGATCGAATGAGTCTGTGACTAATAATGTATTATCAAATGTGAGTCATGAATATATAGATGCAAATTAGGTCTAACGCAAAATTATAACATGGACCAAATAAACAAAACAAAGCATGCATCCAACGTACACGCAAAATTATTATGAGTTCTAAAGAGACCTACATGTTGTTTTAAGAATCATTACAGCAACATGCGTTAAAAGAAGACGACTAACTTTGTAAAAGGACATCTAAGCTGCAAAAGTTGCAAAGAACCCAACATACGCATATACACAACAACGAAGTTTCATCATTAGGGTTTTGAGGAAAAGAGGTGTATCTTTTTCTGTATGTGGTCGGTCAAACAAAACCACAAAACGTGATACAAAGATTCATATTATATTCGAGAAGGACACACGAAACGTTATGATATCACAAATTCTTGATAAAAAACATCATAACTAATGATGTTAACGAATCATATATATATAATCACCTCTTCAGCCAAGAATATACATAAACATATATTAGCAAACAAACTAATATGTAAGTGCATAATTATATTATACAGCATCTAACCTGATGTTTTTTTTTCGGTCGAGCAATGAAGTAGAGAGGGGGCAAGATGAAAACGTTTATATGATCCATCATAATCATCATCATCATCATCGATCTTTGTTGGTTCTCGGTATAGAGCGAGGAAGAGGAGAAGAAAAATAAAGTGGCGGTTTCGTTGTTTATAGACGAGAAATAGATTAATTAGGTTAAAATAAAATGGTCAATAATTAGTTGCATGTGTTTATAGATTTAGACTTGTAAGATATAATCAAAAAATGTGTTAGTCTATTGGTTATCATGTGTGTAAAGGTTACAAACACCTCAAGTTCGATTCTCTCTATTGACTTTTTTAATAATCCGAATTTTATACATTTGATTACTTGGAATAGTCCGAATTTTATACATTTAATCTATGCTTACTTGGAAAAAATGAGATGACATGGAAATATGACGTGGCATTATGGGATGACAAGTGGCATTATGACGTGGCATGCCTCCTCTTATATATATATATATATTTTGTGTGGCTAAACTAGCCATTTGAAACCTTTCCCACGCTCCCCAACGGATACATTTCTAACGTATACATGCGGGTTCCGAGCTCGATTTTGGTACTCGATTAAGGTACCCGATCAAGACGGGGCGGTGTACCCGCTCGAGCTCAACTACTCGATTGGGTACCCGCTGCCCACTCCGTCGTATGTTGCATATATCAGAAAAGGGTGAAAAATACATTAGATACTTGTCAGTAGTTTGATCAGCTTTTACTACTCCATTTTAAGCCACAAGCATTTCACAGTCAAATCACATGAAATAACAAGTAAAATATTGTTCTAGAACCTACACTTTATAATCATTATTTGTCACAATGATTGCTTAGATGTTTAAAAGAATCTAAGCTCATTGATTTAACTGATAACACACTTTTCTTAAGTGTTTTGTAAATTGTAAATGTGGTCAGGCTCAGTAAAGGTATGCAAAGCAATTTCAAAAACTAATCTTTGATCAACAATAAAATGAAAATGCCCAAGCATTAGATGAATAACAATCAATAATTAGAAGACTAAAAAGCCTAACTTGGGATATTGGAGATGATGGTCCTGCATCGACAGGAGAAACTGATGCAGCTTTTTCAGCCAATCTACACAAAGCCACACACGCATCTCCTTGATGCTTTAAGTGAATTGATTGTAAAAGCTCCAAAAGTATATCAAGTCCACACACGCATCTCCTTGATGCTTTAAGAAGCATCTGTTAACACGCCTTTTCATTTGCAAATTGCACGATTCTTCTTGATGTATAATCTTTCATAACATAAATGAATAAAAAAAAAAAGTCATAACATAAATGAATAATCTTTCATACTCAGGTGAAAAAGGTAGATGGATGAGTTTTTAGTTAGGATGAAATGAATGAAAAAGGTAAATGAATAACTTTATATATGGGCAAAATGGATTTGGCAAAAGATAACAGACGTTGACTAACGGAAAATGGGTCAAAGGACTCATTTAGTGTTGGAGGTTATCTCCCAGAACAGGGTTAAGACAATCAATGACAGTAGCAATACCATTAGGTGGTTACCGGATATCACTTGGAATCGTGTGATCACTTTCCAAAGTAAACTATTCGACCCTAATGCCCGGGTATCACGAATATCTACTTGGGATAAGACCAAATGCGATTAGAGAATTAGGCACAATTCTATAACCCTTTCGCTAATAAGTGTTTAGTGTTTTACGTGTGTCTCTCATGCATGTTCGATCTCCTATATAGGAGGTTACTCTTGACCTATTCCAATGGAATTATGAGTATTAATCGGCCCATTAACTGACCTCATAATTATCCCCATTATAGCCGTTAGTGGTTACATGACCAATTAAACGTGGTCATAAAGAAGTTATAGCGCCATTTAGCGATACTTTCCATAAGCGATTTTCCACTAGCGGTACTTTCACTTGCGGTGGAAGTCGATATCGATGGAAACATCGCTTATCGATGATTTCATAGCACTATCGGTGGATACACCACTTCGGTGGAAACACGCGCTATCGGTGGAAACATCGCTTATCGATGGAAACCACAAGCGATACTTTCCACAGCGATGCTTTCCTCAGCGTTACTTTCACAGCGGTACTTTCACGGTACTACCAATACAAACCACTATAAGAGTCGGTGTTCATGGACCTTATGGGTGTACACTCCGTACCTCCTAACCCATTACAAGGTGTGAACTAATCCCACAAGTGCACTAAATTTTCCAACAATCCTCCCAATTTAGTTCACTTCCTTTGCATGAAAAATAAACATCAATCAAAACATGTGCATAAGCGAAAATGTCCGGAGAGGATTGAATTTCCATCTTAGTAAATTACACGTTCAAATATTAGAGAATCGGGTGTTCTAAGAATTGAACCCTTGACCCATTTGAATACCAAGATAAAATACACACAAGTTTTCAAACACTTAAAAGCTCCCGACACTATACAAGCCATGTGTCCATATCCAAATTCATAAATGTTGTAAAAGCTAAAGTCCAAAGCTTCACAAGCGGCAAAACTTCAACATTTACATAGGTGGTTCATCTTTAGTCATGCTCCCGCCAAGCACTTTTTCAAAGAAAATTAACCATTAAGAAGTAAAGACTTCATCCTCCTTTCGGCGAGTTCTTAGCACAACCTTGGGATGTAAATAAAACATGTGCTCCATCCATCAATGTTCGACTTTCCACATTGAACTCGGCTCCCAAGTTTCCTTAGGAGGAGTTGGGTGTCCTAGCATTCGATGACTAAGTTGGACTTAAACCCATCCCTTTACTGACTTTATAACCAAGTCTCTAGCGGACCCTTCGTCAGTGATCGCCTAAGTTCATTGAGATCTCACAATCTCTATAGATACCACCCCATTCATGATAAGCTCACGAATCATGCTATGTCGACACCTAAGTGTCTAGACTTACCATTGTACATCGGCTATAAGCCTTAGCCAATGTGGTCGCACTATCACACCGGATAGAAATAGGTGCTATAGGTTTAGGCCACAATGGAATCTCGAAGCAAGTTTTCAACCATTCGACTTCTTTACCAGTAATTGCCAAAGCCACAAATTGATTCCATTGTTGAGCGGTGATGCAAGTTTGCTTCTTGGATGCCAAGAAATTGCACCTCCACCAAGTAGGAATACCCGACCATCGGTAGACGAATTGTCTTGATTATTCTTGATCCAACTTGCATCGTTGTAACCTTCCAACAACGATGGGTAACCATTATATGAGAGACTATAATCCATAGTTCTCTTCAAATACTTGATACCCTCTGAGCGCTTGCGGTGATGAGCACTAGAATTACTAGTATACACCGCTCAATTTTTCCTTTGCAAAACCAATATCGGGTCTTGTACAAGTCATGACATACATCGAGTGACCAATTACCTAGAATACTCAAGTTGAGATACTGACCTTGCCATGATTAGGCATCGACTTCTCACAGTATCCATAGGTGTACTCATTTGGAGTACAATCAAAGTAATTGAATTTCCTCGTTACACCTTCTCAATATAATGAGGCGAGAGATAGAAATTCTATTACTTTCATGTTTAATCCTTATACCAAGGATAACATCGGCCTCCCCATGTCTTTCATGGAGAACCTTGATGACAAAATTCCTTTGTCGGTCAACTGATTTTAGTCAGTGCAAAGATCAACATGTCATCAACATATAGACAAATGATGACTCCTTTACAGTTCATCAAATTTGCTATATACACATTTGTCGACTTGGTTAAGAACATAACCACTAGACAAAACCACTTCATCAAACTTTTGATGCCATTGTTAGGTGCACGCTTAAGTCCATAAAGAGACTTAATCGGTTTACACACCTTGTTTTCATTGCCGGGCATGATGAAGCCACGAGGTTGGTTCATATAAACCTCCTCTTCGAATTCACCATTCAAGAAAATTGTTTTCATCCATCGATGAATAATCAGTTGTGAATAGATGCCATAGCAATCGGCGAGCCTTATGGTGCGATCCGAGCCACGGGGGCATAAGTATCAAAATAGTCTATCCGGACTTTTGTTTAAAGCCTTGAATGACTAGTCTAGCCTTGAACTTTTCAATAGTTCCATCTACCTTCATTTTCCTTTTGAAAATCCATTTGCAACCTAAAGGTTTGCAACGGTGGTAGATCAACCAACACCCAGTGTTGTTCCCGTGATGGAATCCATCTCATCATTGATTGCTTCTCCGAAAGCAATATCACGGGACTTCATTGCTTCTTCAAATGTTTTGGGGTCATCCTCAACAATGAAGCAATAGGAGTATTGGTCGAGACCTCATCCTAGTACCTTGACTAAGTATAGTTGAAACTCGGGTCCAAATGACTTTGGAGTCCCGACCCTTTTGCTTTTCCCGAGCACGGTTGAGTTCTTTGAACCACGCCTCATCGGGGACCACCGATGGTTCATCATCGGGGACCTCGATACACCAGATGTCATGAGTTCCATTAGGAATCCTCATACTTGGTCTAGGGACGATGAGAATCTATTCTCATCAAAGTCGGCATCCCTTGATTCAATTATTGAGTTAAATGAAACACGTTCATTAGGTTCGATAACATAGAACCTAAAAGCCTTGGAATGCTCGACATATCCAACAAAGATGCGATCGATGCCTCTTTCACCCAAAGTCTTTGCTTTGGATCGTGAAGTCTTACAATGACCCTACAACCCCGAACCTTGAGATAGTTGATTGGGTTTCCTTTTAGTCCGAGTTCATAAGGGGTAACCTTGTTCCTTTTGTTTGGAACCTATTTAATAAATAGCAAGTCGTTAACATAGCTTCACCCCGTAACCCTTGACTCGATCTGAATAGGACAACATGGAATTAACCATCTCCTTGACACCTGTTTTCCTTTGAAATACCATTTCTTTGAGGAGTATAAAGCGATTGTTTCATGGATTATTCCAACAGATGAAAGTCTTGAGTATCCATGTACTCACCTCCTATCGATCCTTAATCTTTTGATTAAAGACCCAAGTTGTAATTGACTTGCTTTTAAACACTTTGAATTTATCTAATGCTTCATCCTTGGTATATAGAGATAGACATAACAAAATCTAGAAGCATCATCAATAAATGTCACAAAGTACTTCTTATTCCCCAAAGAAGGAGTGGCATGCAAATCACACAGTCATTGTGAATAAGCTCCAAGATCTTAGTCTCACGACTAACACCACGAAAGGGTTTCTTGGTTATCTTGGTCAACATGCAAGTTTTACACTTTTCGGTGTCCATGTCAGCGAGTTAAACCATCCCTAGACATATCTTGCATTCTTTTATAGTGAACATGACCAAGTCTAGCATGCCATAGGCTAGAATCGATGTCGATGGTGGTCACAAAAGTCGAATTAACATTGTCGGTAAATATTAAGCTGAACATTTGATTACATAAATAACCAAAACCAATAAAACACCACATTTAGAAAGAACAAATTTATCGATTCAATAACTTGTTTATATCCATGATTATTCAAAACACTACTTGAAACCAAGTTCTTCCCGATATCGAGAACATGAATAACATTAAACAAAGTTACAATCTTTCCAAACTAAACTTAAGATCTACACAACCACGACCATGCACCAAGGTCATTGACTCATTTCCATGTGAAGAATAGAACCATCATTCGGTGACTCATAAGTCTTGAACCACTTCTATCTTTACACACATGAACTTATTGCACGAGTCAACCCACCACGCAACATCATCATCCCGCACATAAAAGATTCGAGATACATATGTAACATAATAAATGCGAAAAGACTTATTAAACATATTACGACCTTTCAGTGAGTTGGGTGAACCACCACTCCACGAACCATTAGTGCACGATCCATTGGCTTTACCACCAACTTTAACACCTTTGGGTCCCTTTTAATGTGACCGGTCTTGCCACATTTCCAACAAGTAGAGTTGCCTTCTTGTTAAGATCGCCTTTGTGTTGTCATGATATTTGCGTTTGCCTTTGTTGTCATTGTACCGTGGAGTTGTTATGCTCCACCATATTGACAATGATGGTCCAAAGACATTGCTACTCTTTGGCTTGTCATTATCCCGCACTTGAGAGATTCCTCATATGCGGATGATACCCCAACTCAACAAGAGTTAACTCCTCCTTCATATGTTTCAAGGTATGCTTGAAATCTTTTCATGAAGGAGGAGTTTATCAATAACACAAGAGACTTGAATAGCCTCATCCATGTGCATATTGTGTTGTGTAAACCTTCCAAGTATTCCAAGAAGTTCATTGTATTGTTCCATAACCGGTCTTGAATCGGTCATTTTGTAATTTGTGAAATTACTAACAAGGAACTTCTTACTTGATGCATCCTCGACCATATATTTGGCATCCAAGAATCCAGTTCTTTGGAAGATTCAAAGTTCGATAAATATCAAACAAAGAATCGGACATACCATTCGAATAAGACCTCTGCATATGTAGTCATCATTCTCCCACTTGCTCCTCCTCCCGATCCGCTCCACGGTAGCATCATCACCATCATCGAGAATTGGAGTAGTCAAGACATAGACCACACTCATGCTTGACAACAAGAAGTGCATCTTCTTCCGCCACCTCCTAAATCCACCCTTCAAACTTGTCCGACAGCAAAGTTTGAAGCCATGTGTTTCATTGTGATTGCCATTGATTATCACAAAATAGTTTACTTTGATTGTTGGAGGTTATCTCCCAAACGAGGTTAAGACAATCGATAGCGATGCAATACCACTAGGTGGTTACTAGGATATCACTTGGAATCGTGTGATCACTTTCCAAAGTAAACTATTCGACCCTAATGCCGGGTATCACGAATATCTACTTGGGATAAGGCCAAACGCAGTTAGAGAATTAGGCACAATTCTATAACCCTTCGCTAATAAGTGTTTAGTGTTTTTACGTGTGTCTCTCATGCATGTTACGATCTCCTATATATAGGAGGTTACTCTTGAGCTATTCCAATGGAATTATGAGTGTTAATCGGCCCATTAATAGCCTCATAATTATCCCATTATAATAGATTAGTGGTTACGTGACCAATTAAGCGTGGTCATAAAGAAGTTATGCGCCATTTAGCGGTAATTTCCATGTAAAGATCTTTCCACTAGCAATCTTTCACTTGCGGTGGAAGTCTGACTATCGATGAAACACACGCTTATTAAGATTTCATAGCACTATCGGTGGATACACCACTTGATGGAAACATCTGCTTATCGATTGGAAACACCGCTTGTCGATGAAAACCAAGCAAGATTTCTCGATCTTTCGCAAGATCTTTCTCAGCGATTTTCACCAAGCAAGATTTCACCAAGACTACCAATACAAACCACTATAAGAGTCGGTGTTCATGGGCCTTATGGGTGTACACTCCGTCTCTAACCCATTCTGAGGTGTAACTAATCCATGAAGTCTTTAAATTTTCCAACATTTAGACTATAAAACCTTGTTTTGGGCTCCTCGCGATGAAAAAGACAGTTTTGTCGTGATGTTTCGAGATAAGTTTAGGGATCAACAATGTATTTTAGTCCAAAAAAATAGTTGGGCATACACAATCCTAAAAGTGTCAACTTCCGTGCGTTTTTTTTTAGCATTATCCCTAATTGTTTCTCCACTTAAACCAATTATTTACTATTTCTACTCTCTTTTTTTCTAGAAAAAAAGTCAGATTACATTTGTTGGCATATATCATATTATATCTTGTTAGAAAAAAAGAATATGGGTTGTTGTTTTAGTGTTGGATTGAATGAAAGTGCACGTCTTGATGGTTAGTATATATCATACTCCGTATTATATCTTGTGATCTTAGTTGATGTTGTAGCTTTTTTTTTTTTTAATAAATTTGTTAGCAAACTTTGTTGGACTAGAGTTTCTGATATTGCATAAGTTTATTTATTGATCTTTTTTGTGACACACATCCATAAACACATATTCTTGTTGTTTCATGTATTGGATAGATATGATTAGGTAATCAATTTGAACAAGCGATCCCAAACACTTAAGTTGTGCTTATCAAAAAGCAATTAACAATATTCATACACCTTTGAGATGATGTTTTGTATGCTTTACTAAAGAAAGCCCAACAAAAGACAGTTTTTTTTTTTTTTTTTTTTTTTTTTACTTGATATTTTGAGGATATATGATTGGTTTTTTATGGTTGCTATAAAGAATCTTGCTTTAGCTACAAGTTAGTACTTCAATTATGTGATGATCAAAGGTCTTAAACTGTTATGTTATACTTTTGGTGTGTGCAGCAGATAAAGTTACATCTGCATCTATACCACCTAGTCCTAGGAGCCCGAGGACTCAAACAGAAATTTTACAATCAGGAAATTTGAAACCTTTTAGTTTCAATGTTCTTAAAATGGCAACTAGGAATTTTCGACCCGATAGTGTGCTAGGAGAAGGTGGTTCCGGGTCGGTTTTTAAGGGATGGATTGATGAGCAATCACTTACGGCTGCCAAACCGGGTACTGGCACTCTCATTGCTGTAAAAAGATTAAACCAAGAAGGTTTTCAAGGTCACCAAGAATGGCTGGTAAGTATGAACTATTGAATTTTTTTTGAGTATATTTACTTATAAAAGTGTTACTACCTCCGTTCCAAATTTTATGTCCATTTTGACTTTTTCAATCAAACTTTGACCTTAAATATTTGTATTATATAATACTTGATGAAAGTTATACCAATGAAAATACATTTAAAACCTAATTTCATTTATATATTTTGTAACAAGTATTATATAATACAAAAAGATATATTTAAGGTCAAAGTTTGATTGAAAAAGTCAAAATGGACATAAATTATGGGACGGAGGGAGTATATAAAACTGCTGATTAGTTAGCAAAAATGGAGGTCTATTGGCATGATTGGTAACAAAATGCAGTGCCTTTTTAAGTATTCTTGATCACATTCAGTGGCGGAACTTGACCATTTATTTTGGGGGGCCGAATCTGAGATTTGTTTGTAACCTCAACTAAATTACCCCTAAAACGTATAATATTTACACTAGGTGCCACAAATTTTTGGGGGGCCGGGACCCTCCCCTGCCCCCAAAGAGTTCCGCCCCTGATCACATTCATATTTTAGAACTAAGCAATGAACCTTCTTCTATATTAGATTTATTTCGTCCAAGTCATTTTCATTTGTAGCTGAGTTTGAATATATTTTTTTTAATATTGTTGCAGGCTGAAATTAATTATTTGGGGCTGCTAGATCATCCGAATCTTGTGAAGTTGATTGGTTACTGCTTAGAAGATGATCACAGGATGTTAGTGTATGAGTTTATGCCTCGAGGCAGCTTGGAACAGCACCTATATAGAAGTAAGTTCTTGCCATTGTTGAGTACTTCATAATCCAGTAAATTCCCAAAACATTGATCACGAAGCCCTGAGGTGGCAATTTTTATCCTTTTACTTTTGAATGGGTTGAGTTGGGTTATGTTTATTTTTAACGGGTCAAACGGTGAAAATCATAAAGTTTAACAAATGGAATGATCGAATGAGAAGTAAGTTTGCCAATGTGTGTATATCACAAAGCTTTTAGTATTTCAGGTTGTACCAAAACAAGTAACTTAACACTTTATCAACCCAGAAGCAAAAGTTATTTATCGTTCAGCTCATTCCACCTGTCTGCCCGACCCGCAAACCCATTTTGCCACATCTGATTAGTCTTATTATCACTTACATAGTACTTACCCTTACGTGTTGATCTTTATAACAGGGAGTACTTACTTTCAACCTTTATCTTGGAACCACCGAATCAAGGTTGCTCTTGGTGCTGCAAAGGGGCTTGCTTACCTTCATAGCCATGAAGCAAAAGTAATTTATCGTGATTTCAAGTCTTCCAATATCCTGATCGATTATGTATGTTCCTCACATTGACATCTTTTCTTATGATCTTGTACTCCATTTATTATTGTTACTTAGCTTCTTACTTATTTCACTTCTATTTACTTTCAGAATTACAATGCCAAACTTTCTGATTTTGGGTTGGCTAAGGACGGGCCGGTTGATGGGAAAAGTCATGTCTCGACAAGTGTTTTGGGTAGCTACGGATATGCAGCTCCTGAATATATGGTCACAGGTAAGCTAACTGTAAAAACATTGTAAGTCATTATTTCTGAAGAAAAAACACTATCCTTGAAATTATTGTACCTTGTAATATTAGAAAGATACATAGTGGTAGCCATTGACCTAACATGGTTAATATCTTAAAGGTCACTTAACTGAAAGCAGCGGCATATACAGTTATGGGGTGGTCCTGCTAGAAATCTTAACAGGAAGACGGTGCATTGACAAGAACCGTCCAATGGGTGAGCAAGTACTAGTAGAGTTTGCCAAGCCTTACTTAAATAACAAAAGAAAGATTCTTTACATCATGGACCCACGTCTAAACAGACAATACTCACCAAAGGTAGCCGTGAGAGCCGCCATGCTTGCTAGGAAATGTCTCTTGAAAGAGCCCAAACAAAGGCCAAGTTTCAATGAGCTGGTAAAAACTTTAGAGCAACTTCAAGAGTTGCAAAAAGCTGCGGATAGTACAAGAAGAGAACAAATTCGTAAAAATGGGGATCAGGCCCGTTTCTTCTCCGAGACCTGCTGGTTCTAGTTCTGGTTCAGGGTCGGGCTCGGGTTCTAGTGGTGGTAGGAGTTGTGAAAGGATGTGAGAAATTTTGGTTGTACAGTTTTGACATGTACATTGTGCTTTTTGTGAAAGATGAAGGGTTTATTGGCTGTAAAGTAGTACTTGCTTGGAATGTGAAGTATAGGAATCACAGTTGTTGTATTGAATTGAATGAGATTTGTGTTGTGATAGGAAAGGGTCGACTAGACTAATTTATATGAAAATAGAGATTGTGTTACATTCCTTTTTTTTTTTTTTTTTTTTTTTTTTTTAAAAATTATATTGTTTTGGGTCTCAATTCCCAAAGATGTCTTTCCATACCGTTGTAAAGTAGTACTTGCTTGGCACATAGATCCTAAAACCTTGAAAATAAAACTATAGTGTTTGGTTTCTTGTTAAACATGATGATTATTAGATTTTTTAAAGTCATGATTTTCACTATTCTACTATTCGTATTTTTAGTACCATCTTTTTTTCTTCTTTTCTATAGCAATAATTATTTCGCGCATTTTGACGGATTAATTTGCAGGTTTAAACAAACTTAAACACAAACTCAAACCCAAACTGGATAAAACCAGACACCCAACTGAACATAGTAGGAATCAAACTTGAAACCCGTTAGCTTTGATCATGCTTTTATAGTTTCAAGTTATATTAGTTATGATTCAAAGTTTACAAGTTATGTCCCAATGTGTTTTCAAGTAGCAATTCATATAAAATCGAAGCACATAATCAACGTCAACTTCATAATGCAAAGTTATGATCTTGTTTCAATTGCAACCAATAACCAGAACCATTTGAGACTTGCAGAACAATCATTTCAAGGTTATGACATTACAATACATTTTACTAAACACCATTCCTTTAATCAACAATGATACAAGTAACAAATCTACTACAAAAAAAAAAGGGGACTTGCAATACACTTCTAAAGCTTAACCTCGATATCGACACTGGAGGTAGATCAAGTTGCATCAAATAGTCGATGGTTTGTGCAGTTGGGTGTAGGATATCAATGAGCCTTTGATGCGTCCTGATCTCAAAATGGAATCAAGCGTCTTTATGAACATGAGGGGATTTCAACACGCAGTAGATTCTCTTCTTGGTGGGTAATGGAACTGGGCCCATTGTCTTTGTACTTGTCGTTCTTGCAACAAATCTGCTCGCATGAATCTTCTATTAAAGGTAGCCGGTATGACCTTAGCTTGATCCTCAGTCTATTGCATAGCGCCACCTTAAGAACCAAGAAACTACTTTAGCTTATATGGAATTGCGCTATCAGTATGAAACAAAATGCAATCGACAAAATGGAGACTTTATGATAACTACTAGGAGAGTTGCACAGTTAAGAAAATCCATATATATCTTATATGTGTACCCCTTTTGAAACTCACATCTTTAACACAACAAGGGACCAAAAGTGTAACAAGTTTTTAATTGAAGACCATTAATGTAATGTTTGATATTCAGAAACCAAATCTGTAACATTGTATAAACTATAAGGACCATTAGTGTAATTTTCTTTATTTTTTCTTTCTAAAAATTTGTTATTTTGTTCAAATAATTTTTGCGGGGCAATATCAGATTCGATATTAAAATAACAGAAAAATGAATTTAGAAAACAAAGAAAGTGTATGTTAATTTACTCACCGAGTGTTAGAGGTTGTGGTTTTTATATCCGAGGGAAAATCATACAACTGCAGAAGCTCTGGAGGTGAGGCGATAAGCAGACCTTTTAACCCAAATATGCTTTGCGGAAGATGACTTATGCCTGTAAGTGTTATATCTAGCTCTTCTAAACATTCTAATCGGCCTAGATCTTCAGGCAACTTCTCAAGAAGAGCACAATGACGAAGCTTGAGATGCTTCAGATGTTTTAACATACAAATGCTATCTGGTAGATGTTTTATGTGTGTATATGACAAATCCAGCCTCTCCAGAGATTCTAACTCGCCGATGTCCTCAGGCAACTTCCCAAGACAGCAATTTGTAACATAGAGCCACTTCAGACGTTTTAGCATGCAGATGCTATCCGGAAGATATTCAATTATCTCGCTAGTCACATGTAGCTTCTCTAAACATTCTAATTGGCCAAGATCCTCTGGTAACTTCTCAAGAAGATCCCCGTAATCAACTGTGAGGGACTTGAGATGTTTCAACATACAAATGCCATCAGGAAGATGTTTAATCTCTGTTGATGACAAACAGAGCTCCTCTAGACATTCTAACTGGCCAAGATGTTTGGGAAACTCTGGAATATTGCATTCGAGTGTAAGTTTTTTTAAACACTGTAAACTACAAATTATGTCTGAAATTTTCTTTAAGTCTGTGCAAGCACATAGACCAAAAGAAATAAGCTTCTCAATATTTCCAACTGATGATGGTAGCTCTTCGTTATAAAAACAACGAAACCGCAACTTTGTGAGATTACTGTTGGGGTGCAATGGGCATGAATCTAGAAACTCACCAACCAGATCTAAAGCAGCTGAAAAACAATCAACCTTTGGTTCCCGTCTACCGTGAAACACAAAATCAGTAAACCGCAAACAACCACGTAAGTTTAAGTAGCCAACCTTTTTTAGACATCCAACGGGAGCGTGAATTTCTACCAACTCATTACAAAATGCAAGATCTAACTTCTCAAGGTTTGGAATCAGCTCAAGGTCAAGGCTCCTCAACCTTGATTTACGAAGGTTGAGGGATTTGAGATTTGGACATGCAGCAGACACTTGAAGCTCAACAAAATCAGCACAATAAAAAAGACGTAACCGCTCGAGATTTGGAGTCAACCCAAGGTCAAAGGTTCTCAACTTTGAGTGACTGATATGGAGATAGTTGAGCTTTAGACTACTAGCAGGCATGCAAAGTTCTTTTAAATTAAAAGAATACTTTAGAGATAACGTCTCGAGATTCGGAGTAATCCTAAAGTCAAAGGTCGTCAATTTCGACTCAGAGAGAGAAAGAAATTTGAGTTTTTTGAGAGCCTACGAACAAAAATAAGACAAAAGATTAATATTAGCGTATCAAACCAGCAGATTAATAGCATTATTACAAATTATCCAAAATAACCAATCAACAATTATTCTACCTTTTTTTTTCTATCTTTCCAAAGTTGTACCATTCTGCTGTTCCTAATTTCAAGTCCAACAAGATTGTTTGCTTCAAATGTTTTGGGTAAATACAAGAAAGGGTAATTCTCACATCTTAGATATTTTAAAGAGTTTGAAAAGTATTGCCTGGTATCATTTAGACGTCTTGACTTATTAAGTTTTAGACATCTTGCTGCAAAATCACAGTCATCACTTTCACAGTCAGTTTCAGAATCATAATATGCAAATTTCACTTCAAGATATTGAAGCTTCTTCATTTTTCCAAGACCTTTCATAACAATTCTCGAATTTAGTCTTGGCTCATCAAGTTTTAGACATCTTGTTTCTTCAGTACCCTGCAATCCAAAAAGAATGTTAGAAGTCTGAACAATGAAAATGTATTAGTTTTCTCCACCTTACAAGTAAACTGATCTTTACCCTGTCATTAGCCAATATATCTTCAATTTCCTCGTCAATCCACAAGTGGCTATGTTTGTTAGGTTCACCGGGGTGCGAACGACGAACAATGCTCTTTCCCATTTCTTCTATATGGTCATGCATGCCCAAATATTCCTCATCTTCAGAAAGAGTTATGAGAGATCTCTGCTCAAGAACTTTTAAACCATTTCTAGCATGAAATCCACAGCTTTCAAGAATTCTGATTGCCTTTTGTTTATACTGGCCTTTCAATATACATGCAATGTCTAGAAATATTTCCTTATATTCATCTTCGAGACTGATGTAGCTTAATTTTAGCTTTTCCAGAGTCTCGTTTAAGGGAATTATTTTTAGTCTTTTGATGGCATCTACCCATTCAAGCTTATCTTTACCACAAAGAAATGAACCCAAAACTTTGATCGTTAAGGGAAGACCATCAGCATATTGTACAACTTGCTCTGATAGCTTTTCATATTCTCGAATTGGAATCTCTTTTTGAAATGCATACCTACTGAAGAGGCAAATTGCTTCCCTAGACGATAACAAATTGACATCATGAACAAAGTTCACTCGGTGGGCTCTCAGCACTTGCTCATCTCTTGTGGTAATGATAATTCTGCTTCCTGATTTAAACCAGTCAGGCTCGCCTGCTAACGCCTCAAGCTGTTCTATACGATCAACATCATCTAAAACAACAAGTATCTTTCTACGACGCATCGTGGCTTTCAGCATGTTTTGCCCGTCATGAACGCTACTAAAAGTGATGTCTTTTTTATTTAACACATCTTCTAGTATCCGTTTTTGAAGCTCCTTTAAACCGGACAAAGAAGGCTTTGAAACTTCCCTTACATTTTCAACAAAGCTTTTTCCTTCGAACATAGTTGATATTCGATTATAAACAGCTCCGGCTAAAGTTGTTTTCCCCCCACCTCCTATCCCCCTGATTCCGATCATGCGAACATCTTCAGTACCAATCTCTAAAGATGAAAGAACTTTACTGATTCGGGTCTCCATGCCCACTAGCTTTCCATCAGCGCTCGAATTAGTGGAATGTAACTTTTTGAAAATAGCATCAACAATTATTTGGATTGATTTAGATTCATTCCTGTATCAATTAGAATTATAACATATAAGGATTAACATTTATATTAACGTAGATAAGAAAGAATATTACATAGATATGATGAAGAAATTGAATTACCCGTTAGCTGTGGCCTTCAACTCCCACCCGGCCAGATCGGCTAATTCTTTCATGGCGTCTCTCCATTTCCCAGCAGCTTCTTGGTTTTCATGTTTAGAAAAAGATTCTCCAACTGACCCATTTTGATTACGGACTTCGGTGGGTTCCACATCATAGAAGATTGGGAAAGCAGTATGCTCGGTCATCTTCTGACACTCGATAATCTTGACAAGCTCATCTAGACACCAAGATGAAGATGCGTAGTTCTTGGAGAAGACAATAATGTAAAATTTGGAATCCTCAATGGATTTGAGGAGTTGATTGTTGATCCTTTCCCCTTGCTCAATTGTCTCATCATCCTTGTAGGTTTCTATGCCTTTTTGCTTAAGAGCTTCATAAAAATGGCCAACAAAGTTCTTGCGAGTGTCTTCACCCCTGAAACTTAGAAAAACATCATACTTAAAGCTCTTTGGAATGGATGAGCTTGAAGTGGACGCCCCTGGAGTAATGGACATTTTTACAAACTGATTGCAAAGAAAAGTGAATGAAATGGATCAAAGGCGTTTACTCAGAAGACGACTGCAAAGAAACTTGATACTGTCAAGGTGATTGTGAAAGAGTTTATGTGAAATTTGTATGGGTGAACTAGTGACATGAGGTTGAGAAACAAAAGCAAGTCATATGGTCTTTTAGATAAGATTCACTTTTTGAACTTTTAACCAAATGACCACCAATACACACACCATTTTTTGATATTTATGTTTTCTGTATCTTAATTTTTATGGGAGTAATACTCCCACCATTTCTTTTTATGCTTATACCACAGTGTTGTACACTGAACTTTATAACTTGTATAAAATGGTATTTGAATCAAAATTGTGGTGGGAGTATCAACTCCCAATTTTCATAGATGAAGTATCGACATCAAAAGTATCAATTCACTTGGGATCACACAAAACACAAAATCCCCAACCTAATCATTAACTATTACTATTACTCTCTTACTCCCTGTATCCTCTAATTTTTTCTTTTAAACCAAAAGCTATTACCACATTACCCCGAACCAAAACTTTAGTTTTTACCATACACAACATTCCCGACAAACAAAAAACGAACACAATTCGTACACCAAAGGCCTCTTGACCTAGCAGTATGTGAGTGGTCTATCTTACAGGTTGTGGGTTCAAGTCTCGTCGGAGACATGTGAGATATAATTTGTGAGATAGTTGGTGTAAGTTATAAAACTTGTCGTTCTAAAAAATTAAATAAATAATACAAAAAATTAAATAAATATTTTAACATGTGTCATAAGCCTTGATGAAAAGGATGATGACCCACGAAAAAGACGTCCGGACCGACATATTTTATTTAAAAAACGTATATTTTATAGGTCCAGATGTCCTTTTTCCTGAGTACCGCCATCCTTTTGGTGTGTATAACATGTGCCCGTTAGAAAAACCCATAATACAAATAAGAAACTAAACCAAATGAAATAAGATATTACCTTACATGCAAATATGCAATAACTTTCAACAACTGTTGCCTATTTAACCTCACTAAACCACCATAAACATCACCAAAACAAAAAGCATATAACTTAATACGAATAGTAGAGGAAAACAGCATGAATTTAGCATAACCGTAACACAAGATAAACAGAGCATTTTTTCTTCGCAAATGAATTAATTTTATTAATTTAAAATATGATGATATCTTCGTTTTCATTTCGTTATTGTTATGGGGTAGTTTGAGTTAATTTAAAGCGTGATGTAGAAGATGTGGTTTGGAAAAGTGGCTGAGTGGAGTAGTGGACAGGTGGAAGGTAAAAAATATAGGGAAAAATTACACGGATCGTCCCTGAACTATACCTTTTTTCGGTATTTGGTATCTCGTTTTGACTTTGTTGCAAACGTGGTATCTGTTTTGCCAAACGGTTATCTGTTTGGTCCTTCAAGGTTAGTTATGCATAATACTTGTTATGTTTTCTCGTTAGTTGACTTTTAATAAGGGTCATTTCCGTCTTTTCAGGTCCAATCAATTGCACGTCCCTGAAGTTCCAGTTATCAAATTCAAAAGAAAAAAAATTAAACTACTCTAATCCAAACACCCCTCTTCTTCAACCTCTCCATTCTTCTTCAACCTCAAATCCCTATCACCATTGCCACCACCATACCCACCACCACCACCGTCGTCACCATTAAAAATCTCATCATCTTCGTCATTTTAAATAAATACCCACTTATATATAACTCATTTGTGAAAGCAATATTAATGTAGCCTATTAATTAAGAATGTGATATTTTGTAAGTTAACTGTCTACGTAATCGTAATTTGTAACAGGGGACCATGAGTCTATGACCATCGGCACCACCATACTCACCACCACGTCGTCACCATTGTATACCCAAATATTTTTCTTACTTTCTCTTTTTAATTCAAGTTTCATTTTAGGAATATTTCTTTATTTTGGTTTTGAATTAATCAAAATTGTGTTACAATAGAATATGAAGATTATAAGATCAATCAAATATTCTTATTTTATGTAGATTCTTCTTGTTTGTGCATAGATTTTGACTAGACATTGTGAAAATTTTATCCAAATACATTTTGAGGATTGTTGGAATGCTGTGAAACATATCACTTTGTTAAACCTAAAAACAAACACACTCCTTCTCTTTAAACAATCTAGTACCAGCACTAGAAACACAAGCACTCAAGCACAAGTTGATTCTTCCTCAAGAACAAACGCATACCACCATTGTCCCGTCACCTACCTACATCACCTACTTCACCGTGATCACCCGCCACCTGCTTCACCAATGGGGTATAGTTCAAAGACGATCCCAAAATAGATCTAGTTTAACCTCAATAGCCAAACAACAATCCACACCACTCTCAACTCTATGCGTATACACTTTCAAAACCCTAAAACTACCTACCAGCTTCATCTTTGTCTCTATCTCCATCGTCACTCCACCACCGTTCACGGCCATCACACCACCCGTCGCCTTTATCGAAACTACCGCCAGAACCGGAAACGATTTCACCACAAATTTGTGAGACATATCTGCGTCGTCCCGTCGATTCTCCCAGACGGAATGAAAATGAAACCAACCAGCACGTGAGGGTACACAAGCTGGAGTGAGTTGTCATAATGTGTATACGAGTCACGGTTAGGATTAGTGACAGAGACGAACCGGAAAAAAGTGAAGTTGACAGTGTTGTTTGATAACGAAAACGACAAAAGCGACAACTGCTAGTAACAGGAAAGTGGTTGCTATGAGGCATGATGCGTGTGTTGTGTTGGAGCTGATGCGGTGGATGTAACCCTCTGAAAAAGTTGTACAATCCTCCTAGGCAGTGTACCTACCGTTGTAGTGTAGTATAGGTATGACTCGGGGGATTGATCGTTCTCGAGAGGAATAGTGTTGGGAAGGTCGAGATGTATGACGAATAGGTTTAAGGTGAGGGATGATTCTTTTTATCTTTTTTATATTTTATAAAAGCAATTAAAATCTCGGTATTGGATTGGGGGTTTTGATTATCAACTATTTAAAATAATAATTAAACTAATTAAAACTAATAATTAAAACTAAATTGCAAGTAAATTAAATGAGAGATTCGAATGATAGGTAAAAACATGTTTACTTAGATTTCATTATTCCCTAGTTATCTCCTATCGATTAGTCGAATTGTCACATCCATGTTTAATTGGCGCGTTGTATTCCATTATTCGTAGGGAGGTCGCAAATGCGCTAACACTATGAATGTATTGATCTCCTCTAAAAAACCCGTCGCCTATATCGGAACTACCGCCGGAACCGGAAATGATTTCACCACAAATTTCGCCGACATATATTGCGTCCGTCCCCCGTCGATTCTCCCGAAGGGAATGAAAATGAAACCAACCGGCACGTAAGGGTACACGAGCTGGAGTGAGCTGTCGTAATGTGTGTACGAGTCACAGTTAGGATTAGTGACGGAAACGAACTGGACAGTGCTGTTTGATAACGAAAACGACAAAAGCGACAACTGTTATTAACAGGAACGTGGTTGCTATGAGGCAGGATGCGAGTGTTGTGTTGGAGCTGATGCGGTGGATGTAACCCTCCGAAGAAGTTTTACAATCCTCCTAGGCAGTGTACCTAACCCTCCGAAGAAGTTTTGCAATCCTCCTACATAATCCGAATGTGATGCAAATATGAATTTATTACAATATTTGTTACATTTTGTAAGCGTAAATTATGCGGAGTTGGATCATCTATGCTACTATATAAAGTGTTTAGGACATTTTAAATAAAGAAGTCTTAAAATTTTTAAGACAAAACATTTCTAATAAAAGTAACCTACTAAACTTGTAACCAAAAGTACAATACAATTCATACATAGCACTTGATACAAAACAATAATGCATAAATCATCTAACTTGTAATATTTGTGTATATTAATGTCAGAATTAATGATATCATAAAAATACTCTTACTCAAAAGTATAATTAATATAGCACTTTGTACAAAACAATAATGCATAAATCATCTAACTTTTTTTCATTAAAACACTAACTAAATGAAATTTACAAATCATTAATAATATAACTAAAATACCACATCACTCAAAAGTACAATTAATATATCAAATGGTACAACACAATAATGCATAAATCATTTTATCATTTACATATTTCAAACAACCACTAAATGAATTTTACAATTAATTTTGGATATTATTAAAATACCCCCTCACTCAAAAGTACACTTAATATATCACATGGTACAACAATAGGACATAAATCATCTTATCTTTTATTTCTTTTTTAAAACATCAGCTAAATAAAATTTATAAATCATTAAGTGGATCGTAGAAACCAATCTTTTATGTAGTTAGAGTTTCTGACACCACCTTTTTCGACCACACAACGGACCACCATTTACCACCACAACTTAAGAATATAGACACCACTAGATGGTGCTAAAGTCGCTATTTTTAAACACCATTTATTATTAAATGATATATAATATTCAATGTTGCAAAATCGGTGAATCGCCGATTAATCGTTAAACGCTTATATACCTTGTTGATTTTTGAAAATCGATGGAAAAATCGGCCTAGGCAAATAATCGACCATTAATCACAAAATCGGCCGAATCGGTAACAAATCGGCCGAATCGATAAAAAATCGGTCGAATCGTCCAAATCATCCAACTTTTAAAAATAATAATTTAGACATTCTACTTAATTTGGGGATCATTTATTTCACTTATAACACACAATGGGCCTCATAATTAGAATTTGAGCATTTTATTGAAGTTTGGAAATATAGTAGGCTTGTAATCAGTTAAAATCTTTAGTTTGATATCAAGAAATACCCAAAACTTGCATGAAATGCCAATCCGATTAATCCCGCCTTAACCGATTAATCGCTGCAGGGTGGTCGACCGCCTGACTACCGATTCACGATTTTTGCGACATTAATAATATTACATGTCCTAAACGACTAGCAATATCGTCGTTGCATTGTGATGCATGTCTGCCATTTTTTTAAAGCAATGTTGTGCGGTAAAGTAGTTCCATTAAGTTAATCCATGTTAAGTTAGCGTCATGAAAATATAGAATCGCATAGGCCTCATATAAAAGTTTTTTATTATGTTCTTAACGCGTAAGAAGAAAACAAACTAATTTCTAATTAATAAACTCTGTGTTGGAAATTCTTTTTTTCCTTCTTTAAGAGCAATGCATTGAAAAAATCTTGCTATCACCAAAAAATATAATCACACGAGTATCTGTCGTTGTAACGCGCGAATACCCGACTAGTGCTAATATGAGCAGTTGCCCTCAGTGAACTAGCAAGTGGGTGGTGGTATTGACTAAGTCATAATGATAATGATGTTTGTTTACTTTTCATGACATGTTTGGTCACATAAATCGGCCTATAACTTTGATGCTTTTGTTTTCAGATCCCTCGTTATCATATTCAACAGAAAATCGTTTTATATTTTCACTAAATTATTATGCACAGATGGCTTTTCTGAAAGAGAGAATTTTATTTTGGTACTCTATTTGTTCTTTTATATTTTTGATGGAGTTAATTGCAATTTTGGTCCTTGTGGTTTGGCCAAATTGCAGTTTGTCTTCAAACTTTGAAAGTCTTGTGATAGTCCCGTTTGAAGTTTGGATTGCGTTTTGGTCCTAGATAAAGTTAAATGACTAAAATACCCTTTGTCTTCTTCGAAAAGACAACAAAAATGCAGCTTGAAATGGCGACTATCGTTCTGTTTCAAAGTTTTAAGAGATCAAACTGCGATTTGGCCAACCCACAAGGACCAAAAATGCAATTAACTCTTTTTTGATGTTAATAACAATATTATCTATTTACAACTAAAAATAATGTTTATGTTCAATAATAGGTTAATGTCCGAACTTAATAAAGAGTTTAGGGTGCATTAGGTTCATGGTTTATGTTAGGTTATACAAAGTTATTTATCTAATAAATAGACATGCTACCTTATATAACGGGAAAAACATTCAATCAATACTAAATGATTCTTTAGTGCATAACCAAGAATGGTCTATAATAGCTTAATTTGTGTGTATAATTTTATGTATATATAGGTATGGAGTAAGTGAAAGTGAAGAAAGTGAGGGTGCGTTTGGTATCCTGCCATAAATGACAATGGGTATGAATTTGATAGTAATGGTGGGTCCCTCATCTATGAGAGATCCATAACTAGCTCATTTGATGTATATGGGGTATGTATTATATCTATCATTCATTCTGTGATAATGGTTTCATCTTAAACAAACACTTTTAATCACTTTCATAATCATAATCTCATTCCCATAGTGAGATATCAAACGCACCCTTAGTGATTTAAGTTGTAAATGTAATTAAGTATAGTAATTTAAGTTGTAAATGTAATTAAATATTTAAAGAGTAATGATAGGGAGATCTAACTCATATACTAAATTTATCTTTCAAACAGCTCATCATGACATGTGAAATGTCTATTTTCTCTTCATAATCCTCACCATTAATCTTTATGTATAATATTATCTGCTAGAGTTAAAGATATCTTTAGGCGTGAAGTTTAGTCATGCAAATCATTATTTAATAGATCATGTTGCCTTTTATTAGTAAGATTATTTTTATCTAACGACATTGCTCATTTGTTAAGTTTTTAATTTTTATGCAAATGATTTTCTTTATATTTTCAAAACTATTTCTAAAATAAATAGACATGCTATCTTATGTAATGAAAAAAATGCACCATTGTTGTATAGTTTAGACATACAAAAGTAGTATTGTGGACATATTTAGAAATAGAACCGACAAAAGAAGCGATTTTCTTACACGCCTTGGTTTAACCAGCTCAACCAGTTAGCCGATCTGATTGGGTAATTTAGAAAGTATCACAATGAATATCTAGACAATGGTAAACACAACAATAATTGCTTAAGGTGAACGCTATAAGCATGTCCAAACATACGAAAATCATCATTTTATGTCTTACCAAGTAAAACACAAGCATAAAATTAAATGATCAAACCAAAAGAAAATCGGGAAAAGATTTGTTAACGGTTTACAAGTTTTTCTTAATTCGGTTTTATTCTTTTCTCGATTTGCACCGATTGAACTACAATAAGTTCATCTAGCTTTGTAAACCGGTTACATCTCGTGTTTTTGGTTCGACCACCAAAGCAACCAATTCAAATCCGATTCAACGTGTAATATGATATATTTGTTGTTGGTAATTTTAGTGTTATCAACTATTTTAGGTGATTGTGTTTCTCTGGAATCCAACGGCCTTATACTAGTTTTGCTCAAGACGAGTTAGAAGATGCGGAGTGCATACTCGTTATAGTTAGCTTGATATAGTCACGACAAAGACGCAAGGGTCAGGGGTCTCGCCTCAGTGGTCAAGGCAACACCCTCTTGTAGGGCCAAAACCCAACCAACACGTCTTTTACCAACATAATGGTTGGTATATAACCGAAAATAAGCGATTTTCGATGGTTGGTATAACCATATTTGTTGATACAAAAGTTGGCGTGCCTTGTTTGAAGCTCCGGCCTCGCACCAATTGAGAATTGTTGCTTGAGACCGCACTAAAGACGTAAACACCGTTAGGCTTACAGCAGGATTGTCTCCCACGATTATCCTCCGGCGTGAGAGTAAGTAATCGGTTTAGGGTTTAAGGAGAGTTAGGGTTTGTAGATCGTACTCTTAAACGAGGATGTGATTCCTTTATATATGCACGGAATCCTTGTTGGTTCCGTGTTCCTCAACCTCGACGATCCCGCCTAAGTCGGTTGGGGAATGATTATCTCCAAACATAGGAGATATCCAATATCTATTCCGTAAATAGATTTGGGCTTGGACCTTCGTGGGCCTAAACATTTATTAGCGTAGCCCGGTTCGTCTTGGGCTTGTCAAGATTGGGCTTTGGACGGGTTCATGACCCGGATATAGACTATACGTCATCATGTCCCCCACTAGTATGCGTGGTGACTAATCTGCGGTGCTAGACTAATAACCGTAGGCAAAAAAAACTTCAAAGCGTAGCCATAAGCCATAAAAATATCTCTTCCCATACATTGTATCTAGACATAGGATTAGAAAATTGGTTCCTCAGAATCGGGAAAGTTACTTGTGATGTCCCATCACAATCTCGACCACACTATTAGTAGTAGTGCGGTCCACGCGCACTCATCGTGTGGGCGAGAAGAATTATATAACCCCAGGTCATTTCCTTTCGTTTCTCACAAAAAACCGTCATCCCCATTGCTAACAAGACATCAAACTTCAACCCGGAAAAACATTGTATTTAAAGGTAATGCGCGCAAGATTGTAAAACAATATCATGGTCAGCGGTTGTCCGAATTCACCTCAACCTCGCCGAAAGTGATCTTCAGAGTTCACTTGATTATTTTATACCGCTTGACGGCATCCGGTTGTTCCGGTGCAAGCGCCTATCGCAGATTTCCCGCACGGAAAATAGGGTATACACACGATTCTTTGAATTTGCCAATCAACGCGCTCTTATCCCGATTCATGTGCGATGTTTTAAATTATTACGAGTTGCACATATCCCACCGCATCAGACAGCGGCTAAAATTACTAACTTTGAGGTGAACTGCCATTTGCTGGCGGTTAATCCAACCATCCACCTATTATGTGCCTTTTATCACACGACATGGTCACATGGGTGGGTATCTTTTGCTAAGCGTGCCGGCAGATTTCAATGTTATACTGAGAAATTAGATGCGCTTAGAAACTCGAGGGAGTCGTTTTTCTGGGTAGACGACACATGCTTTCCGTGGCGCCATGACTTTTATACCCGCGGAACATTGCCGAGGGATGAGTGCCCGTGCACGGATCATATATAGGCGAGGATGCGAACGACATGCAAACCGCATCCCCATTAGTGCCTATCCTGAGGAATTTTTGATGCATATGGGCATCAGCCGTAATTATTTTGGTATGCCGGATGAAATGCCAATCTTTTGGCGCTAATGGCGGGGTGGGTACTGCCTCGCACCTCCTTTTGTCATTAATGTAAGACTTTTCGGTGCTTTTCTCGCATTATATAACCTGTGTTATTTGTTGTTATGTATCGCGCAGAAATGGATTTATTTACCGTGGTGCAGCTAGCGAAGCCCATTGAGGTAAGGACAGGGGTACGTCCCCTAAAAGAAGGAGAGGAAGCTATACTAGCGGCCACGGCAGGTCATGTCATGGAGATGAACATGGGGGAAGCAGGTACTAGTTCCTCTGTTGCAGTGGAAGCGACACCATTACAAAGTGTGCCAAGCCCCAAGGTTCCTTCTACCGTAGCGCAGCCACCACCGTAGCCGTGGCGCAATTTATGGATGAAGAAGAAGAAGAGGAGCCGGAGTCTGGGTTAAAGCGCAAGAGATCCTTCGAGAGGATGGCGAGTACTTCAAGGAAGAAACGCCGGTGATCCTCACCGTGGAATCATCCACCGGTGATGTTGCCTCATCGCACCTGCTCGCCGATGTCGCTAGCCCACGCAGTGGATGCGCTTTTTTTTTTTTTTTTTTTTTTTATATATATATACGTAAATGGGAACCTCGATAATGCTCGTCTGTGTGCAGTTTGAGCGAGTTGCGAATCTCCCCAAGGATAGTCCCATGGGTCCGAGCCATTCAACCAAAAGATGAGGATTTACCCGCTGGAGTTGCATCGGTGGGTCAATTAGTCGAGGAGTTGGTACAGTGTCTGCGCACCAAGCTGCAACAGTTGAGAAGCTAAGGGTATATATTGCTGGTGAAAGCAGCCAAGGTGCTCAGAAAAATGAGAAGATTGCTTTGTTAGAGGCACAATTGGCTAGTGCCAGAGCTGAAGTAGAGAGTTTGAGCGTGTATGCACAGAAATAGGCCGAGGAGAAAATGGCGCTAATGGGCCAAATAAGCCAAGAGCGTACAGAGTCGTCAGGGTATAAGGCTTCGATCCTCTGGGCCCTACAGTATCTGGAGAAGAATAAGGACGCATTGACCTCGCAGTTGGAAGATTTTGGTGCAACTGTGAGCAGTGCCCTGGAGGCACAAGAGACGAAGCTGCGGAAGCTTACTTTGGAGTATGATGAGGAATTATATCCTCATCTAATGTCTACCATTTCGAGCCTGTGTGGCTTATCACCATGGTCTGCCTTCTTCATACCGAGTACTCTAGAGTCCAAGGAGGTGGTGGACAAATTTGGTGAGGTAGTCCAATGTGCTTTGGCGAGAGGAAAATCAGAGGCTATAGAGGCGCTGCAGGAGGCCGACTTGCTAAAGGTTCCTATTGACAAGTTTCCTGGGTATGATGCACAGTCTTATGATAACCTGGTTGCTGCTATGAATAACATGAAGACTTTAGAGCTTCCCATGATTGCTGAAATGGAGCGTGACCAGGATTATCCTATAACCGTTATGATGGAAGGATTGACCTTAGCGCCATCGCATCGAGGATGCGAAAAGCGCCACCTGACTATTATCTCAAGCCCGATGTCTCTCACCACAGTGCCTGTTTTTGCTTGCCCTAAGGACATGTTGAATCCATTTGCTCTAGAGAAAGAGATGTCCTTGAAGGAAGTATTGGAAGCGCATGCTACCAGACTTGCTGAAAGGGAAGGTATTAAGGGTAAAGCTGTTTTGTGCGGGGTTGGTGCAACTCACCTTCCAAGATCGATGGCGTGCCGTGAGTGTTGCCACCACGTCGCGCCAAGACTCGGACTTGTTGAAGAGGCTTGACGAGGCAAAACATCTCAGAACTGTGTGGGTAGCTCCTCGATTAAGCGTTGTCATAGTTGTACTTTTGAAGTAACCATCCTGTGTAAGAACTTGTAGCTATTAAAAAATCTTCTTTTGCTAAGTGTATGTGAGTAGTGTTGCAACTTGTAATGCTCATACTTATCTTTGCATAAAAAATGTATTCGTTGCGGAAATCAAATGTACGCTAGCGCAAATAATCCATAATCATGTATGAACATCATAGTATAATTGAGAAATAATTTCTAAGTATTTTATCATAGTCGTGTATGTTATGATATGCGCGTCATCAGAATATCACATTTAAGGAATCAAGTGTCTTGGTTCCTAAGTTGTTAAACGTGCACCATATATTGTGCGCTTGCGCACCCGTCGTGGATGCGCACAAAACTTATTCCAACGCCTTGTGAACAAGGTGTTTAACAAGGATACGTGATCCGGTGTTGATGGGTTTGCAACCTCTTACTCAATAAGTTGTTTAGTAGGTTAACTTATCCTTTACCCTCATAGGTGTATTTATTGCATCTCGCGCCATGTAGGCTAAAAATAGAAAATTGTTAAGACATACGATATGAAAATAACAATTTAAGTGTGTCACGGAGTTAGCTAGAAACCGCGACATTTTATTAATACTTGCAAGTGTTTGTGAGAAAACAAATAAGACATTATACTAAGGAAACAAAAAGTAAATACATAGATGTTTTATGGGTACTTTGGTAAAGTGCCTGAGTGTTGGTACGCCGGGCCGTGGCCACTCCTATAGGTAGCACCTCTTGAGGTTGCAGATGTTCCATGTGCGCGGCAATTCTCGACCATCCAAGCCTCGTAACTTGTACGCTCCTGTTCCTAGTGCTTCAGTAACCTCGTAGGGTCCTTCCCATTTTGGGCCAAGTTTGCCTGTGTCTTCTGCATGACTCGCATCGTTGGCGCGGTAGACAAAGTCACCTGGTCTGAATGAAACACTGGGCACTTTAGTGTCGTAGTATCCTTTCATCCTTGACTTTGATTTTGCTTCCCGTATTGTTGCGCGTTCGCGCCTCTCTTCTAGCAGATCCAAGTCGACACGTCTCTCGTCATCATTAGTTGCCACATTGATCTCAGCAGTGCGGATTGTTGGCATGCCGATCTCGGTGGTATGACGGCTTCCGTCCCGAGACTAGAGAGAGGGAGTGTCTCCGTCTTTGGTTTTGATTGAGGTGCGATGCGCCCACAAGACATGTGATAGCTCTTCCACCCATCTTCCTTTGTGCTTGTCTAGGCGTGCCTTAATTCCTTCACCTAAACTTGATTCGCACGCCCACTAAGCCATTGGTTTGTGGGTGTTTAACCGACGCAAGTGATGTGTGATGTTCAACTTCGCACCGCCTTTGAAAGGGTTGTCGCAGAATTGTTTCCCGTTGTCCGAGATGATTTCGCCAGGCAGTCCGAAGCGGCATACTATACTTTCCCAGACAAAGCGCTTGACCTGGTTGCCCGTGATTGTCACTACTGCCTTTGCTTCGATCCACTTAGTGAAGTAGTCTATGGCGACTATGAGGAATTTTAACCCTCCTGCTGCGACTGGAAAAGGTCCTGCAATGTCGATACCCCACTTGTAGAATGGCCATGGTGATGTAATTGGCGTTAGCTCGTGTTGTGGTTGGCGCGGGACGGGTCTATGAACTTGGCAATCATTGCACTTCCTTATTAAATCCAGCGATCGCGGTGCATGGTTCGCCAAGAGTATCCTCGATCTCATGGCGTGTGCCACAACGGATCGTGGTCCGAGTGCATGCCGCATGATCCTTCATGGATTTCTCGCAAAGACGTAATTTGCTTGTGGGGACCAACACGCTGAGCTATGGTTGGAGGAAGGAGCGTCGATGCAAGATGTTGTCTCAAGTTCGAATCTCTCTCAGGCGCCGTATCCCGCGAGCTTCCTTTTGCTCTTGGGGTAACGTTCCTTTGCTTAGGAATTCATTATCGGTGTCATCCATGTAGGACCGCCCTCCTCTATTATTGTGGAGACTTCCATCTCCGATATGGATTTGCTTTTCGCTTTTCCACCAAAGACTTGCTTTGATAGGTGTCGCGAAGCTTGTCGAGGCGATCTTGCTTAGTGCATCTGCGCTTTGCGGTTTTCTCCTCTAGGAACTTGCTTGATGGTGAATCACAAAGCCTTTGATCGTAGTCTTGGTCTTGTCGAGATATCGAATCATATTTTCTTCTTTAGCCACGATCCGCCCAACACGTGGTTGGCCACTAGTCGGGAGTCCACGTTTGCCTCTAGGTTACGTCACCCATCCGAGCCGCAATCGTAGTCCAATGATTAGAGCTTCATATTCGCCTCATTGTTCATCGTCAGAATTCAAAACGCGATGCGTAAGTGAATTCTATTCCTCCGGGTTTGTGAGAATGAGGCCTGCTCTGAACCATCAACGCATGAGGATCCATCTCAAATAAGATCCATAGGTCGCGCTTCCGTCCTACTTGGTGCGGGTACCTCGTCGGTTCGGATTTTCGATGATGAAGTCTCGCGAGAATCGCCCTTTGATTGCGGTGCGCGGTTCAGTAAGAGATGTTGTGCTCACCTAGCAATACACTCCACTTCGCAGCGGCCTAATGCATCGTGTTTGGAGATGATCCGCTTGATCGGTTGATGCGTGATCATCGCTATTAGATGCGCTTGGAAGTACTGCGTAGCCTTTTGGCGAGAAACACCAACGCCGAACTAATTTTTCCATGGCGCTATAATTCATCTCCGCCTTCTTGAGTGCCTTGCTCACAAAGTAGACATGAGTTTATATTGAATCCCTATCGCTTAGTAGCACCGCGCCAACGCCCATCGATTGTGGATAGATACATAATTAACTCTTCCCACGGTCGGGCGCGACAAGTATGGGGAGCGTTGCGGTGTTGCTTAAGTTGGGTGAAGGCTTGCATCCGTAGTCCATCGGAATCCCCTTTTGATACACTTCTTGAGTGTTTTGAAGAGGTAGAGACTTGTCTGTGACTTGACGACAGAATGCTAAGACCGCCTAGCTTTCCGTTGAGAGATTGGACCTCCTTCAACGCATGCGGTGAAGGAAGTTCGATGACGCCTTTGTCTTTTCGGACATGGTTTTATACCGTCGGGCTCTATTAGGTATCCCAGAACATGCCTTCATGGCGCCAAGGTACATTTTGGGGTTTAGCTTCATATTGATCTCGTAGAGTTTTGAACGCTTCCTCAATATCGCGCACTAACTCATCTTCGTGATGGCTTTTATGACCGTGTCATCAACATAGACCTCCGTGTTGCTGCCTACCTGTTTTTCAAAGCGTTGTCTACTAACCGCCGGTAGGTGGCGCTCAGATTCTTCAAGCCAAAAGGCATTTTTGTGTAACAATGAGACACCTTGGCTTGTGTGAAGGCCGTTTTTCCTCATCCTCCTTTGCCATCCGGATTTGATGATATCCTTTGTACGCATCGAGAACACTTCAATGGGTACCCACACGAGACTCTATTTTCCATCATCTCGGTAATGGGTAGCGCCTTGTGGGCACGCTTTGTTAAGATCGGTGAAGTCCACGCATTCGCCGCCACCGTCGCTCTTTTGACCATTATTGGGTTAGAAAGCCACCGTGGTAGTAGACTTCACGCATAATTCCCTGATCCACCGCTTTGTGCACCGCTAAAATTGCTTGTGCGGCCTGGGGGCTTGGCCGCTTCTTCTCAGGCGTGGTGAGTACCCTTGTCGGATTCTCGCTTATGCTCTGTGATTTAGCGTGGTACCCTACCATGTGTTTTGGCTCCCATGCAAAATGTCCGAGTTCTTTTGCAAGAGCGCGATATACAACATGTTTTGCCGTTGTCCGACGGTGACCCTCAGATGGATATTTCGCCCGGTATTTCGGGTGAAGCGCAACCTTCGTGTTTGGAACTTTGGTTGCGCTACCGCTCGATCGTGTCGCCGCATGTAATCGTGTTACATTCTCTATGCGATACGGTGGCATTGTAAAGAGTAACAATGCCCTTCCACTGGAATTTAAGCATCCCGTCGTGCCGTTGATGGCATCGCGGCAGATAGTCGATATCCCGTGTCCCTATAATGCCGCTAGATGGCGAGGAGACTTGATCACCATAAATTCCATCCAGGCCGTCGCGGAGTGTTTTTCGCTCGGCGTCGATCGGTAATCGACGGCCCCATAGGCCATATCTTTCACCGTGAAACCACCAACGCCGCTCGACCGGACTTAATCGATCACGTATTTCAGTATGATCGCGCAAGCGCGTCTCATACATGATGTCCGCGATGCGCCACCATCAACATACATGCGATGGATGTCGCGACTCCGCACTAATCTCAATGGTGAGTGGCTCAACTCTCGCATTGTCCGCAGCTTAAGGTGGGGAAAGAGATTTCGCCTCGTGAAAACTCTGGCCGACCTTCGCCTAGTGACCACCGCCATGATTGTATCATGTAGATGGTGTCGGCTTTTTCTTTGGGTGTCTCCTTCTTATTCCCACTCTTCATCTATCCTTTCCTTCCTTGATATTTTTGACCAAATGGTCCAATCGCTTCTTTAACCATTTTGTCAATGAGTCGACGCAGCTTGGACACATTCGTTAGTTGTGTGGCCCTTCATCGTGGTAGTCACGATGATCCGTTCCCGGTGCGCCCGATCCTCAGAGTGCGATTTGCGGCGGTCTTGGAAAGTTCGCGCTTACGCTGCGAGTATTTCCTTTGGGGTCTTGGTCGTGAGGTGTAATCATCATTATCTCCCGCCTCCCAGTTGCGATAACTCCTATTACGGTTACTACCCGGTCGGTGGATTGTTTCCGTGTTGTTCCTGTGACCGATAGTTCGAGTAGTTTTTTTGCTATTCACCATGCGGCTTCTCCCCGGACGAAGGACCGAGAGCGTTTCATGAGCTCATCAAAGGTTTCGTGAATTTTGTCGCTCAACCGCTTGATGAGTTCTCGATTGTTAATCCCATTCATGAAACCAAAGATCTTCAAAGACTTGTGGCATGCTTTAACTTGCATGCATTCATCTTTGAAGCGCCCATGAATGCGTCAGAGATTCTCCTTGGCGCCGCTTACCTGGCGAGTTCGACAGATTTTAGCGCACTTCTTCCGCGAGTAAAGTTTAGGCGAAACGCCTTCCTCAATTCCTCAAAGCCATTGATGCTTCTGCGTGGAAGCTTCTTGAACCGATTCGCACGCTTCCCACCGCAGTGGAGTTGAACATGTGGCACCACACGTGCCGGCCGCCAATCGCGGCTACCGATTCAAAATTTTGAGGTGATCATAAGGATCACCGCTCGCCATAGGTTTTCACGCTGCGTGCATGCGCCTCCTTTTACTTTAGAAGTCATTGATGCGTCGAGTAAACGCATCCACCTTTGACGCCCACGGAAGGATATATCTTCATCCTCCCGGTCGTTATATCTGCTTACGGACTTCCGTGTCCGGTTCCGCTATCCCCGTTGTCCGAGGAATTTTCGGAGGATGAATTTTCCTTCCTTCGGGCGCTTGCGCCTGTTCTCGAGTTTGTACTCGGAGAGCTTTCACCGGGAATATCGTCGTCGATCATCTCAGATACTGCGGCTACCAAGTCCGGTATGGACACCGGTGCGCCTGCTCATCCTCGCTACTTCCTTCCGTGTCTTGTGAGTTGGATGTCTCATCATCCTCAATCCTTTTTCCAATTACATTAAACACGGAGGTCGGTGGTCGTCTCTGCCGCTTCTCCTTCGGGGTAGCGGTGGTGAGGTTTCGATTCGAGTCAAACCGAGTCGGGTTTGTAAGGTCCGACCGACCTTTTTCTAGCCTCCTCTTGCATGAGGCGGTCAAGGTTTCATAATTTTGGGATCTGAAATCCTTGGTGTTAATTCTGGTGCGACCTTTCTGAGCGAGGGTATTCGCTCGCCACGTGTCCTTATTTTTATTCGGTGCATCCGGTGCTTTTGTCAAGTCGGTCTCTAGTAATCGGTTTGATGAGAGTGGTAGATCGGTCTTGTGATGGATCCACCGTCTTTGGTAGTGGTCATGTGGTGGCACAGGTTGTCCCCGAGCGGTTCCACTATAGGGTAGACCAAGTTCGGGCCCGACCCCTTGTTTTTGGCGATCTTGGTTGTCCCAGAGTGCGCTTGGAAGCTAGCCGATGTGCGCCTTCTTTCTAGTAAGATCCGCCATCGCCGATTTTCATGCTTCGTCATTCTAGTCTTAGTTCTTAGTGAATGGTCCCACGGATGGCGCCACTTGTTGATACAAAAGTTGGGCTTCCTTGTTTGAAGCTCCGGCCTCGCACTAATTGAGAATTGTTGCTTGAGACCTGCGCACTAAAAGACAGAAAACACCGCTAGCTTACAGAGGATTGTCTCCCACGATTATCCTCCGGCGTGAGAAGTAATCGGTTTAGGGTTTAAGGAGAGTTAGGGTTTGTAGATCGTACTTAAACGAGGATGTGATTCCTTTATATATGCACTAATCCTTGTTGGTTTCGTGTTCTCAACCTTCGGCAGATCCCGCCTAATTCGGTTGGGAATGATTATCTCCAAACATAGGAGATATCCAATATCTATTCAGTAATAGATTTGGGCTTGGACCTTCGATGGCCTAAACATTTATTAGCGTAGCCCGCCTCAGGTTGGGCTTGTTAGTATTGGGCTTTGGATGGGTTCGTGACCTTGATATAGACTATACGTCATCAATATTTATGGTGTCATTTACAAAACATAACAACATGCAATACTCTAATGTTTCTGATTGATTTCTCGTGCTTTAAATTTCAATTGCCAATCTGTTTTATCCGATTAGAGATTCGTGAACTCGAGGCATATATGCTTAATTCAATCTAAAAGTGATTGCAAAATTCAATTTATATCCAGATTATAAACTATTCACAAACCATTATACTTTCCTACATTTGTGACATTTCTTTTATTTTATCTTATCCAAGAAATTGCACTGTTTTAAAGAACTTTTGCATACGTCTTTTATATATAAAGAAAGAAAAACACATATAGTGAGTATGGTAAGGATCATATGAAAAATAAAATTAAAATGAGAAGAGTGAGAAGAAACCACAACCGCATATTTAAGATGCATCTGAAAATATACATGCATCTCCCCTTATATTTTTCTCTCTCATTTAAAATGTGTGGTTAATATTTTTTCTTATTTTTCTTATTTCAATTTCTATTATCACTGTTATTATTTTTATTCAAAGTTTAGGTGTAGAACCCTCGTATGACTATGTCTCCTTCTATATTGCCAACTTCTCTGCTTTGCTCACCTTCTTTGAATCTTTTCGCCCTTTATGTTGGCTTTTGATTCCATGCTTCCAAAGGGTCTTTTTTTAGTCACGAAGTGGTTTGTGACATCATGGCATGAGTCCTAAAGTAAGACACCTTTTCATTGAACTAGCTGCTCATCATCTCCTTCATTTTCATGAACCATATCTTAAACAACATGTTCAAGAACAATCATCGGGTCACTTGTCATTTTTTGAATTTCAGACATCGGTTTCATTTCATTGGTCTAAACAAACTTCACCATTGATTTTAGATATAAGTATTTTGCGTAATTCAAGTTTGTAACACTATAAAATAAAGTATAAACCAAAAGCTAAAGAAAGGCCACGTAAATCTACCTATTATATAAATGAGACCTCTTAAAATACTGTGGAGCTCTAAGAAAATGCCACATAAGACGTAACAAGCTCTAAGAAATGCCACGCCACCCTCAATAGCCTACTAG